>VDFB02353493.1:262043165-262643165 GCA_007258455.2 Sequoia sempervirens
CTCATAGCAAGATAAAGAAGACTTTTTTGTCACATGGTGATAGATGTTAATAGGTTATCAAGATTATGTTATAGCATTAGAATATGATTGCATGATATGTGAATCTGTAGCCCAAGCCAAGCACCAGTCTTGCATTGTTTTCTTCCCCCATCCTCAGAAACAAATCTTAAATCAAACAACCATTTTATGTTTTATGTTTCATGTTTATTTCTTGTTTCACTTCATACCAGAATTGAAATGAGAACAAGAGATGTACCATTCATGAATGTAGCCATACAAACCCTTGTTATTTAGTGTGAAGTTTATTTGTTGGACACTATGTTGCACCACTAGCTAAATATCTGCATCCAATGTCATTAAGGGTGATCCCCCTACGTTTTTCAGAGCTTGAAGTGTAGGGGAGGAAAACGTGAGATCAATCTCCCGTTCGTTGGCCACTAATGTCATGTCCCCAATTTGGAGCAATAAGGAGAATTTATTAAATTAATTATTTATAAGGTTATCAAATAAATAAATATTAAAAGGAGACCTTATATTTAATTAATTTAATATTAAAGTGACTAAAAATAAAATAATATCAAAAAGTCACTTAAGTAAATAAAATAATATTTTATTCTAGAAGCTTCTTGGAAATGTTTGTGAATTCTTTATAAGGAGTTTTTGGAGGACATTTGAGAACATCCTGGATTGAATACAATTTCTGATTATTGGAGAGCTTGAATGCTTGACATAGCCTGAGGGTTTGAATCCTCTTGTATGCTAGTTTCAGTTGTGTAACACCAACCCTAGCTAGATTGGAGTGAGAGGCATTTCAGTCTTTCACATTGTGCCCAGAATTTAGTGGCCATTGGCCAAATTTTGCTCTTGTGAAGAAATCGATATTGAGGAGTTCATTTGCATAGTTTTGGAGTCTCTTTCAGTTTGTAGTTGCAACAAAGAGAAGACAAATTGTTGAAAATCCATTGCAGATTTTATTGAAGACATTTAGTGAAGTCGTCAATTGTGCTTGGAGGGCCGAACTACAGTTTGGTGAAGGCCGATTTTGTTATGTTTGGTGGGAGAAAATCGCAGCCAAGGATGGCATGAGCTGGAACAACTTCATCAGCTGATTGAAGACAATAAAAGGCACGTTCAATTTTCACTATAGCTGGCTGTAAAAATCATATGCTTCTACTCAAGCTGGGCGCACTCCATGATGGTGCGATTTTGTGAAGAGGGAGCTGGAAAAATCTGAATAAATTGTGGAGAGGTTGTTGGGCATTAGGAAGCCAGGGCGCAGCATAGTTGGAGCATAAGACAACACCTACTAAGAAGTTCGACTCATTTTATGCAGGCAGCCATATGTTCCAGGTTCTTCAAATTTCAATATAGTATTGCATAATCTCATTTTAGAAGTCATTGAATCAGTATATAAACATTGTAGTTGCAGTCATTATATGTCAAAGGAAATGGCATTTTAATGCTGTTGAACACACAGCCAAATTGCATTATAGTTTCAGTCATAGAGATAGCTGAAATATTCATGTTTTAGGTCTGGTTGCACTCTTTAATCAGCTTGTAGACTCTTCATGCTATTGCAATATGATATTGGAGATATAAGGAGTTGGCTGCAATCTATTTGTCAAAATGTCTCTCATATGTAATTGCATTTCATTGAATTAGCTTTCATGCCAAGTGTTTGTGAAAATGTCTCTTGGCTGTAGGTGTGCATTCTACATTAGAATCGCATGTATATGCATTTGAAAAATACAAAAAAAGCTGCATTTCATATTAGTTACTTGATTAGTCTTCTTTGTAATCATTTTCAAGCATCTAAATATCATTGGCATCAAACCAAAACCGAAAAAGACAAACTGAAATCAATTATCAGCAAACTTAAGGTTGCAAGCAAAGTATTTGTGAAATTGTCTAAGGCAGAAAATCAGGGTTTTTACATCAGATTTGGCAAGGCATGAGCAATAAGGAGAATTTATTAAATTAATTATTTATAAGGTTATCAAATAAATAAATATTAAAAGGTGACCTTATATTTAATTAATTTAATAAATTCTCCTTATTGCTCCAAATTGGGGACATGACAACTGATCTAGGCTTCTTGATAATAGGACTTGGCTAATCTTTAGAGAAACCTAGACAACCAGCTGGATAAAGAACAAACCAACAGAACTTACGAATTGAACCCCCAAACCTGAACCAATACCAAGACCGGTAACTTAGATTAAATGCATAACCAAAAGGTTATACAATGAAAGGTTGTGACCCATTCACCAACCCCTTAGATTGCTTTAAATATAGGCAATCATAAAGCATATCTTACACATTGTGAATATGCAGCATATACATTTGTATATGCTAGAGCTGAGACTGCATGAGAGGTGTATTAATGCATCGAATATGCATGTGATGCAACAGGGAAAGGAGAGAAAGAAGAGGCTATAATATCCAAATTCCTGATATGTCTATATTCATACAAACTTGTAAGTTTCCTCAATGATGAATTACGCTTTATGGGGTTTATTACCCAAAAGGGTTTTTCGCATGTATATATTGTGTAATGTGTTTATCTTTGTGCATTCTGTAATTTTCATTCATTTATTCTCTATTTAATATTTAATGATTAGTTGCTTACAGATCATGTTTCTCAAGATGGTACCAAAGCCAAATTAGGCAATACCAATCACTTTTGATACGTGATTTTTCCTTAATGGTTTTGTTTGAGAAACTACAATTTGCAGTATTTGTTTAACCTATTGGCTCTAGAGGTGTTTGGTCAATTGAACAACAAAAGTGGCAAACCATAATCTTCCACAACTCCAACAAACTTTGTGAATCATAAAATATGATGATGTCAAAATGAGTTGACAAAACTATAATATTTTTCGTAAGGAAATTTATTTGAAGCCTCTACCCATAGTTTTCTCTCATTATTTACATAGTGTCTATGCTAGTAAGGTTTATATTTGTGGCGTCAAACAGCTCAATAAAGAGCAATTACTTTGCATTATTCACAAGCTTTATAAATTTTGCAAATATGAATCTACTTTACAAGTGTCTAGATAGATGCGAGAATGCAAGGAGCTTAAACTTGTATTAGATGACTATGTTCTCCACATGAACTTGATAGCCAAAGCACATGATGCATCTCATTCTACAAAGAATTTTATGGATCTCCCTAATGTTAGATTGTCCCAAAGATCATAACCATCCACGAAATGACAACACTCTATAATTTGAACAAGTCTATTTCTGGAAATCATGCAGGCCTTATCTTAAAGGCACAACTATATACACATGCTCATGTGAGTTTAAATTTGAAAAACCAAGTCAGCTATCTATGGGGAAAATATATCAGAACTTGTCCCTGAGAAGATGAGAAAGACCTGTGGATGCCATTACCATGAGAACAGAACAAATTTAGAAATTACCGACTAGTAAAATCTAAACCATAAAACCTGTTGTGATAGGTCTCCCCATACAAAGCAAAATCATTGTACTGAACTTTACCTGAACAATAAAGCATTGTTCTCCATATTCTTTGGTACTTGTTCATTGGTTATGTTACATGCGTACAATTGTATTTACAAGTAGTATTCCTGATAATGTAACAATTTACAGCAAACAAGGACCTCTATTTAGAAAAAAAGTTCTATATTTATTATTATTTTTTCTCCCTATCTAGAGAATACACTAGATAAATGTGGTATCACTGCCTATATTTTGTATTGAAAATAATGATTATGGTCTTATTGGCCATAGTGAGATAGATCATTGAACAACAATGTCCATAGCTCATCTATTAATTCATTTTATGAATCACTAATCACAATAAACCTCATGATCTAGGCCAAGCAGTGTTCCCTGTATAGGTTGTTTTCTACAATAATTATAATATCAGCTCAGAGAGACTTCCACATTTTTTCAGTTCTTCTTGATGAAGGAATAAAGTAATGAACATATAGAAATGAATTCAGCAGAATATTTCTTTCATCAATTGCTAATATTTTCAGCAATTAGTTCGTATTTGTAATCATTAGTCTTGGATTTGAGTACCAAAACATTATCGAGCTAGAAAACACATAATCGAGTACCAATTTCAGCTATTAGTTCATATTTGTAATCATTAGTCTTGGATTTGAGTACCAAAACATAATCGAGCTAGAAAACACATTGCCATCATTTGGAAGGTGTGAAAATGCCTCACCACACCATCACTTACCTCCATCTCTTTTTCTAAGGTGTTGAAGAAATAGTTGATACTTTTCTAATGAAAAGAGCTCTGGCTTGCAATGTGGAAGGAACTGAGAAAATTGTTGTAGAGAAGTTTCCTGAGACTAATCCAATGGTTATTGCAGGAAGAATCAAGGATGGTTTTAAATTTTTCTCTAGTGTAATCCCTAGGGTAAGGAATTGGGCGACCTGCAAAAGCCTGATTTACCAGTGCCTCCCAGATCATAGTTTGGTCAGTGAGAAATACCATAGGCAATGGCCCCACCCAGACTATCATTACAAGGCCATATGATTCAACCATATCTGTCAAGGCCAAAAGAATATTGTTGGCTTTCTTTATCTGATGCAAGTTGCCCATAATTGTAGCCTAGGTGGACATGAAGGCCATTTATTCCTCTTTCTTGATATTGATAAAAGTAAATCACAAGCTAGGACAGCAACAAATGTGAGGAACAATGATGTCAGAAGAAATGATATGACAATACATCCTCACATGGTTGAGTGGAAGAAATGGAGGAATTCAACATAACCACCACCCACTATTTTCTCCATTTTATAATGACAATTTATTTTGTAGTTGAGGAATGGAGCAACACCAGCTAAAGACAAAATTTTAGATATTTTCTATGCAAGGATGATATCGAAGCACCAACCCTTGTTTCAAATGCAGCCAGGATACTACATGTTGTTTATGCTACAAAATAGTGACATTCCCAGCATTGCCTGGTGGGTTGAATTTTCATAAGTTAGTTCTTAGCTTCATAGTGTACAACCTGTGGCTGGTTTATGGCATGGTGAATGTTAAAATTTATCTATCCAAAAAATTAAGTACTAGAGATTTATAAATGATTCTCTCACTAAAAAGAACAAACATTAACCACAACAACAATCAAATTTGTAAATGCAAATTTGAGACTTATGAATTACGGGGCCTCTAAATGTTAACCAAAATTCTTTGATAGATATGTCTTTGGTAGAAACTATTTTTTGCAGGTTTTAAACACGTTTTTTGGCGATTTTGCAGTTTTATATGGGAAGAAATCGTTGACCAAAAGGTCAACGATTTTTTCAAAAAATTGGGGAAAAAATCGTCCAGCCTGCAGATTTTTTAAAAATCGCAATTAATCAGGTTTTTTTGCAGATTTATGCTTCACTGATCTGTTGTAAGTGAATGATTCTCCCAATATTTATTGCACATCCTTTACATCAAAGCCTTCATGATTGTTTTATATTTATAAATGGCACTGGTCATGAATGATATTATGATTTATGTGAAAGTGCTAGGTGTCTGTATTCTGTATACACTTGTTTGCACTTCATAGAGTTCAAAAGCCAATACTTGATCAGATATGGGTGATGTTGGAACACTGAGTTCTCCTGTCCCAAATAACTTATGATATTGATATAATCATGCTTCTTTCAAGAAAGAGATCTACAAGGTTGAGGTATTTGTACTCATATCTCTAGTCATATGATTATTTTTATTCAAATCCTCAAGTCTAATGCCAATAAAGTTTTCACACCGCTTTGGAATAGATTCATAATTTTGCTTCTACATCTTTCCCCACATGTCATATGTATGAAGATTCCTTTGCTATGACTATGATATGCTCACATTAGCATTGTCGGGAGGTTAAACATTTTTTTATAGGAGTCAGCATTTTATAGGCAATGTTTGCTGGAGGTGAAGTAGAAGATAGAGGAATATCTTCAATCTTGTTGATAGTTGTATTACAAAAGTAGAGATATTCATATTAATGGCTTTTGAAAATTTTAGCAATTGCAATACCCTCTATCCTCATTCACTTCATTGTCGCCTCTAAAGCAAGAGATGACATTTAATTTGCATTGGCATGCACGTAAGACCCTATCATGTGTTCAAACTCCAACTTTAGATGATTACCTTGTATGTGAAATAATTTGATAACAATCTTGGATGAGTTTGCGTGGCTAGGGGATTAATAACATTTGCTATTACCTGTTTGAAGATTGTGTTATATTGCAACTAACATAATCAAGAAGCAATTTTATCCTATATGTCATAGAGAAGAGACATCCATTAAAGGCACATACCACAAGCTAAAAAGGTATGTCCAAATAGATAAAGATATTCAAGAGGTTGACATTTTGATTAAGTACATAAGTGGTTTTCACAACTATCTTAGGAGGTAAGTATTGCTCTCAAAGACTTATCATTCTCATTATAACAAAATGGACAAAATGGTCCATCCCCTTTTGCAAAGACACAAGAATGACAAGGTGAATCAAAAGGTAGGATAAACTCCATGCATTTACTACTATTATATCTAATAAACATTTTTTTTGTTGTTGATGAAACATTATGGAAGCTAAATCAAGAATTACAAAAAAAAAGTTGCATCATACATAGTGCATTACTAAATTGAGCAACAAAATTAAAAATCTTTGAATGATCAATTGAAATCAACGACATTAAGACCTTAGTTAAACAGTCATTGCAATGTCATTTTGTAATACTAAAAACTAGTAGTTGCAACATTTGGATAGTGTGGGAAAAAGACATAAGCTTGTTATATACTTCATACCCACCAAAATGATTGCTTTAGCATGCATTTAGCACCATTATAAATTAACAAAATCCTCTAAACTTCTTGGGTATAATGCACCTAATTGTAGTGGCGGTCATCTCCCTAAGAAATTATTTGAGGAACAAACCTAGAAAAGATAGCTTGCATGCTACTATATGTTTAGTAGAATGATTATCTACTCTTTCAAGTAGCATGGAAGTTCATAACTACTTAGAAAATTTCAATATATTAATAATCTTCTACTAAAACAAAGTTCAATTCTTTATAGAAGTCGACTAGGCCTTCATCATTTTATTTGGGAATATCTATATACCAAGATCGTCACTCTTTTATGTAAACATAATTTAATTAAATTTTTTATTACACATTTTAAACCTATTGCCATACCTATTAAAGTTAATATCAAATTAAACCCTAAAACCATCATGTAAAAAGACCAATCCTACCTTGTAAGAAATTTTAAAATATCTAACCACACCTTGACTAGATATTACCTATATAATATTATAATAAGTATTACATCTAGATTTATGCAAGATCCTATAATACCCACTAAAAAATGGCATTGTAAGTGTCGACACATAAAATGTACTAATTGACGCTACACGCTTAATCTCAATTACTAACACCGTTTCATCCTAAATCATCTCTCGATCTAACCATTTAATCAAATACCCTTAGTTGATTAAATTCATCAATTTTTATCCCTTAATTAAATAAATCATTTATCTGATTAAGTCATTCTCTCTTGTTAATTAAATCAATCAATTTGATCTAATTAACCCTGTATCTCTATTTAATTAAATAATTCGTTTTATTTGATTAAATCTCTAAAGTCATCTTATTAAATTAAATAAATTAAACCTTGTTTTATTTAATCTAACATTCATCCCCTTTAATTAAATAGATCTAAATCTTTATTTAATTAAATCTAAATCACATTCTTCTCATCTTTTGATTTAAATCAACCCATAAATCTAAATCAAATAGTCACATCATCTAATCTCTCATTAAATTAATTAACCCTTGATTAATTTAATTCTAATCCATGTCCCATCCTTTAGCTTTTGCCACTTGCACATGAAAATACATTTAATTCATTTATTAAATCTTTATTTTCTCTCAACTTGGCATCTTTTAGAGAATATTCCTCCAAATTTGAAATCCTTCCAAGTGGACTTTGTCCTTCCAACAAGACATTTATTCCATCTTATGCATTGAGCCAAGTGGCATTTAAGACATTCATTTTTCCCTCTTACATGTCATTTCACTATTTTCAAATTCCGCCTAATTGCATTTATGGGGACATTCATCAAAATGTGCACATCCTTGGCCCATTCACATCTTGACAAGTGGCATTTGGCCATTGGTTGAAAGTTAGTCCCACATTGCTTCATTTTGGGCATTTCTCCATCTTGTCTTTCTATAAATAAGAGGTTTCTCTCCTCATTTGATCATCCACAATTTGAGCAAACTTAGTATACTCAATTTCATCTTCAAGCATTAGCATTTTCATCAATTTCATCGAGGCATAGCTAGGTTATTGCAGGTTTTCTCCATGGAGTTCATTTGAAGCAATCACCAAGTGGATCAATCATCACCAAATCATCAAATGCTTGCATAGGAGTTGGGAAAGGGCCAATTTTCACATCAAATTGGCACCAACTCCCCCATAAGATCAAGAGTTTGCATGTTTTGAATAGGATTTGATCTATCTCCTTGCTTTTTCATTGTGTTCTTGTTTTTATTCCTATTTTGAGCATTGCAAATGGATTTTATGGGGAACTTTGATCCTGGCTCATTTGAATCTTCTAATGTGTTCGATTGTTGTATATTGCAAGTGCTAGGATCTTGGTTCAATAGTAAGTATAAAGGTACAATTCATTATGGTCTTTATCATTCTTGTACCAAAAATAAAAATTTATTGATTAATATGCTATTGAGTATGCTGGTGATCCTATTGATAGGACATATACCTCAGGCTGTCTTCAAAATAATAGTGTAGGGACTATCACATGGATGGAATAATACTTAAAACAACAACCTTCTATGGCTCTTTAATGTATAGAAGTTGAATATAAGAGTAGCTTCCAAGGAATCAATGTGGCTTTGGAGATTACTAGAGGAGTATCATCTGCATACTAGTAAATGTCCCACTTTATTATTATATGATAATCAAAGCTATTCACTCTTGTCAAAAACTTGTTCAAACATCCAGAAATAAAGCACTTTGAAGTTAATAGGCACTTCCTTCAAAGGAAAGGTTGACATCATAAAATTACTCTCTAAATCTACTAAACCAATTACCATGTGGCTGATATATTGTGATCAAAGAAAACTGGGATGGAATCCCAGCAATCACAAAAGAAATCCTCTATGCAGTGCTTCTATTACAAAGCTTAGCTTCACGGTGTTTCCATTGAGGGGGAGTTCATAACAATGCACCTCCTAGTGGCTAACCCTGCATGTAAGACCTACGAGCATTGGATAAGACCTAAGGGCACATGTAAGACCTATGGGAATTTTACGTGCTTTATATGTAAGACCTACAGGCATTTTTTCATGCTTTATATGTAAGTCCTATGGGCACTATGTATCTCTTCCTATATTCCTTCCTCCATCTATAAAAGCATAGTATATAAGACCTACAAGCATTATTATTGTAACAAAAACCTGTGAGGCTAGTTTGAGGAGACCCAAGCCCCAACTATTAAGATCTCATTAAAGCATTATTCTAAGAAAACCGGGATCTAAATTATGGCAAGAGGTTTATCATGTAATCCAAAATGCATGATCTTCATCTTCGCATATACTTTTATCCCTATGACATGCTTGTCAAAAAAGTCCTACATTGTTGAGGAGCTGCTTCTTTTCTTCTAAAAGAAATTGGCAACATAATCTCCCTATAAATATCAAGGGGAAGTGTTAAAACATAATGTTTATTTGGGGATTACATTTAACAAGTACTCTTGTATAACATTTATAAAAATCTAATTTATAAATCTTTATAATATAAAATAAGGGGTAATTTATAAAGTTCATCTTTAAAAATAAGTACTCTTGTATAACATTTATAAAAATCTAATTTATAAATCTTTATAATATAAAATAAGGGGTAATTTATAAAGTTCATCTTTAAAAATAATTATTTAGTTTATTAATTTAATGTATAACCAAAAGTTATATGGTGAAAGGTTGTGAACTATTCACCAACCCCTTAGATTGCTTAAAAAATAGGCAATCATAAAGCATATTTCACATTGTGAATATGCAACATAGCATTGGTATGTACTAGAGGTGAGACCACATAAGGGAGGTATTAATGCATTTAAAAAGCATATGAAACATTATGGAAAGGAGAGAAAGAAGATACTATAATATCCAAGTTCTTTTTAGATCCATATTTGACTTTTGTAAATTTCCTTAATTATGAATGATGTTTTATGGGTTTTTTTACCTAAAAGGGTTTTCCCCATGTACATATTGTGTGTAGACACTGAAATCTCACATACACTCATTTCCATACTGCCACCCTAACTTGACACCTAACAACACCCATTTATTAAAATAATTCCTCTTACATTAATTAATCCACTTAATCAAATTAAACTGATTAAATAATCTTTATTATTTAATTAATTTAAATAAATCTATTATCTCGAAATAAAAAAAACATGATAAATCAAATTATTAACTCATTGATCAAAATAGCTAACAATCCCAATCAATCAAGTTAAGTCAATCTTCAAAAAGGAAAAATCAATTAACTCATTGATCAAAATAAATAAATAATTCCATTAAATCAATAAATGAGCTAATTAACTATTATCAATTACCACATCTCCACATCCACTCCACCTTTAATGGAATAAACTCTTGATCTAAGATTGAACCCTAGCCATTCATCTATCTCCTCAAAACTCTGTAAATTGAGATCAAATCCCTCATTTTATGACTCAATTCCGGTTTTAAGCAAGTACATGTTGTCCAAGCAAGCAACAGACATTCAAGCATTAAATCAAGAGCATATCCACTTCACGCTCTATCAAAGCTTTGCACAGTGTTAGAAAAATAGTTGTAAACATTGCTTTTAATTCTTAGATAGAATAATGCCAATATTGGCATGGTGTGATGGTTTAAAGGTGGCATTGTTGGCCTTGCCACCAAGGTTCAAACCCCTTTGGGGTGGTATTGTTGAGTGGTTGTATTGGGGATGAGGTTCCCCGTTTGTGACCTCACCGGTTCATAGCTCCGGGTCAAAAGCATTTACCCTTGAATAAAAAAAATTCTTAGAATAATAATTTCAAACATTGTTTTTAATTCTTAGTTTTGTTGTGATTGATTGTATGCTTACATTTGGCATGCCCAGTGGACCAATCCTTCATCTCAACTTTTTCATAAGGATTATTATTATCATTCAATTTTAAATGGTCTTTTGTTATGAATTTTTTGGTTGTTAATTTTCTTGTTCAATGCCAATAGATTGAGTTTTAGTTCCACCCTGCTAAAGATGAAATCTCACTTGTAGCAAATCGAGATCAAGGAAGATCATAGCTACTTTCACTAGTGCCTATGGCAAATCAGTATGGAGACCAAAAAATAGATCCACCTATTACGGGTATAGATGCAGTAGCAACAAAGAAGGTAGTTCGTTGGATTAGATAGTGCAAAGGAAAGCTCAAAAAGGAGGTGCTATTTTCACTTATGTTGCAAGGGCTTTCTCTTTGATTTTGTTTTTTAAAATGATAGCTCTTGACCCAAATTTCTGCCTTAGTGAATTTTATTGTAGGAAATTTGCCAAGAATCACTAAAAAGTGTTGGAAGATATGTTGTTGTACTTACAGTATTTGCTGATTTATTTCCTATGCTAAAGTCATAACACCATGAATGGAATTAACAAAGGTTTTTAACTTCCGTTTGAATTGGACTCTTTTGATCATGTATTGCGGGGCTCAAATAATCGAAGGAATTAGAAGTGAAGTGCAAAAGATGGGTGCTCTTACCCACTCCTAAAGCTAGGATCAATAACAATTTAAAGAAGCAATTGAAATCATCCCCTTGGCTTGCAAGTGAAGCCATCGAATTCTATTCACTTCCTACCTCAATACATCTCTCAACTTCACACACAAATCATTAAGAAAGCAAAATTGTAGATGCAAAGATTTGATACCTAGATATTTGTTATAGTGAATATGTTTTATTACGATCATGTATTGAATTTTGTGTGTTGTAGATTTTCATTATAGTCTTGCAAAAGACTTTTATTATGTCCCACTTATCATTCTACATTTGCTAGTGCACATGTGGAAACAAAACGGCCCCTCTTTGTGCACGTGCTAGTTCAAATACCATCTTGTCATATTGTTGTTTTAGTTGTTACCAGTATTACACTACCTTTCTTGAGGGTTCCTTTTCCATTCTCAGCACTATTTGAATGCAAACCTTTCATAATAAGGGTCTCAACGGTTATAATCTCCCCATTGCTTTCACCACTGGCATTAAAGAAAATATTGCATTTTGAAATAAGTGTCACTTTTCAAGTTGAAAATATTGAATGGGCATTGATTGTAAGGGCTTAGGTTTGAAGCATATTCTCTTGTATGTTTCTTGATTTAATCTTACTAAGGTTTGTGGAAATTAATTCAAATGGAATTTGACTTGATTGCTTAGTTATTGACAAAGAATATTGATTAATGATGATTTGAAATCAAAAAGAAATTGCCTAATATTTTGTGTAGAGAAGATTTATTTTCAATTTCTAACATTTTGTGATTGCAAGCCATAGCCAATCAAGATCAAAATTAAAAAATGTATAGAAATAAAACAGTAGTAGATTTTTCCTAACATTTTGTTGTTTTTCTAAGTCCATTGGATTCTATCAGAGGTCATTTTTCTAACTATTTCTACAAGACAAAATTTGAAGACCATTTGTTTTAAGACTACTAACAAGCATTCATGCAGGTTTGATAAATGAAGACACAAAATTTCAAACCAATCTCACAATTTGTTTTGCATAAATTAAAATGAACCCTTCACACTTTATTTTGTGCACAGTAATTGAACATGTTTTCTATGCTCTCTATTGTTTAGATTAAAGTGTGTCTAGGTAATTAGTTGCATATGCCATTTCCTTGCATTGCAAGGTGAGCTTGGAAATCAAAAGCAGCTTAAACTACCAATTTGTGCACCGAGGACGAGCTACGTATGCTCTCCTCTTGTGCCACAAAATGATCTGGAGGATCAAAAATAGCTCGAATTCATTTTGCTTGTGACTCAAACCTCATCATTGAGTAATCGTATTTCATTCTTTCAAGGTCTACTAGATCACCAGATCTAGTGGGAGCCCATGTACTACCAAAAGCAGCTTAAACTACCAATTTGTGCATCGAGGACGAGCTACGTATGCTCTCCTCTTGTGCCACAAAATGATCTGGAGGATCAAAAATAGCTCGAATTCATTTTGCTTGTGACTCAAACCTCATCATTGAGTAATCGTATTTCATTCTTTCAAGGTCTACTAGTATCTAGATTTGATCACCAGATCTAGTGGGAGCCCATGTACTTGTGGGCTTTATAAATTCAGAGGTGTTGTTGTTACCAGCTAAGCAGAGATTTGTTTTAAGCACTCTGTGAAATGAGGTGGTTTCATTCCACCAATACTTGGGCCCCGAACAAAACCCCTACAACACAAAATCGGGCCTCACATACCTTTGGGTATATAGGGGATTCCCTTAGATTGCTTGTTTATCCTAGTTAGGCATCCTTTTGGCCATCATTCCTTGTAGTGCACCAATCTACGAACTATGTTGAGAAGATACTCATAGCGTACCCCAATTGTGTTAGTAGTAGGCCATGGGACAACCAATGCCAAGGCATTAACTCTTCAAACATGTGCTAGGTTGGTGGGCAATTTGTTGACCCCAAGCACAAGCCAAGGCTACCCACTTTTAAACACATAGTATACTAATGACCTATAAGGAGCGATACACCTTCTTGTCTAGCTTATTCTCGTTCATGTGTATTGTGTGTATTTTAATGTTTAGATCAACCGTCCCCAATTCAAACCAAAAAAGGGAAGTTTATCCATCTTGAGCCTTAGGACTTTTCCCTTTTGTCCTTTTCTTTGTATGAGTCACAACTTGGTCTACAACCACAACTTTGATCCAAAGCCAAAAACCATAATCACCACATTATGCAACGTAAACCATAAGTCTTGACCAAAATTAAACCATAGGTCAACCCAAACTTAGTTCAACTTAACCATAGTCAACCAACTCTAGGTTAACTCATCCTTAGTTCAACTTAACCATACTCTATCCTCACCCATAATCACCACTTTAGTCAACTTAATCATAATTCTTAACCAAACTTAAACCATAGGTCAACCCAACCTTAGTTCAACTTAACTATAGTCCAACCAACCTAGGTTCAACCAACCACAAGCTAGCTCAACCCAAGTTTAAACTCAACCCAAGCTCAACCAACCACAAGTTAACCATCCACAGGTTAACTCAACCTTAGTTTAACTCAACCCAAGTTCAACCAACCTTAAGTTAACTCAACCCAAGTTTAACTCAACCATAGGTTAACTTAACAATAAGTTAACTCAATCCATAGTCAACCAACTCTAAGTTCACTCAATCCATAACTACTCCTTGGCCCTTGTCCAAATGGGGACTCGATCTCATTAACAAGATAAACCCCTCCTTCCATAGCCATGAGCACATTATAACTGCAATTGAATACTTCACTACGTGAGTAGAAGCCATTCCTCTTACTTATGTTACCAACAAGAAAATTTCAAAATTCCTCCTTAATTATATTATCTGTCGGTATGGTATTCCCAATTATATCATTACTAACAATGGCCACTCCTTAAATAACCATGAAGTACAAGCCCTTTATAATAAATTCCATCTCCAACACAAATGGTCCACTCCTTATTACCCTTAGAGCAACGATAAAGTTGAGACATCAAATAAACACAAATTACTCTAGAAAATCATCAATGATGCTAGTAGTGATTGGCACTTGTAACTCCACCCCACTCTTTGGGCATACCATACAAATATTTGTACACCCACAAGAGCTACTCCATATTAATTAATCTTTGGTGCTAAGGCCATCTTGTTGATCAAGATCGAACTTCCCTTCTTACACATATTATTGCAACATCTCATTGAAGAGGACTATCAAACCACATGTTTGCATGAATTAGAACTCCTCAATGAACATCAACTCACAGCTTTAGATCACCTAAAGGTCTACTAAAACCGTCTTCAACACAACTACAACAAATGTCTTTGTAGCAAGGAGTTTGAAATAAGGAAAATTTGAGGAACACAAAGCAAGACAAGGAAAAGAAAGGAAATTTTAAACCTAATTGGTTGGGACGCTATGTCATTGTAGCAAAGTATGGCTCAGGAGCATACAAGCTAGCTACACCACATGGCCAAGAACTTGAGGAACCCATGGACACCATTCATCTTAAGCGCTTCCATGCTTGAGAAGCCATTTTTATTCCCAAAAAATTCAATAAATTTTAAAATAAAATAAAATTAGTAGAGAGAAAAAATGCCCTTTGGTGAAAACTATTTTTATGGCAATTTGGGGCAATCACCATGATGAAAACCTATTCATAAGCATCATGTTTGACAAGAGAGAAAAATTAAAAAAAAAATTACTAAAGAGAAAAATCACCCTCTAATGAAAACCAGTTTTATGGCACCTTGGGAAAGCATCATGATGAAAAAAACCTATTTGTAGACATTGTGTATGACAATCAGGAGCCCTCTTATCCCTCTTATCTATATGTACAATGCATAGTTGGGGACATCAAGTTTAGACATCCATCCACTTACCACATTCTTACCCATGGACCCTTACGCAACATACAAAACTGTACCTTGATCAATTCTTTGGAAAATTCTTTGGAAAAACACCTAACTTTGCTATGGTGTTATGATCTATACCCTTTGACACCAATTTCTATTGGTCTTTCAATTCTAATAATACCATTGCCTCTTTTCCAATAATAAGCCTTAACATGTCACACTTTTGGTATCAAACCAAAGAACAATACTCACACATTGGTCCCACCATATTACTCTAGTTTGGATGACCCAACTATTGCTATTAGCATCATGGTAACTTGAGGATGAGAAACACCTTGGTTGTTTACTTTTATCATGTTTGGTTTAGTTCCCAAGGCATGTTTCCCTAAGGACACCATAGTTCTTTATATTATGTTTTGTCTTGAGATTATTATAGTTGAGACATGAGTCTTGTTTTTGCTTTCATCTTTATTGTTGCTTTTCATGCATTTGTGTGTATATCTTTATTGTTATTTTTTATGCATTTGTGTGTCTTTGTTCTCTTTTATTTTTTTATTATTATTCCAAGCCAACCCCCTACATGTATGATGCATTGTCATCATGGTCCATTAGATCATGATGCACAATGTCTATGCAAAATCAAAAATGTTGCTCAAACATATAGGATCTCTTGGTAGATTACCAACATCTACCTATGCTCAGATAGTCTAGGAAGACCTCATACCACTTCATTTCCATTTCTAAAGCCATAATAAAACACACTCATCTAATAAGTCCATCATCCCCACCCATTTCATTCATATCAATCACCCCACCCATCCTAATCCTTCTCATCTACTATCCATCTTCATCCATTTCTCCTTAACATTCATCCTTCAACTCTGTCAATCACTTAAATCTGCAAAAGCACATCCCTTTACTAATTTCAATTGTCCATTTCAAGAGCACACCCATGTTCTTCAAACCCGCCCATCCTCTCGAGGGGGCATCACATTATCCAATTCAATCTAATCATCCATTCAATCCCAAATTTGAAGCCCCTCCAAGTGTCGAAGCATCCTTAAACCAAACTCAATCAATCTTCATGTTCTCAGGATATATCATTCACACATCAACAACGTTGTCAAATCAATTAGTCTTTAATTTTTATCACTTGGGACATCTTCTATAGCCAAGTTCCTATATCTATTTTCTTTGAAATGACATTGCTTCTTGCAATGGCATCATCATTTCAAATAGAAGCAAAATGCAGACACTAAAATCTTGCATAAATTCATTTACATTTTGCTTCTATAGCCAAGTTCCTATATCTATTTTCTTTGAAATGGCATTGCTTCTTGCAATGGCATCATCATTTCAAATAGAAGCAAAATGTAGACACTAAAATCTTGCATAAATTCATATACATTTTGTCACCCCTATCTCGACACCTACCAACACCCATTTACTAAAATAATTCATCTAACATTAATTAATCTACTTTATCAAAATTAAAATGATTAAATATTTTTTATTATTTAATTAATTTAAATAAATCATTTTCCCACAAATATCCAAAATAATAAAATAAACCCATTATGCAAAAACAAAAAAAAAATAAACATGATAAATCAAATCAATTAACGTAATGATCAAAATAGTTAACAACCCCAATCAATCAAGTTAAGTCAATCTTTGAAAAGGAAAAATTAGTTAACACATTGATCAAAAATAAATAAACAATTCTATTAAATCAATAAATGAACTAACACATACCCACCCCCCAAACACCCGTGCCCATCCCCTGAGGCATTTTAAGAACAGCAAAACGTTAGGGGACATCCCCTAGCCATCCATGCCCAATTGTATAATATAGGAAACGTCCCAAAATGCATCCATGAAGCCGAGGACAGCAAGAAACTTTCAAGGGATGCCTAATCATCCCCAAGGCAAAAGAGGACATATCAAAAGTTTCTCAATCCTCCCAAGGATGGCCAAGCATCCCCTACAAAAAGAACAAAATTTTCAAGACATGTAGTGAAATTTTATTGGACTTTAAAGGGGAGTGGGGGTCCAACAAACCCTCCCATGCCCCTTATTCACCCTAATATGCAAAAGATACATTATATTTTATAATTTTATTGATTGTGTTGGATGTTACACCATTGTTGGTGAAGACTGTGCCATTGCTATTGGAGACCATTACAATATCTAATATCATTGTTCAATGTTTACACTTATAGGGACAGGGGTTTGAGGGGTGGAAACGCCTCCACATGTAATACAGGTTTAGTTTTACAATGAATAACAAAAAGAGCCTTAGTTGTACGGTACATAGGGCCTCATTTGCCATGCTCTCATAGGTTGAAACTCGAAACAATCAGGAAAGAATATATACAGCAATAGCTTACATGTAAGAAACTTACAACTGAAAGATTCAAGGAAAACATCAACCAGTTCAGCTGTAACTATTGCATCAATCATTTTGCCTCTTTCTTTTTTTTTCTTTTTTTATCTTGTTAGAGAAGGTTTGTAATTAGTTTTAAAATGTTTTGGTTTCAATTAGTTGGCACACAAAATGAGCGCTAGCAGCAGCAATGACAATGAGAATGAGGGCAGTGAAAAGTTGAAGTAAACAAAATAGACCTTTCTTCTCATTCTAAAAAATCCGAACATAGGTTCTATTGGAACTCCACAAGACTATTTTGCATGCCCTTAACCCCTTTTCCAAAAATTTGCAAAAGACCCTTTCAACCCCAAGAAACACTTGCTTCAATTTGCCATCAATTAACCATTAAAAAGGGTAAAAATAAATGGGGCAACATGCCTTGGTTATGTCATTTTGCAAAAATGATTATCATGAGAGCTATAGTAGGGTTACACACCATTTATTGGGTGAGAGTGGACATGAGGTTAGAGTTTGTAAAGATAAAACATTGGAACAACAAGCTGAAATGGCAAGGTTGGTTGGGGAGAGTGAGGAAGAATTTACTAGTACTGCTAAGAGTAAGAAATATTCATCCAAAGCATTGAAATATGTTCATCCAAAGCATTGAAATATATTGATGACTATTCCAATGTATTAATTGGAGAGAGTGAGGAAAAATTGACTAGTACTGCTAAGAGTAAGAAATGTTCCATCCAAAGCATTGCAATCTATTGATGACTATTCCAATGTATTAATTGGAGAGAGTTGTGATAGAGGGAAGAGGAAGCCCACTTCTACTACAAGTGAAAAATATAGTGGCAAGGTTAAACAAATTGCAAAATGTGAGCAAATCAATAATTTAGTACCCAAATTGTTTTATGCCCATGCCATCCCATTTCATTTGGCAAGGTATCCTTATTTCAAAGGTATGTTGAGAGATGCAATGGCAGTTGGACCCTCTTATCTTCACCTTTGACATCAGCCACTCATTAATATTATTGTTACATGTCCTATTGGTTCATACTTTCTTAGAGCTATTGATTGCTTTGGGAAATGTAAGGATGGCGATTACCATTTGTCATTTTGCAATGAAGAGGCAAAAATACTTTGAGAGCAATGGCCTCAAGTTTTTCAATCTTCAAGGTCCTACATTCAACAAACCAAAGGCTAGGATGGATAGAGCCACTATTGCACTAAAAAAAACCATTTGATTGTGGAAACTTAATGGGAAGGACAACAAAGTTGAAACAACTTGCTATTCATCTACTCTCACAAATTGCTAATTCCTCTGCTGCCGAGAGAGAAATTGGTCCATCTATGGTTTCATCCACTCAATTAAGAGGAACGGGCTTACCTCTAAACAAGCAAAAAAGCTAGTTGCAGTTCATGGTGCCTTAAGACTTCAAGATCGGCAGAGTGTTGAGTATTGGCAGACACCAGCAACACATTGGGATGTTGATCCTAAAGATGTTAGGTTGACAGCCCAGAGGAGGCGTAGTTGCATTTTGAAATTTGCGACTTGAGTTTAAACTTTAAATTTATTTTTTTATTTCTAAACTTTAAAAATTAAAAAATCAAATATTGTTGTTATACAATATACTATTGTCATGATTAAACTACTATTATACTGCTAAAATACTACTAGTGTATTGCTGTCATGATTAAATTTCAATATCTCCCCTTGATATCTATTGTTATATTGTTATTATTGTTTTTTTACTATTGGTATAAACATAAATGTGTTATCATACATGTAGAAATTTGAGTCTCTCTCACTATATATATATATATATGAAAAATTAATATTTATTGTTTTCCACCCACCTTCTCCAAAAAAAATGGCCTCAAACTGTCATCCCCTTATCCTTGTGCATGTCCCTAAAACATCGTAGAACATAGAAAATAATTAATAATAGCCACCTCATCACCACATCCACGCTACCCTTAATGGGATAAAGTGTTGATCTGAGATTGAATCCTAGCCATTCATTTGTCTCCTCAAAATTCTATAAATTGTTGTTTTGAGCAAGTAGATGTTGTCCAAGCAAGCAGTAGACATTCAAGCATTAAATCAAGAGCATATCCAATTCACACTATCAGAATAAATAGTTTTGAACATTGTTTTTAATTCTTAGTTTTGTTCTGATTCTATGCTTACATTGTGTAATGTGTTATTTTTATGCAATTTGTAATTTTCATTTCATTTATTTCTATATCATATTTAATGATTAGTTGCTAATACATCTCGTTTCTCAATAATCTCAAAGACCCATATGGGAATATCTACAAATGTTAGAAGACTTTAGATGGAATATCCTAACATCCCTATACAACTCCCAAAATCAACCATTGAAAATTGGTAGTCTCCTAGATATGTCTAATTAATTACATTGCTTTTACCACAAGTGTTGATAATTGGTTGATTGTTAAAGAACTAAAGAAAACACTGTGACATGTCGTCTTTATATTTGCATGACCTTTTTTTGATTATTTTTGTGGTAGAAATTTTTCTTATAAAATCCCAAGTAATACTTGTAAGAATAGAAAAGATTAAGAAGGTTTAAGATACCTACATGTACAAAAATCTTATCAATCAACTAAAATGGGAAAGAGAAGTTATACACAGTACTAGCTTGTACTAGATGTAACATTAACACTAAAATTCCAAAATTTATATATATTTATTCATTTATCACATTTTTCTTAAATGACATCCCCATCCCAGTACCCATCTTGTACCCAAAAATCTCTTGTCTAAGGATTTGTATGGTACTAAATCTATCTTTAAAGATCTAATTATGAGCTAGATTTACAATCTTAAAGATAGGAAAATACTTATCCCCTACACACACCAACGTGCATAACCCCACCCTCTATGCTCCCCCAAGTTTCGAGGATGGGAACAGTGAGACGTGTTTCCGATACCAGGGTACTTTTTGGCCATGTTTTAGGGGGCAGTAGGGGACTGCTATTAAAAAATAGGAATTCTTTTAAAAATAGAGAAATTTCAAATATTCGTATCATAACATTGATAAAGCATTCATTATAGACAATATAGAAGCTCAATTTATAACATTAAACTTGAATTGAGATTTCACATGAGAATTGACAAACAAATTAACAAAAAAAATCATTTTCAATGTGCATATATATTATATAAGAATTATAACAAAATGCCCAAAGGCTGCAAGTTTCAACTATAAGCATAGAAAATATTTGGCTGTCCCTAATCAGCAGATGCAACTAACAGGTCTGCATCAAAAACAAAGCTCGCGCTTGAGTCACTACCAATATAAGGGGTTGCTCAAGCAATGGAACCCCAACCAATCCCTCTCGTGTCTCCTCCTCATCAATTTATATAGCATTTGTAAGAGTCTAAGATACTCGGGAGTTTGTCGATCCTATAGCCGCAAAGGCATTATGTACGGCCACCAACTTCTTCAATTGTCTAGAGGTAAGGTTGTTCCTCTTGACTAATTGGATGAAGTTATACGTGGACCAATTTCTCTTTGCAACGAAGGAACCATTGGAACTTACCTCTAGATTAGTGGATTTGATGCCCTAGTCTCCTCTTTCAACTATTGTTATCTGGTGCAGGAGCACCAAGGTAACATTGGGAAACACTAGGCAATTTTGGAAACCTAGGGAACAATTTTGAGTTTTAATACTTCAAGGTCATGTTGACCATTTGATTTTGAGTTAGAGATGTTAGAAGATGTTAGGATGAAGGTTGATCAGTAGCATATGGTAGATTGAATGAGGTTCTCAATTTGTTTTCACTAGGAATCACTAGAATTTGGGAAATAAAGTCCAAAATGTTGCATTTGTGCAATTTTGGCTTATTGTGGTGGTTAAGTCCGACCTATGGAAAGGTAACCACCTTGGAAGCCTTTAAAAAGTAGTCCTCGAACTGGAATGAGGGTTGGAAAAAGCATTGTATTTGTTTGATTTTACTGTTCATATGGAAAAACATTGAAGTTCTTGCAATTTTCTGTTTTTTAGTTCTTTTTCTGTGTTAATGGAGAGTTCCAGGCTGTGAGCAGTGTGTAGTACGTGTGATAACTGTCTTACAAGCCTTGTGTAGTCAGTAATTAGCTTGTCTCAACATTTTATAGCTTTGCTTTTAGTTAGTTTTGTTTCTTTTCAATTTCTGATCAGACCGGCAAGCTGTAAATAATGGAGTCTTAGACCTCTGTTTTCCTCTATACCTGGTGTATAGACTTTGGGAAATGAGGCTAAGCTCCATGCCTGTAAATAGGATAGGTCTAGGAGTCTTAAAGAGGCAGGAAACCATGGTGGAAGACTGTTACTAGGCGAGCTTGATAGTGCCCGGTTAGAACAGTCAAGGAGAGCAGAGCACTAAGGTTGCAGGGGTGACCATTCCCTCGTAAACCAAGGCGTGTGATGGTTGCAGGAGGCCTTACAAAGGCTTGGCAGGTAGCAAGAGTTCTCATCAATCCGTTTGGAGGTTGTAATAAACAAACAGTTCACGGTGAGGTCAAGAAATGGCCTAAAAAGCCCTAATTCCCACAAAAATAGGGTTACGCCTGTGTACGGCCTGTGAAGACCCAAAACCTCAAAAATCTTGGAGAGGTAGGAAAATGAACCAGGGTCCTTTTTGGAAGTTTGTGATGTTCTTTGGAAGATTTGGATTTTAAGCCTACTTTCTCGGGTTAGGAGGCCTAATTGGGGCTCAAGGGCTACTAGCCCTTTTTAAACCCTAGAATAGGGTTTGGTAAGAGCGATGGAGAAATGGAGTATGGTGGATGATCAGGAACCCTAGGTGGATTGTTTTGAAGCTATGGAAGTCAACACACACCCCTGCAACAAGTTAGTGAGGTTTGGAGGTTTAGTTAGCCTTTAGGAAGATTAAGGGCTAAGGAGAGAATGGAGGAGAAAGCACCAAGATTGGCTTGGTTAGGAAAGTGCAGATGATAGTAGGGTTGGCCAAGAGAACCAGGGGTGCCTAACAAGCATTAGGGCCTATAGGTTGAGTGGTGGAAGAGTGACACCAAAGGGGTTTGCCAAGGTGGAACCCAGGGCATGGAACAGTGAGTGTTCCATCCAACCCTACCCCAATCATTATCTCCTCATTCAACTACTGCTCTTCTCTTGCTGCTCTTCAACACAAGTTTGCAAATGTTAAAATGAGAAAGTTTTTTTTCTTTTTTTGTTGTTTTGATAGGTAAATTAGGTTTAGTTATTGTTTAAAGGGGTGGCAAGGTCCTTGTGGGCCCACCCATCCCTTTTCTTTAATTTAAAAATGTGTTTTTTTTAAACTCAACTTAAAATGTGTTGGGCCATAGGGGATGGTTAGCCGTTTCTTGGCATCCCCTACACATTCAGGGACATTTCGGAAACGTTTCCTATTTATTGCATGGAAAGGAGGAGGGAGGGGATGTTTCCTAGGCATCACTACATCCCCAAAACGTTCCCTATAGGAAACTGGGGTTCTAGGGCAAGGGATGTGTCCTCGTGGAGCACTGCCCACCCATTATCAAGAGAAAAACAATAAATTTAGGCTTAAATACAGCAAAATTTGGATTTCTAAAGTACTAGGTAGTCCAATAAAGGTTTAGGTTTTCAACTACGTGTTTGCCTACTAAAAGCTAGATACCATGAAAAGCTCAAAAACCTTTAAAATATTATAATACCACCTCGAGTATGATAAGATCAAGTGATAAAAAGATTGGAGGTTTTGGGAAAGAGCCCCAAAGCCAAATTTCCTCGATAGTCGGGAAATTATAAAATGTTAAAACTGGGGAAAATATGACTGCTAGGGTACACTAAGAGAAAGGCTGGATCCAAATCATTGATGACTTTGACAGAGTCACAGAAGTACCCTTAGTAGTAGCCTTTAAGCCTAAGGATAGCAAAAACAAAACAAAAAACCTCATACTAAAATCATTATTAATTCAGACTTGCCTGCCATTCCAATCACGATGATAACAACTGGCTTCCGCTTGAAGTTTGAAGGTCCGGACATCAACTTGCTTGATGTGGAAGATGACGATGCCTCTGCTGCTTCATTTGATATAGCAGGAGGCTCCAAGTGCTCCGCTTCACTCATTTTCTGTACAACACAGAAACCCCTATCACCACTATGCATAAATCCTTACAATGAATGACAGAAAATATGTGCAAGGTAAGCCTAATGAATAAAACTTAAAATTGAAGAGTGTACTAAAGCAATGGCAACTTGAGAATTGCAGGAAACCACTAGAAAAAATCGTGGAAAATTATTTGTCAAGTATAAATAACTGTTCAAGTAATTTTCAAGAGAAGTGAAGAGCAATATGTCTTACGAGGTCACCAATTCGATTCTTAGCACCACGAGACGTTGACTGTTGGGAAGCACTTAAAAACAAGCACCTCCAACTTTAGGAGTTGCGAGGGATGTGCCAATAGGAAACTCAAGCGAATGTCATCATTGTCTTCTTTCCACGTCCAACCATTATTAGCCTCATGCTTAATTCCTTCGGGGTTTTCCGTGAGCTGAAGTATTTTTTTAACCCTGAAAAAAAGCCCGAAATCCCCAAATCAAGCCTCAGGAACAAGGAAAACAGAATAAACAAAAATTTAGAACCACCAAATAAACGTAAATTCATCTCACAGTAAAATATCTGCATGTGAAGAAACAAAAGGGATTAACACTGTGTATTACAATAATATCATATATGAAAACAACGACAGACAAAAACACAACAAAAAGTGATCCGAACGCGTGTAATTTCCCGAATTAAAAAATCACTGAAACCATTGGAAGAGACTTACCTCAAGATTCTGCACAACTTGTGTCGTGCTGTCAACGATGCCGACCAGAAAAAATGGGCAGAGTTTGTAGGAAAGATATTATAAATCCCTACCAAAGCAGAAAGTCTTAAAAAATTCAGAATAAACCAAATTCCCTACAGCTATTGCTTCAATTTATGCACAATAGACGAAAATTAGATATAAAATTATTGGGGTTTTACAGCAACGAAAATTATCGGGGTTTTAGAGCTACTAGATTCTTGAGCCCGGGAAGATATTTTTTTGCATCCTTTTACACGAAAATATAGGTTACCAGTACCCTGAATATGGTTTAACGGCGACTAAAAATTGGTTTTCAGGCGTTAAGACACTTCTCCTGCTGAAAGCTGTTACATAGTTTGCCTGTCTTCTAGTAACTGCTAGTAAGATATTTGTAGAAGCGTAGAAGATTTTGGTTTATACTCAGAATAATTAGTATAACGATTGATTAAGGATAGCTTGGACCGTATATTTACCATACCTAGGAAAAGATACACGTATTTTTGAAGTCATGATTTTAATTAAAATTTTATTTTCTTGTAATAGGTACCTTTACAAATGTTGTTATGTGATTTGAACAAATGTGCCCATTTTATGGATGAAATTTTCAACTTACTTTAGAGAGGCACGTGCATCATTATGCATATTCTTGAGGACATGAGACGCATTTTATGGGACAACATAATTTATGTGAGAGATGTCATACAAGCATTACGGAATGAATATAATTGATAAAATTTAACATTTTTTATTTAATGAATGAATATATTCGGTAGAATTTAATATATTTGTATTTGTTACAGGCAATATTATTGCAATGAGTTTTGTTAACTTTTTTTAATAAATTGGTTTTGAACTAATTAAAAATTAAAAAATTTATCCTTTGTCAAATAAAAATTAATGTTTCTAAAGTAAAAAACATTTACCAATAATCCAAAATAAATTAATTAATTAATATTCAAATAAAACTAATAAGAAGATTACAATTATAGTTATAAATAAAAATAAAAATATAATTAATATTATTTATGTTATTATTATTATTATTATTATTTATATTATCTATAGTAATTATAAGAAGATTACAATCTTTTTTTATTGGATTAAGAATTAAAAAATACATAAGCTATATTGAGTTACAGCATCTAGAAAAAAAGCAGCAAAAAATGCACTAAGTTACAGCAATCTCTAATTTTTACAATAGAGCATTATTAAAAAGAGAATAATAGAAATGGTATCTTTTAGCATGAACTGCTTGACATCAGCAAGAGGCAAACTAAAGAATCTGGATCCAGTAGGGTCTAACCAACCAGCATCATTCTTTAGTAATAAAATCCACAACATGCTTAAAGAAAAGGCCACCCAGAGTAGGTGTTCACAAGTCTCTAATCTGAGCAAGCTGCCAAACTGGACTACTCGCATTTTACATTTTGTCTTGAAATCATTGAGTTGTGTTTGAAGAGCATCCAAAGTCTTTTTGAGGTCAGAATTAGCCTGAATAGTAGAATGAACCATACAGATTTGCAGAGAGAGGCCTGCACAAATAATGATCAATTCGACTTGCGAGGAGTGAAAGGTGTGAGAGAGAGCCATGAAACATTGGAATCTCCAAATGTGTTTAGGAATGATATGTCTAAAGGTCTAAGTAATACTATTGTGAGATGAGAAGAGACCAAGAAGAGTAGTTCTCCGAGACCAAGGTTGAGGAAAAAGCACTGAGAAGTTGGAGAAGAGGAAGTTCCAGATCTTCTGAGCATGGGGACAAAAGCAAAAGGCATGTTTGATAGTCTATTTTTTGGAGCAAAATGGACAAGTTGGAGAAGGAGAAATCAAGGAGAGTCGAATAAGGACTTTAACATGAACAATTTTTCAAGCAATCAACTGAGCTTGCACATCCACTATAGACTTCCAGATTAAGGAGCTTAACTTGTTCCACCTTGATCTGTTGAGTTTGCATTGCCATTTACGATTAAGCTAGCAAGATAAGGGGAGGGATGGGAGAAGTTGTTTATAAATAGGCCTAAGAGGGAAATTTTGAAAGTTTTGATTATTGGGTCATTTTCAATCATTAAGGAAATTGTCGTGACATGGTGTGGACAGGAGCTACAACAACTCAGGTTTAACTAATTGCTTGATTTTTTAGATTGGAGTCTTATAAGACGAAGGAAGTCTAAACTAAGATTTAAGTTGTCATGTTTTCCAATCAAACTCCAAAGGGTCCAATAAGTCTTGAAAAAATTAAATGTCTTTTTAAGAGATTTCTACCCTTAATATTTTTTAAAATGGCCAAAGGACTATTGTCTTGTTGAACCAAACGGTTCCACCAAATGGAAGAAGAAATGAAACTCAAACCACGACTCAAGCTTTGATCATACTAAGTTAATTTTTGGGATGTCATTTTCCACACTTTCCAAATGGAGTTGAAGGGGGTAGAGCCATGCATTTTAAAGTAAGGTGCAAGAAGAATTTTATCTTTCCAGATAACCAAGTCCCAAGAGTGACCAATAGTGGTTGTTTGAATGCAGTTTCACGCAAAATATTTCCAAGGAGCATCACCATCCAAGGCTCTCACAATCCATTTTGTTATAAGACAAATGCCCTAAGTATAGGGATCTATAATGCCCAATCCTCCTTTCTCTTTTGGTTGGATGCAATGAGTCCACGAAGTAATAAGCAAACCTTTTTTATTACCCCATTTAGCCCAAAGAAAGTTTTTGATAAGTTGAGTCAGCTAGTTATAACAAGTTCTAAAGGCCATCTAGCAAGAAGAGATGTAAACATGGTTGGCCAAAAGAATTTTGTTTGCAACTTGGATTCTACCAACCATTAAGAGGAATTTATTTGTCTAGTTCAAAAGGTTTTTTTAATTTTATGTAAAAACCAAGACCACATCTCTTTTAGTGAGACTCCAATGCCAAAGGGGATGTTGAGGTATCTCATGATAACTCCATGCTTCACTTCACGCCATTCACTAGGGATCCAAGGTGGTCAAGGGTTGGGATGGGTCATTATAAATTCAATTTTGTGCATTACCAATTTGGAGCCTTAAACAATACACAACAATTCCAATATGCCTGAGGTATTAGTCACTTCCTCGTAATTTTGTATGAACAACATGCTATCATCTGCAAAATGTGAGTTAAGAGCAGTAGTGTTGTCGGGAAGAGGAAGTTGAGAGCAATAGTGTTGCCAGGAAGAGGAATGCCTTGAATAAGCCTATTCAAGTGAGCATGCTAAAAAGATAGCCAATAGCATCAACAACAAGGACATAGAGGAAGGGAGCAAGGGGACAACCCTAGCAAATGAATTTTTGTAAAGGGAATGAAGGAGAAAGACTACCATTAACAGCCACTCTAGCATTTGCATCCTTGAAAATCATGTTGATTTGATCACATGATTTAGTGCCAAAGCCAAGCCATTTTAACATTTTAAGGATGAAAGGCCAATGAATTCAGTCGTAGGCTTTGTCAAAGGCAATCTTTATAACTAGAGAGTATTGAGCAAATTGTTGAGCCCATTCAACAGTTTCCCTGGCAAGGTTCAAATTGTCTAAAATATATCTTCCCCCTAAGAATCTTGTTTGCTCTAGGTGCACTATCATTTGGATGATGTGTCTAATTCATCAAGCCAATGCTTTAGCTATTTTTTGTAGGATGTGTTGAGGAGGGTAATTAGCTACCACCCATTAACAGTATCTTCCTCTTTACCTTTAGGAATGAGTTTAATCAACCCCTAATTAATCACCCTTCCTAAGGATCTAGTTTCAATTCCCTTAAGACAAACATAATAAAAATCCTCTCGAATGTGAGGCCAAACAACTCTATAAAATTCCACTAGAAGCCCATCTATACAGGGATTTTTCTAATGCCATACATTGAAGGGAACATGAATTTCATCTATGGAGAGGAGGTGGTTGAGGAACTTACTATATTCAGGGTCTATTTTCTTGGGAACACAACAACGACACTATCCTCAAGGATGGGAAGGGGGGTGTCATAGTTGATTCATCAATAAAAAAAAAATCGAAGTGTTCATAAAATGTATTCATAATATCAAAATGATTGTTCTGCAGGGAAACATCAACAGGTTTGATTGCAAAGATGTGCTCCATCTTATGCGTGTGGTTAAGATATTAAAAAAATAATTTGGAGCCACAATCACCATCCTTAATCCATTAAAGTTCAGGCACAAATTTGAGCCCCTTTCCCTTTATACGCAGTCATTTTCTAAAGCATGTTTTCAACGTTGGCCACAAATAGTTGTAATGAGTTGTTGCAAGGGTCATAAGCCAAATGTGATCTCCCATATTCAAGTTGTCCTTTAAGAGATTTCTCAAACCTATGACATTTTGTTGCAGCTCCTCACCCATACTCATGAAGGAAAATTGTACATCTAGCAATAATCTTATCCCACCAACAAATCCAACTGTCTTCTTGTGGTCTTCGCTTTGCATTCCAAATGGCAAGGAGACCATCAAGGCAATCCTAATTTTGGAGATGAGAAACATTTAGCTTGAAGGGAAGGTTGTTGGAAGGGGGTGTGGAGTTCGAGAGGGATAGAGTGATAAAGATGGGGAGGTGATCTGAGAGAGTGGTTGAAAGGTCTAAAGAAACAAGACAACCATCAAAAAAAAGGAGAATAGGACAATTAGGAGAAATATAAAATCTATCCAGATGACTCATTTTTCTTGAGTTTCCTTATCTGCAATTATTCCATGTGAACCAATGAGGCATATGAAGGCTAAAATTACCCAAGAAGGGGTCATGCACTCCAAGAGAATTTTGAGCCACCATCTAGGCTTCAAGCTCAGATTGGGTCAAGTGGGAAGGACCGCCCCAACTATGGGTGGAAGGATGCTTCACCATGTTGAAGTCCCCCTCAAGACCCATTAAGCATTGGGAAGACTAGTGCAAAGCCATGCTCCCAAAGTAAGGTTCTCTCAGAGGGCGAATTATGAGCATAAATCGAGTAAAACCCCATAAGCATGTCATTGATGAGAGTAGTAGCCCAAACATAGTGGTTGTTAGGATTAGATCCATCGGCCATAATATGCTTAGCTAACCATGGGGAAAGGCCCGAAACATCACCACAACTACCATCAAAATGGTTAGTATGGATAAATCTCACATTAAGCCATATGGAAGCAAGGGTGACCTTGAGCCAAACGAAACCTACTTTCACTTCTTGCAGCATTAGGACATCAATTTGATTAGTTTGGATATAATTTTTGAACTAAAATTTACGAGCAAGGAGAGTTAGTTCTCACACATTCCATGATTGTATTTTACACTTCATTGGGAAGAGTCTAGGAGGGTTTCCTCATCAAATTGAAGCATATTAAACTAATTTAAATTTTTGCAATTCTGGGCAAATGTATTAGGATTTTGTTTAAGGTTGTTCATAAGGGAGTCTTCACAAAGTGGCGCATGGGAAGGTAGATGGGGTTGAATTAAAGAAAGGATGTTATCTTGAGATGTTGAGGTTATTTCAAGTGCAAATTTTTTTGCAATACGAGGAGTCTCTTTCTTTCCTCTGTAAGACCCTAGACTGTGATCCTAAAACAACCTCTTTAAAAGAATTATTTTCAAGATGGTGGGTTGTCATGAGTGAAGAGGGGGATGATTTTGGCTTACGAAAGGGATAGTTACGGATGAGGTGACCTTCCCTTCTGCAATAGAAGCATGCATTGGACTTATTGAGGTAATTAGTGTGTTAAGAAAACTCAAAAATTGGACTTATAATTTTGATGTAGTCAGGGAGAGGTTGATTAAGGTCCACCTTGATGTAGGCCCTAGGATGAGAGTGTAAGCTTGCCCATTTATGAGTGTTGTTTACATCACAAAACTTTACCAAGTTGGGCTACGATATCTAGAAGAAAGGAACAAAATGCTAAGTTAAGGAAGGGAAACTCCACCCATATGGGGTACTTGGATTTAATGATGCCTTCCAAGTGAAAGTTGATATCTTAAGCTTATACATAGCAAGTTTGAAAACATATAATCTAGGATCCATATTGAAGTGCCATACGAGCATGGTCAAGGTCAGAAAATGTGCATGATACATAACCCTTATCCAAACCCCTGAAGGATTCAATTATTCAACCCTTGAGTTCCCAATTATTGTGAGCGCATTTAAAAAATATCTTGTTCTATTGGAATACCACAAAGGAAAAATAGGATAATGGTTTTTGCTCTACATTCTGAAATGACATCAATTATTTCATTGAGAAATCGAAAGGAAATTGATTTACCTTCCTTTTGATTGTCTTATATTCCATTAGTTGTTGTTGGGTGTGTTGCTGCTATGGACGTGGAGACTGGTGAGGTTTTATTTCCTGGGTAAACCCCTACAGATCTGGCTTCAACTGAATCCACAATAGTCCCAGATTCTAGCATGGAGTCCATTTAATTATCTCCATTAGTTTTATCTTTCTTAGGCCCTCCATGTTCTCCTTTTTTCATGTGTTTTGGATTTGGTTTTGAGTGCAAAGTGGCTCCATGGGGCGTTAGCTAGGTGGGTTTAGGATCCAACAAATTTTCTAGAGCTTATGGTGTCCTTAAGAATACTTCGTAGGGCTTTATGGGCTTCACCAGAAGATTATAATCTTGTTATTATAATTATAACTATAACAAATATTATTAAAATTATATTTACCCAACCATTACCTAAATTTTTAATTTGATAGTTATAATTATGGAAGATATAATTAATTAATCATAAGAAGATTACTAATTATATTATTTATTACATTTATAATTTCTTATAAGAAGGCTATTGAAATGAAAATATTATTAATTTACCTAACCATTAATTATAATAATGTGATGATGTTGAGTTTGGTGCAAAAATGAGAAGAGGTGGCACAAACGACAACACATGGGTGACTGAAGTAGAGTAGATGATTTCGCAGGAGGATATTCACCGCAAAGAAAATCAGGAAGCATGGATGACTCGACATGGCAATGATTTCCCTATGGGCCAAAAAACACAAATTCAAAACCATGTAGCACATCAAGAGGCAAGGAATGGTGGATATCGGTATGAGGAGGCATGTCATTCACCACCTTTCCTGACTGGTAGCAATGTGTTTTCGGTTGGGAGGCGAAACTCAAAAATGTTGAAGCAAAAGGAGTGATAAAATTTTGTGGTGCATGATCACAAGGCATGACCCGAATATGGTAGGATCACCCAAAGGCAAAGGCGAAAGAAAGAAATATGGGAAGATCTAGGAGCACAAAGAATCGCAGAATACTCAAACTAGCCATTGGAAGTAGATATTTTTGAGGTGGTCAAAGGTGAAGTGAAGGTGTTGGAGGATCTATCCCTAATTAGGAAGGTGATAAGGCATAACCCCACCAGGCACAAAATACGTGTGTGGATCATACAAAACTGGTTCACTGTCACTAAAATCACATTCCTCCTGAAAGGCTTCTTCATAGTGGAATTTGAAAATTGTTAAAGAAGATCCAAAGTCCTGTCCCAACTTGTATGGAGAATGAGAAAGCATCTGATCTACACAAAGAAGTGGACAACGAATTTCAACCCAAGGAAAATGACCCCCTCCAAGGATGAATATTGGATTTGTCTATACAACCTCTCGTTGGAATATTGGATGGTAGATTGTCTTCGAAAAATTGGATTTGAGTTTGGAATTTTCTTATGGTTGGACATAGGAGGGGGTGATTTTGCTTTCTTTGTGCGGATGAAGCTAATTTCCATCAGGTCCTTTCCAAGAACCCTACATCTGAAGATGGGTAGCAGTGTTTGGGTGTAGCCAATAGAACTAGAGGAATGAAAGTATTTTTGTGTGAAATGTGGTAGTAGGGAACACTTTGATCAAGCCTGCCTGATTCATCCACTAGAAAGGGCTAAGATGGAGAGTGCACTAACAATGTTCTTGCCAATGCGTGCCACAAATGAGGATCTGAAGGAAGGGCAAGTGGATGGAAAATTTGAGGAATTTGACACTATGGTTGGCTTGGCCCTTAGCGTTGAGGATAAGGTGATAAAAGGGGAAGTTGTCCCCTCAAGCCCCTATTAATGGTATTAAGGAAGCACCGAAGTTTAGGCGATCTAGCTCTTTCGAGGAACATCCTCGAATAATGGAAGCAAACACTATTGTGGCAGAAATAAAAGCCAAACAGGATGTGCCCCCAACTTTGTCAATGTACATAATTTGCAAGAAGAGGAAATTCAAGAAGCATTGGCAGATTATAATATAATCGCAACAATTGAAGAGGGAGATGCTAAACAGGAAAAGTGCACCTTTGTTGGGACTCCTTCACATTGGGATACAATGGATGCAAATGACAAGGAATTGGTCGATGCACTAATCCAAAATGTCATAGATGAAGGGATGGACTCCTTCTTTGAATCAATGGATGGTGAAGAAGTAGATGGAGATGGCATTGGGATTTTTTAATTGAGCCACATAAGTCAAACTTCCCTTGAGGACCTTGGGATGGGTACTGGGAAAAAGGTTGGAAGAAAAACTAGTAGGTAGAAGCTGAAAGAAGTGGCGAAGGAATAGGGATTACCAAACATTAAGGAATATCTGCTAAGATCCAAGGGAGGCATCTCCTTCCTTGGAGAGCAATGAAGATAGTCACATGGAATGTCAGGGGCTTGAATAGCCCTAAAAAAAGATGTTGGATGCAACATCACCTAGAGCTTCTAAAAATAGATATATTGATGATTCAAGAAACAAAATTAGGGAGCAAAGAATCAAAAGGCTTTATCACGAGAAGCAGAAGAAGGCAAGGAATTTTTTCAAAAGTTGTTGGAAGTTTCGGCAGTCTACTGATTTTATGGAATCCTATGGTGGTGGAAATCCTTAAGAATAGCTAAGAATCAAATTTCATTCAGTGTAAGGTACAAATACATTGTTCCAATCTCTCCCTATCTCTTTTTAACATCTATGATCCCATAAGGACAAATGCCAAAGCTAGATTGTGGGATATGGTCTTGGAAAACATTGCTCACCTCCAGAATTAGATGGTCATCATGTTAGTTTTCAAATTAGATTTAACATAAAGCAAAAAAATGCAACACATGAACAATAAACATAGTGATTACCCTAGGAAAACCCTCCTACTCGAGGGAGAAAAACTCAACAAAGAATATTCTCATATATATTAGAATAATAAGTGTAGAACATTGCTTACAAATCAGGCCCTTGAATTTGGCCATGACTTATATAAATTATATATGTTGCTTCCTCTTGAGCAAATGATAATGCTCCTACAAGGAATCAGATCTGCTGCTAAAGTGGCGAACTGTTGATAAGGATGGTGCTACTGTTGCTAAGGTGTGAATTGAATGAATGGACTGGATTGTGTAAATGTCATAACATCACTTCCCTTATATACAATGATAGGTGACCTCTTCACTAGGTCGACTCCCTTAGAAAAATACAAATTATAAAATATTATATGCCCATTAAGGCTGACCTGCCTTGGAAATCATTATATTAAAGGGAAAATATCTCCTGAAGCTACCAAACACTAACACATCCCAGGAGGTGATTTCAATGCCATCCTCAATGCAAATGAAAAGGGTGGTGGAGTATCTCACAAGACACAAACAATGAAAGACTTCTAGAACTTCATGTCATGAAATGACTTGGTGGATGTCCCCACAAAGAGTGGATGGTTCACTTGGTCGAACCATAGAATGGGTTTTGCATAGATAATTAAAAGATTAGATAGGTATCTCATGTTGGAAAACTGGTTTGCCTCAAATTTTATATGGGAGGCTTTAGTTCTACCTATATTGGGCTTTGATCACTACCTGTGGCACTGACACTCCAATAAGATAGGTTCCCAATTAAGTGCAACTTCAAGTTCAAACGCATGTGGCTAAGAAATGTAGCATTGATCCTTGCCATAAGCAATTGGTGGAAAGAGGAAAGACCTAGACACAGAACGAAGAGCTTTCAGTTTGTCTTCAAATTGGGTAGAGTCAAAGAAAATCCCAAAATTTGGATCAGGATAGTGTTTGGGGACATCTTCCAAAATACACTTGAGTTGGAGGTGGAACTGGAGACTTTAAATCAAAAAGTCATTAATCATGGCATGATAGATATAGAATTCTAGGAGGAAAAGAAGTTGATGATTGAACTCAAAGAAATTATGGCCAGAGAAGAGATCTTCTGGCGATCCAAGTCGAGGGAGCTTTGGCTAACAAAAGGGGAGACCAACACTAGTTTCTTTCATAACTCGACCAAGAGCAGGAGAATAAAAAACTGCATTGACAACATTTTGGCAAGTGATGGAGTTCTAACCACCAGTGAAGGGGAGATTCAAGCGAAAGGAATTCAGTTCTTCAAGAACCTACTGGCACTGGAAGATGAGCTTGACACAGTCAACCTCTTTGAAGTTCTTGTGATCATACCAAAATTGGTCACACAAGACATGAATGTGTGCCTACTAACTCTGTATATGATGGAAGAAGTGCAAGAAGTTGTGTTCAAAATGCACCCAGGTAAATCACTTGGCCTCGATGGCTTCTCAGCTCTCTTTTATCAACATTGCTAGGACTTCATTAACAATGAAGTGCAGGGGCGGGGAAAGCCTACAGAAATAAAACTAAAATGTTGAAACAAATCAATAATACCTACATTGTACTAATAAGGAAGAAAGACGAGGTAGCCACTTTTGTCAACTTTCGTCCTATTGCTCTATACAACACACTATATAAGATCATCTAAAAAATAATGGCCAACAAACTCAAGGCTATCCTAGGCAACATGATCTCACAAGAACAAATAGGCTTTGTTCCCAATAGAGAGATTGCTAAAGGCATCGTTATCACTAATGAGGTAATCCACTTGACTCAATCGAGGAGGATAAGAGCAATGCACTACTAAAATTAAATATCAATAAGGCTTATGATAGAGTGAGCTAGCAGTTTTTGATGAAAATTCTACAAGCATATGGCTTTACAAATGAATGGCTTGACTAGATATATGGTTGCATCTCATTTGTGAGGTATTTAATCTTAATAAATAATTTCCCACGTGGATTCTTTGAGAGTTTGTGTGGGCTAAGGCAAGAAGACCCACCCTTGCCCTTCCTCTTTATCCTAATGGAAAATGTTTGAAGTAGATTAATAAGCCAATGTAGGGCCCTCAATTGTTGGAAAGGGGTTGCCATAACAAAGAACTTTGACCCCTTAATGCACTAGCAATTTGTGGATAGCACAATGCTCTTTGAGGAAGCGAGCATGGACTATACACCCAACTCCAGAGACCCAGTGTTACCCCTAGCAGCCCCATTGAAGTTTAGTTTTGTCCACCCCACCTTAGGGGGTGACCAACACACCTTACTCCTATCCACTAACATTGCCAAACCCCAATTCCCCACATATGCAAGAACTTTTAGCCTATACCAACTCTTCCTTGCCAAGGCATCCCAAATAGTGAAATTCAACTTCCTTGGGTTTTGATCATCCACTCTGGCATTGATTATTTTCACGATGCTTGCCTCAATTTTGTTTTGCAATCTTTGTATTGACATCTCCTTGTCCTAAAAGATGCATCTATTTCTCTCCTTCCAAACTTCCCAAATGATAATTGATGGGCTCGCAATCCACAGGTCCCTCCAAATATCGACTGCTTGTAAGGTACTGGCCAACTTCTAAGCATGTCCAACAAGCTGCTAGGAAATGTTGATTGCCATTGAAGTTTTGAACATAACCACTTCTAGCAACTCTGAGTGTATGTGCAATTCAAAAACAAATGATCCCCAGTTTTTTCTGCCTATTTACACAAGGGACATCTCGATGGACCATGATAACCCAACTTTGCAAACATGTTCGTACTTAAAGCCTTGCCTTGTGAGGCAACCTAGGTGAAAATGCTAGCCTTAGGAAGACATAATTTGTTCCAACAAAGATTGATTTGTAAACTGGTTTTAAACGCCCCAACCTCAAACAAAATGGTGTAGCCTTCTCTCGCCTTGTACTCCCCATTCAATGAAGCATTCCACCTTATGTTGTCACTACCTTGTTTGACACAAACCTTCCACAAGCCCATTACCTACTCATAAACTTCCACCGTTACATCCTCAAACCACAACTGCCTTATACTCTTCCACTAGTAAAAAAAATCTCCCAACTTGGTTGAGTCCTCAATATAATCTCTTACCCTATCTCCCCATGCCTACTTTGTTCTCATTTTAACTTGCTCCAAAGCCGCAATATCTGCTAACTTTGAAAATCCTTCCCAAGAATCCTCCAAGAACAGATTTGAACGCCCATCCTTTATCTCCCAAGTGAGATGGTCTAAAATTAGATCCTCAAACTTCTCATAAAATTCTAGATTCTTGACCCACTAGGTAAAGACCTGGCCATCAACATACTATTCTCCTCATCGTTGAGATACTTTGCCTTGAGAATTTTGAGCCACTTCAAATCTTGTTTTGTGTGAGGTGCCCAAACCAAAATTTCCCCCAAGGCTTTATTTTGAAGAAGTAGATTCTTCATCCCTGCCCCATCCGCTTCTTTTCCTTCACAAACTTTTTGCCATTTTACCAATGGGAACAAGATGTTGTTCTGAGTTACCTCGCCAAAAAAAATATTTCATCTTCTTATTGAGCACTTTGCTTGCTCCAGCTGATAACGGGAGACATGAAATCATATAGATTGATAGCACAACGATGACTGACTTGAGCATCATTAGTCTTCCTGCCCATGATAACTAGCGGATTTTCCAAGAGGACATTCTATCATACACTTTTTCAATTAAAGTGTTCCAAATGTTTCCATGTTGCACCCCTTTAGCCAAAGGAAGGTCGAGATATTTGTATGATAGCTTCCCTTTTTTATTTCCTATTATCCTCAAAATTTGAACTTCTCTTGATGTGCTTGTATTGAAAAAGAAAGCTTTAGATTTCACAATACTAATCTCCTGACCAAATGCCAATGAGTACTTGTCCAAAACTCCTTTAATCCGATTAGCCTCCCTTTCAGTTGTTGTTCCAAATAACATTGTGTCATCTGCAAATTGTTAGTGGGTAACCACATTTTGACTACTAGTGACTTGTAGACCAACCACCAACTCACCCCACCGAGCTCTATCAACTGACCTCCCTAGGGCTTCGGCCATGATTATGAATAAAAATGGGGAGAGAGGGTCTCCCTGTCGAAGACCCCAAGAGGCACTGAAAAATACCTTTGGAGAACCATTCACCAACACTGAGTACCTTGGAAAACCAATCCAACCAAAGACCCAATCCAACCACACCTTATGAAAACCAAAAGCCTCCATAACTTTGAATAAAAAATGCCAATTTACCTTGTCATAGGCTTTCCTCATGTCAAGTTTCAACATCACTGGTTTCTTCAAATGTTGTATGGAGTGTATGACTTCTTGCACTATGATTACTCCATCTAGAATCAACCTTCCTAGAAAAAATCTCGTTTGCTCCTCCAAGATGATGAGTGGCAAGATTCTTTTTAACCGATTTGTAATCACCTTCGCCAAGATTTTACATAATGTGTTGCATAATGAGATGGGACGATATTCTTCTAATGATTCAGGTTTCTCTTTTTGGGGATGAGTGCCTTCCTTGAGCACACAACCCAAAGTTCTGGAATCCTCAATCTCAGTGATCTCATGACCCACAATATCCCAATATTTCTGGAAGAAGGCTACCAGGAAACCATCCAGCCCCGACACCTTCTCTGGGTGTAATTAGAACAAAGCCATTTTAACCTCCTATTCCATGAATTTGGCTTTTTGTTGTTCATTTTATGCTTCAATCACTAGACTAGGGATACAAATCAACAATTCATTCTATGCCAGAAGGTTAGATTCCTCTCTATCATTCAAAAGAGATCAAAAAAATTCAACAGTAGTCACCTTGACTTCGACTGGATCCTCCAACATCCTACCATCAAACTCTTTGATGCTAGATATCCTAATCACTTCCCTACACACCTTAGTGGAATTATGCAAGTATTTTATGTTCTTATCACTTGCCTTTAACCACATTTCTTTGGACTTTTTCCTCTAGAAACTTTAGCCAAAACATCATTCAACCTTCCTGTCAAATCCTTCTCCACCTAAAAGCAATTGATATCCATTCCATTAGCTATCACCTTCTCTGAGACCTGACCTCCTTTAATGCTTCTTCAATCTTACTTATTTCTTCAAAATGTTCTTAAAGAAATATTTATTCCATTGCTTTAAATTTTGCTTTACTAATTTTAATTTTGTAATCACATTGAACATCTTCCAACCTCCAGGATTACAATCCGACCACCATTGTTTGATGAGGTCCCTAAGGTTTGGATCCTTGAACCACATTGTTTCAAACTTGAACAAACATCTTACTGGTCCTTTATTACCATTTATTTCTAACTGTATCGAATAATGATCTGATCCAGCACCTGGGATGATCTTACATTCCAAGGTGTAAGGGAAACAACCTAAATTCCGTTTGAAGAAAGACCGATCAAGCTTTTCCATTATACTGCTAAACTCCTTCCTTCTATTTGTCCAGGTAAAATTTCCATTTTCCATTTGAGTTTCAATTAACACATTTCTCTCAATGAAGTTCATGAAGTCTGCTTGAAACTGTAGCACCCTAACCACTCCCCTTTCTTATCTTCAAATCTTAGTATGACATTAAAATCCCCCCCAATGATGCAAAAATCCTGCCTTGGATTATTAAGAACCAGATCTAATTCTTGGCATACTTGTCTTTTTGTGTACAAGTGTTATGACCATATATTTTTGTGTACAAGTGTTATGACCATATACATTAATAAGTAAAAAGCACAAATTTGAAATGAGACTTCTTACCCAGCAAGCAATCCAATGCCTGCTACTTGTTACTTCCTCTACCAACATCGATTGTGGTTTCCAAACAACAATCAAGCCTCTTGCACTACCATTCGTGTTGACCACGAGTACATGCCATAGCTTCAGTTTCCTACCAAACTTGATCCTTTCTTGTTCCCCTAGCTTGGTTTCCTATAGTAATCCTATATCTACTTGAAATGTTTCTAATTGATGCCTAATTAGGCACCATTTGTTAGGGGTGTTTAAGCCCCTAACAATCCAAGTGATGATCTTCATTGTTATTCAGGAAGAGCTTTGCTCTTCCCTACTTTCGACATTTTGCTAATCTTCTTTTGACCACTCGCCTCCCCGTCCCATTTGACCTTCTCTTGATTTAGGATCCTGCCCCGTTTCTTACTTTCTCCACAATTTGGGGAATATTTGTGCATATCCTTTTGACTAATACCCAACTGGCCTGGCTTGGATTTGCCAAATTGTGTGACTTTTCACATCTTCTCTATTTTCAAGCAATTTCCTTCTTCAAAAGGCAGTTCATCTCCTTCCAATACTAGATAATTTGTCCAATCTTCAAACATTTCTTCCTCTTCCAGCCTCAACGAACTGCTTTTGGTCGCTTTGGCCAGTTTTACTAATTCATCCCCAACTTCTATTAGGGGGTCTAAATCCTCCTATCTACATTGGTTCCCTGGCAAATTGATTGCCTCTGCCAATTTATCATTCAGTTCTCCCCCTTGGGCCGCATTATTTGTGCACACTTCCTCATTTCCTTTACTAAGAGAGGCCTCCACCCCCCCACACATCTCCACATCCCTAATTCCTAAGGTATCATATTTCAACGAATTCAAAGGGCAATTATTTTTCTAAGGGGCACTGGGACAACCTTGTTCGGCCAATGGGGGATGTCTATGTGGTTCCCACCGACCTAGGGTCTTAATAAGCTTTGAGTTGGGGATTGGATCTAGAATAAGCTCTTGTAACCATCCACTCCATTTCATAACCAATTCAATTTCATTCCAACTCTCATGATCAAGATTGTTCTCCATGCAAAACCTAACATAAGAACTTATTCCATCTGAATTCAATCTTTCTTCTGCACACACGTAAGTCCCCAGATTGTTCCCAATGTCCTCTAAAATACCGAGGGACCAAAACTCTAGTGGCAGATAGGGCAATTTCAACCATTCTTGAATCACCTCCATTTTATGCGTAAAAGGATTGAAACCTACAATCCACCTTCAAATATAGAATCCATAATTGTCTAATAGTCAGACTCCTGATTCAATTTCATCCCTAATCTCCTTCAAAGGGAAAATCACCACAAAGTACCCATTTGCTAGCCTTTTTAATTGTAAATTAGAACCTCATTTTCCTTGCCACTAGTGAACCAAAAACTCCCATTTGAGGTCTTTTCCTAGCCATTTCACAAGCAATCCCAAGCAATCTAGCCATTCTCTCTCAGATCAAAGCTTTTATGCACTTATCACCATTGATTTCCTAGGCCTGTTCTAGATGCAACCTTATTTCTATTGAATTCTTCTTTGTTGTTGTCCTCCCTCTTCAGATTATTAACCAAGAACTAGGGGTCATGTTCCATATTTCGACCCCACCTCCTACCTGAACCTTGATTGCTGCCCCACTTAGGGTTTCACCCATGAGCTTTATTGTTACCCTAGCCCTGCAATTTATGCTTCTTGTTCCATCTTTGATTTGACTAATTATGAGGAACAAATCCTTGATTTACTTGCTAGTCTCTTCCCAATGGACGCCTACTACCTGCCCCCAGGTCCTCCCAAACATTGTATTTCCACCACTTTTCATTGACCACACAATTCTTGATCTGGTTTGGAGAAATTTTTGCTTCAACATCTCTAGCCCACTAGCCTTGTCCTTTGATTCCCCTTTTCACCTCATCCTGGCACATCTTGTTTTCCTCCCTTCCGCCATCAAATTGTCGTCTACCTGATTTTGCAAGCACTCTACTCCTGCTCCTTCACACACCATCTAAGTTATTGAAAGATAAACCCATTTCTTCAGAATTTCAAATTTTGATTACTTTTTTTTCTTTGAAAAATCCATTGCACCTCTCAATAAAATTCATACCAGTGTATACATATAAAAATCATACTATAAGCAACCTTGCACTTAACAAAATGTATATATTTAATCATAAATTGTTAGAGTCACTTAAGGAATCAAGTTCCCAATATCACCTACAAAACCAAAAAATAACCTTCTACAACAAAGAAAAGCAAGAGCACAAATATTCCAATAATGGATGCAAATATATTAGATCAAATATGATCAATTAATGCAATACAATGCAATGCTCAATGATTTATAAATGAGAACACCTTGGTTATATAGCTAAGATGAGACATAGGATTAAACAAAATCATGACAAGTGTCTTAATCCTATCTCATGAGACAACTAATATTAAATTACCTAGGACACAAGAAGTAAATGACATAAGATACGATAAGATCTAATGGCAACTTAAGACCTTTAGAAATATTCCTAGGACCAACTTAACATGTGAAAAAGACCTACTAGGTGAACTAATTAGGTAAAATACCATATTCACACTAACATAAATAAATGCCATGTTATAAAAAACTAGATGAATTGTGGTATTCACATTCTCAAGAAGTGAAATATATAGGCAACTTATGATTACTTATTTATGTTCATTTTCACTTCATATCTTAATTGAAATTCTTATGTCCACCACCCATGCATTTAAATTTTTCACATTTTTTATGCGAGAAAATATGTGGATGCATATAAGAAATAAATGCTATCATCTATAACCAAAGACTTAATTACATTCCACAAAATTGATAGCAAAAAAAACTTTTACAATTGAATACAATTGTATTCTAACAAAACAACTCTATCTAACCCTCTAGGTTTTAGATATAATAACTTCTAAATTCATGATGAAACCTAACATTACTTATTGCATGAATTTATATTGCTTATTCTAATAACCATAATTATATGATCACCTCTAAATCCAACCATATTCACCAAATAATTTTTAAGAACTAGATGTGATGTGTCTCTTATTTATATCTCCAACTCTAACCACTTATCTACTTTAAGATTGAGTCACAAGATGGTTCTATGTGAGGCCACACTATGAAGAATAATGGTTATATAAGATGAAGAGGGATGGAAACATTAGGGGGTAGGAGTAGTAGGTATATGAGATGGATTAGAGGTAAGTGGAATATTAGGGGATGAAAAAGTGGTGGTGACACTAGAGGGACAAATAGAAGTCATACCGGGAGAGATAATGTGGGTGTGGAAGTTAAAAAAGTGGTAACGATAGAATGATTAAAATAGGAGGATGGATGAGTAGATACACCATTGATAGAATCCATGAGAGTGCCAATACCATGAAGAATGTTTGTGTCTTTCTAATGCATTATGTAAAATAGTGGTTAACTATTAAAAGTATTTAATAAATTAGTAAGTGCATTAATAAGTATCCATCATATGAGATATAAATTTTGTTAAGCTATAAATGCATCATGATTATAATCTTTTCCACGATCCTCAATAATAAGGGTAGAAATTATAGTGCTTACGGGAATATCACAGAAAACACTAATTTTGATAAATTGAGCTATTTGAGGATTTAAGCAAGGAATTGTCCCTAAGGGGATGCAAGGAATGAGATCTTGGCATACAAAACAACTAACAAAACCTTAGAAGCAAAATGATATAAAAAGGATGTAAAATCTAGTATAAAAACAAAAAAAAGTTAGCAAGCAATTAGACTTGAAAACAACTTTGCAAATGAATCTCTAGAAGTATTAATAAGGGTGAGTGAAATCAAGATGATGAAATGAAACACAAAATCCTAATCTAATTTAGGCTTTGAAACCTAAAGGTGTGACAGATAAGAAATAAAGAAAAGGATTTGAAACCCTAATCAATTTTAAAAATAAGATATTCAATTACATAAATTTGATTTGAAATAATGAATAAAAGATGAAAAAACCATACATTCAGGAATGCTAGAGCTATAGAAAATGAAATAAAAATAATAGCATTTTTACTATAATTTGTTTAGGACAAATAATTAAACAATGATAAAAGGCTAGAGTTTAGGAACTAAGTGACAATTGATGTAAATTTAAATTAAAATAAATTGAAATACAACACTTCGCTAGATTTTGAAGTTGAGAATAATATGGGATAAACATTAGCAATTGATTTGTCAAGGTATTAGAATTTTAGTGCTCTCTTTGATTACAATCTTAGTTTTCTACAAACTAATTGTTTTTCACTTAAGTTTATTTATATAATTGTAGACTTGATTTTCATGAGTGAACCCAAGTTGTAACTTGTAGATTTGATTTGGCAAAATGTGAACTATTAAATTTCACTTGTCTTGATGTCTAGATGTATATAAGGATATGCAATGTTTAGGAACACTTTTGGGATTTTATTGAATTGCGAGAGTCAAGTTCCCTTGTGTCAAAACCCTAATTGATTAACTTTATGACATTAAGCAAGGATCAAAGACAACAAGGAAGCGTACAATGAACCCACAATGATGTGTGTGGATGTAATGTTATGATGATCTCCTATTTTTCACTCACAAATGTTCAATAATAAGTCCTTTTATAACTCCTACATGATTTTCAACATGATATCAACTAAACGAGTGAATATCATTAAATACAACCAAACACTCAAATTAACACAAATGCTTGTTAGGTTAGCTCACAACAGCTTGTTAAATAGTTGACAATATTTAAATCTAAAAAGTTCAACATTTACTTTCACAACTATGAGACGGATTGAGCTAAATTCACACACATATCTAATATAAGATATTAAATAATTAATTTAAAAATCATAATAAATCCCTAAAAACTGAATAATAAACTATAATCAATTTAAATATCAAAATTACACAAAAACATAATGGCATGGGTATGCAATGTTAACCATTAGACTACCTAACCATAGGAATCACATTCTCGCCTACCATGGCTGCTTTACATTCCATTCAACGGGAAAGCCTTCGGGTAAACCCATTCAACGCTTTCACAAAATAATAAAAATGAAGAAAAGCTGCCTCTTGCATTAGGTAGCACAACTTTTCTACGCTCGCAGAGAAATCATATGCCATCGTATCTCCTCCGAGCTTAATAAACTTCTCGCAGCGGGCTAAGGAAGGCTCTGCGGAAGGACGGTATTAAATTCGAGGTCTGGAATTTGCCATAGCCATGGCTCGGAACCCCGTCAAGCTTCTGCGCACAGCAGTAGCTTCAAACCCGCTGTTAAGAGGCTCTCTGTCGGCCAGGCCCTTCTCTTCAACCGACAATTCGACCCCTATCGAAGTGGAAACCACTCTTCCGTTCACCTCGCACCAGATCGAACCTCCGTCGCGCACAGTGTCGACGACGGCCGCCGAGCTTCTAAAATTCTACCGCGACATGTTTTTAATGCGGCGAATGGAGATCGCGGCTGACTCACTTTACAAATCAAAGCTCATCCGAGGGTTTTGCCACCTGTACGATGGGCAGGAAGCCGTTTGCGCAGGCATGGAGGCCGCTATTACACGAAGAGACTGCATTATCACGGGCTACAGAGATCACTGCCTTTTTTTGGGGCGCGGCGGGACGCTTGTAGAGGTTTTTTCTGAATTGATGGGGAGAAAGGACGGGTGCTCCAAGGGTAAGGGCGGCTCCATGCATTTTTATAAGAAGGAGAATGGCTTCTACGGAGGGCATGGGATTGTGGGCGCGCAGGTTCCGTTGGGCTGCGGCCTGGCTTTTGCGCAGAAGTATGACAAGGCGGAAGCGGTAACCTTAACCATGTATGGAGATGGAGCCGCTAATCAGGGCCAGCTCTTCGAGGCGCTCAATATTGCTGCCTTGTGGAATTTGCCTGCTGTTCTTGTCTGCGAGAATAATCACTGTAAGATTTCAAAATTAGGTTTATAATGTTTTCCATCGTTTTGAATTTGGAATGTTTTCCTTGAGGAGTGAGCTAAGCTTAGATGCCATCCATTCTGTTATTGTCTGCGAGAATAATCATCGTAAGATTTCAAAATTAGCTACAGTGTATTCGTCTCTTTGAATTGATATTTTGTTTTTGGTGGAGTGACCTTCGGCTTAGATGTCATCCATCTTGTTCTTGTCTGCGAGAACAGTCACTTTAAGATTTTAAAGAAGCTGCAATGTTTTGGTCTATTTGAATTTCGTAAATTTTCCTTGAGGGGGTGAGCCATCCATCTTGTCCTTGTCTGTGAGAATAATTGCTGTAAGATTTCAAAATTAGTCGCAATGTTTTTGTCTTTTTAACTTTTGTATATTTTTCTTGTGGTATCACCTTTGGCTTAGATACCATCCATCTTGTTCTTGTCTGTGGCATTAATCACTGTAAGATTTCCAAAGAAGTTACAATGTTTTGGTCTTCTTGAATTTTGTGATTTTTCATGTGGCAACGTTGTCCTTCGCCTTTGATCCCCATCCATTGAAAGGTGTCTCTTTTGACAAATTTATCTTGGTCTGGCACCCAGACTCGTTTGATTGGGGTATGGTAGACTTTTTTAGGGGTCTTTTTAATGGGGTAATTTGAAAACCTTGAACTTTAAATCAAATCAATGTGCCATATGCTTTGGCTTGATCCTTTTGGTTACACCGCTCTGACAGAGTTGGATGTTGTATTTTTTCCAGTTCCAAAACTTAAAGTATGCCTCATTGGATTTAAATCCAGGCTTTGCTTCTTAAACCCCGATGATTTTTAATTTGCTCTGAGATTTACACAGGGATACCCTACCATATGCAGGACAGTCGGGGGATTTTTAACTTGCACATCCCTGGACTGTCACTTCCCTGGACTGTCACTAGGATGGTAGGATGTCCCCAGGTGTACTGGGATGGTCGAGGGATGTCTGCACATACTTGTGCTGCACTTGGGATGGCAGGATATTCCCCTCAGAGAAGATAATATTCCCAGGGATGTCCTTTCCTCTGCAGGACTGTCCTGGGGATGAATCCCTTTGGAGATGGTCCCCAGGAGGACAGTGGGGGACCGTATCCTGATAACACTAGGATATCTCTGCTTCTAGAAACAGGGTTTTATACTAGAACTTTAGTTTTTCAAGGACATGAATTGTTAAGAGGAATATGCTTTTTAGATTGTAATCTTCTTTGAAGTTCATTTATTCATGTTTTCAGGAAGCTTGGTAAACCCGTTAAGTCCTAGTATTCCTTGCTGACTAACAACATCCAGTTTATAGGGTCACAAGCTATTGATAGAGAAGTCTGACAGAGCCATGTGTCGAATTAATCTGTCAATGAATGTTTCTTTGGTGACTAGTATTTATCAAGTTGCCCTCATTTAACTGTATTTAAATATTATATGCTTGGTTACTTGGATATGTGGAAATACAATCTTAATTTTGTTTCATGCTGTTTGCCATGAATGATTCTTACAGTATGCCATTTTGTATTCACAACATAGATGGAATGGGGACTGCAGAATGGCGAGCTGCAAAATCTCCTGCATACTACAAGCGAGGAGATTATGCTCCTGGTCTTAAGGTCAGTTTTATCTAGACAGCAGTTTTTAGAATATTAATAGTTGATATTTTGTGTTTTAGTCATATATCTCTAACAATTAAGGTACACTTGTTGCCTAAGTTTCTCTATGCACTTGTAAATCCCCACGGTCTCCAATTTATGTAATGGACCGATTTGGATACATATAGATACTTCTCCTATACATATAGGATATGCATATTTTTCTGTGCTGTATCTGCTTAGAGCACGTGTTTGTAAAATATCCAGGTATGTGAAGACAACTCATGGAGATAAAAAGACTAATACTAAAATAACAAAAGATAAATATACCAACAAGAAGAGGAATATATTTGTCCATGTCTATATTGTTTTACAAATTTACATCAATGAATGGTTTTATCTTTTGGCAGTAGTTACGTGCATTTGAACATCAAAGTAACCAAACATATTGAGAATTAAATATCTGCCTATGCTTTTGTAATTGTCATTATAATTGATTGTTGTACTAGGAGTTTCAGTGTAATGGTAAAGTGTTGCATTTGTACAGAGAGAGATTTAAATTTAAAATCCCCAAATCATGATAAGACGACCTACAATTTGGCAGATCTGTGTGTAATAACTTGTCCAAGACTAAGGCTTGTTCATCCCTAGAAACATTCTGGGTGCAGTGATGTTCCCACTTAACCTTAATAAAATCGTAAGTTTTCTTAGTTCTGTATTACTATTACTATGATTTTGCATTCAAATTTGTCTCACGTCTGCTGCAGAGGCAAGCCTGCCTTACCTTTAGGAAGTGTCAAATTCCACTATATATGTTGACAGTTGTCCCTTTTGTCTGCACCTTTGACTGAGTTGTTGGCTGTCCTTTTCTAAATATTAATAACACTAGCTAGTCAATTGTTAAATTCATTTGAATCATTTTTTTTGACACCTCTTGCATTCAATGCAGTGTAGGTACTATGAAACTTTCTTCAATCAGTTAAAGCAGATTTGGAAACATTCTAAACAACTAAGGTTTTAAAATTTCTGAAGAAATTTCCAGCTACTTTAGTATTCATCAACTCATTAGCTAACCATTTCCTCTAACTCTAACTAATTAAAATTTCTTAAAATTAAGAAAACTTTATATAACATTGGTCGATCATTTGTTAAATTCGTTTGTCAAAGATTTTGCTGATTGTCATATGTTCTTGTTCCATTTAGATGATTCATTGGGAAATTTGTTAGTGCAATGTTCATTTCAAAATTATATCAATCTCCTCATAAATATTTATGGAGGTTTCAGAATCTACATGTTTTCACTAGTCTTGATTGCATGCTTTATTAATTGAAATCTTTTTGCCCTTATCAGGTTGATGGTATGGATGTACTTGCTGTAAAGCAAGCTGTTAGTTATGCCAAGGAGCATGCATTAAAGAATGGGCCACTTGTAAGAATTTGTAATTTCTGTTTTGCAATTTTTTTATGTACAGTGAAAAGTGCCGAATTGATTCTGTCTTATTAGGGTGCCTTTAAACCTGTTGTAAACAGTTTACAAGATGAACTTACTTTCACTAACCATAAAATGCTGATAGTGCCTAGTTCATTCGGTGGTTTATACTTCTGGGAAAAAATGCTTACAGTGATCGTTTTAGCTTTCATGTGAGAAACTATTGTTGAATGTCATAAGTGATTTTGCATTGCTATGGTGAGTTGACCCAGTAATATGAATACTAGCTTCAAAGAAGATGAATTTGGCTGTCTGAAATTTCTGTTTTGAAATAATACATGAAGTTTTTCCTCTATGAATGAAGTTTTTCAGGCAAATGACTGCTTTGTCTTGCTGGTGAAGACTGTCTCAACTGAACTATTTAAACGAGTGATAATGGTATGCTAAGAATGTCATCGTTTTTACTGTTCCCAAGGAGGTCTACCTAAGCTAAGTTTGCAGAATTCTCCACATACAATGAAGATCAAACAAGCCTAAGGGAGTCAATTAGTGGAATAAGGCTGCCAATCACGAATGCAGTCACCACATATTCTACATACTAGCTATGGAAAGTGTAAGCAACACAGACTAAACTATACAACAGGACACAGCAATACCTGTTCAAGTAGACCTTGTGCACACAAATCATAACTGCTTGTATACATTTACATGCTTATCAAAGAATAGCAGAATAAAAATCGATTGAATGTCCATTTTAATACAAGACCATGAATGCATAGAAACTCTAAGGTACAGACTCAGAGCAGAAAATGAAAATCTTTCATCTCAACAGTGGCAATAGCCCTTGAAGAGGCTTTCTACTCCAGTCATTCATTGGCATGTGATAATACTGAAGTTTTTTACCATACACTAGTAAATTTGCACATGTAACTCAATAGGGTTATCAGTCTTCTCATGTTATGATGCAGTTAACTTTTTCAAGTCTGAAATGTCAGCAGTGATTTGTTGGAACATGCGAGGTAGGACCCTTGCACAGGAGGCTGGCCTCCTCAACAGAATTTGGTAGTGGAAGGTGCAAGATCCATATTATCGCTAGGGGCAGGGAAGAACCATCTAGTTTTTCTTTGAGACCTGCAAATGGAAACTGGGTTTAATTTCTTTTGGATGACTTGTTTAACAGTCAGGATGGTAGCTCTGACTGCCATTGAGCTAAAGTTTTGGTGAATTAAATGATAACAATTGCATTATTAAATGGTCTGATTTGCCGAATATCAAGAAGAAAGGCACATTCACCAAGGGGATAGCAGCAACAGCAGAGCTAGATTCAGGGACAGAACAGCCATTACTTGTTATGCCCCTAACCCTAGAGTGTGTATAGAGTTATGAGTAGTCGGCTTGTGGCTACGATAACTCCTAATTAAGTCATAATATCATTATTATATTGATATTCAGTTCTTCAGGTCGGCCTAGGGCCTATATGTTGTTATCTAAGTTGGCCTGGGTGATATCATAGGCATAAGTAGGGTATATGGAGCAGGTAGTAATTCTCATTTGATCATCAGATTGTGAATTATGTTCTCATTGGAGATATTTGGAGATTTGCCCCCTCGAAGTGGCTTGTTATTCTCTGCTATTATCAAGCATTTGCAAAGTATTTCATATCATATTCTTCTTTTGTTCAAGTTATTTCATTATATTTGCTCTAGGAAACCAGAGCCAGCTTGGGTAGGGGCTTTGAGCCTCTCAGCAGGTCATTGGACTTTTGTTTCGATGCCCTCATACCTGGGATTTTTATGAAGTTCACCAGGGGGTAATGCAGCAATTTTTTTATTTTTATTGGCCATGACAAATGCAGGGACAAAAACCAGGAACAGCCCCAGAAAGGTGCAACATTCCACAGGAAACCTGCAAGAGCAAAGCCCCTCTTGAGATAGAGGCCAACAAAGGGCTAATCTGGAAGAGATAAGAGGCAGATAGAGCTTAAAGTTTGAAGAGAGTGAAGTGCTGTTGACCATCAATCTCACTCCAGTAATAAGAGATTGCTCTCTTTTGCAACATTTGCAAGCTTACCCTCAGCCAAGTCCATATTCCCACACCAAACCAAATGCCATTCCACAGGACTGAAAAGTGAAATTTGAACTTGAAGAAATTCCCCACTAAGAAACCACAAATAATGCCTGAGAGAGATACCATCTATTCTGATGAAAAAGACTTACAACACCATTATGGAGACAGAGACTGTTATTAGTCAAAGCATTTCAAGAGGAAGAAAAGATAAAGAGGTTGAATATGCTGTACTGATTCTGCTCGTGGAACAGTGAGGGGGAATTAAGTGGGAAATGTTATAAAAGTCTAGACATTTTTTTCCTCCTCTCAATGATCTTCTAGGTTACTCAATCTGATGGTTCGGGGAGTTTTGTAATGAATCCATGTCATGAGTTCCATGAATAAGCCAAGGCATTCTCAAGCTCAAAAAGGAAGGTTTGTTGACCCAAAGGGGTTTTTTCTCCCCATTTATTATTGATAAATGCTTACTTTAGGCCTATCATATATGGGGAATCAACTAAAAAACGATACACACCACAAAGAGGCCAACTTCTAAAAACTCTGCCAACCAATCGAAATCATAGATAAGGCCCTCATCCTCCATTACTAAACCGAGATGCAACATCCCAGCTAACCACTTTTTGCACTGCCACCATCCAAATTGAAGCTAGCCCCATCACCTCCCTCTCTAGGCACATCAAGTGCGGGGAAATTTGTGCCATTAAACACCTCCACCCATTACTTGGCTCTTGTTAGTGCCCCATGAACAAAGGCCGACATGGTGAAAGCACTTGACACCTATGAGAATGCATCACCATGATGCTTTCCACCACTTTGCCCAAGTTATAGCAGAATACCTTTAGTACATGCTAAATGTTTCCTTAATGGCCAAATCGACATCTGTGATAGTTACCACCTAAGAAGGACCCACCTCCTTAGCCTCAGCCTCCTTCTGCATCTTCATAACCAGTCTAGAATTAACAAAATGCGTTGGGAGAAGAATTTGCAACAACCACATGCTCAACTCTACTAATGACAAAGCAGACCAAGATTCTACACAAAGTCCTACCTAATGGAGGCCGTCAACCTTGGAGAACCCCTCCATTCTCCAACACAACTTTAACAAACCATAGCATGACTGCCTCTTTGCAATGGAAAATAGCTGCTAGACAACAATTGACTGTGAGGCCATGAAGAATGGCCATGTTTTGCCACACCTAAACACAAATCCACACCAGGAAAATGCCACCAAACTCCAAAGTTGAGTTTCACAGCCACTTGCTAGCATTGACTTTGACACCAAATGCATAGAAACAAGAGAGTAATGAAAAAAAGATGCTAGTGAAACTAGCTATTGCAATCCCTAATCATTTGCTTTGGTCATAAAAACATGGGCTATGAGTTCATTAAAATACCGTCCTTTGCCAAATTACACCCTACACACACTGATCACACAAATTGTTGTTGAAGTGAAACCAGAACGAATGGTGCAAGCCAGGATGCCACCATGTGGCCTAAGCAAGAAATTGAAGGGTACTATGGTGGCTTAAAATCCAACCATTCCCTAAGTCCCGACCAAGAATTAGGATGTGTAGTATATGGTGCCATGAAAGGTTCCTAATCCACTACCAAGTGGTCAGAAAAAATCCACTGCCAAATTCACCTCCTAAAAACAATTTGAGAAAACCATTTCATTGAAAGAAGAACAAAGAGCTTACAACTCTTCTTGAAAATGTTGTAGTTTCCAATTAGGACAAAAGCATTTATGAAGATCCATTGATAACGTTAAGAGAATCACCTTCAACCACAACTTTCTTAAAACCAAGGGAAGAGGCCAATGAACCCCAATAACTGTAGCTTTACATTCGACTTTATTATTTGTTTGGCAACCAAGAAAAAAAGAGCCGCTATGAACAAATCATCCTTGGTCATTTCTAAGCACCACACCTGCATCAGCATGATCTGGATTGCCCTTATATGCTCTCCTTAAGTTGATCTTCAGAAATCCTCATGGGGTCTTCGTAAGTATGTGAGGGAAGTGGGGGTCCCTCTCCCTTTATATAAAAATCCTAGAGAAAGATATTACATTCAGCTTATTTTACAAAATGCTTGTGATGTAACTGTACAGGAATTTTAACTGCCATATATATATGTAAGAGGCAGTTTTAAAATGTTAATCCTGGTAAATACAAAAAATTGGATATGGCAGTGCATAAATCTATCTGATTATCTAAGTTCACACAGTTCTTGCCTACCATCTTGTTGAAATTGAAAAATTATGAAGTGTGGAGGTATATCTTATGCTGCCATATGAGTGATAAATTATGGGAAGTGAATCCTTGTATAATGTGTGATCTTCCCACAACTTCTTTTAATTCAACCCATTTTTTTCAATGAATATGCTATTGCTTGTGCCACTATTAGATCCAAAGCCTTGAGTTGCCAAGAAATTTGCAATTGAACTTGCCTCCCAGAAGCAATGTTGTATGTAGAGAATGTTGGAGGAGTCCAGTATTGACCAAGCTTGTTGGAGAAAATTGTTAATCTTCCAATTTGGACAACATTGTATCTTGATTGCATTAATGACATTCATGGAATCCCTCTCAATGCATATCCTTTTAGCATTACTATGAGGTGCTGTTTGGAGGCCCAAGATGAAGGCCTGAGCTTCAGCTTCATTATTACTTTGATCTGGCAATTTTGTGTGAATCTATAAGTATCAGATTCCCTGCTTCATTTCTTAAACACAAGCAGTGCTTGATTGTCCAGGATTTGCTTTTGATGCTCTGTCAAAAGTGATTTTGATGAAATCTGGAGGTATAGGTAGCCTTTTGATATTGTCCCTCTTAGCAGGCCCATCCTTGAGCTCCCCATTAACAGGGGATTATTATTAATAAATATTAAAATTATAAGATAAATTATATATATTATTAATAAATATTAAAATTATAAATTATTAATTTTTTATATCTATATATATAGTAGGCCGAACCCAGCCACATCGACCCAGAAAAATAAAATCATCAACCCTTCAAATCCAAATCCTAACAGCTTCAAAAAAGTTTAGGAGATAGCATATGTCTGACCATTCTCGACACTTATAGGGGAGTTACTGTTACCTGCGAAGATTCGAGAATTTATCTCCACAATCACATGCCCAATATTCATTGCCATTGGTAAAGAAAGACCACACCAAAATTTCCAAAATTTCAAGGTTGATTATTAATTATGATTCCAATACAATGGCTAAACTATCTTTCATTGAGAGTTGTGCCTGATTGCTCCGTCTCCTGCAGGACCTGGTTTGGCTCTAAAGATACCATTCGGGATAATCTTGATTCATAAGGGGGTTGGATGTTCAAACATATATTAGATTATATTATGAGCAAGCCCATCGCTGGGGCATTGGCTGCATGAAAGTGATCAAGAATTGAGATTGCTATTTAAGTGTAATTTGTTTTTATTGAAGATTCATATAGCAGTTTTGCATGTTGGAATTTCTTTTTAGTAGATTTCTTCTGAACTTTAAAAGTTCTTCTATGAATTTAGCAACAACCATTAGATGTTATGGCAACACCTTTGTAAATGTTAATTTTTTATCCACAATTTAGAATATAAATTTGAAGCTATTCAGCACAAATCAATTGGTAATGTATACGAGAGGAAATCACAGGGATTTTATTGAAGTTGGCAAGAGAAAAGAGAAAGAGAACCAAATCGTCAATCGTGAGGTTGGATCTGGAAGATAGAGACTAGTGTATTTAAATATATAACTAAAGGTATAAATATAAATATATATACAGAGTCAAGAGTACGAAGAGAATGATAATGTATATGAGAGGAAATCACAGGGATTGACAAGATCCCAGAAATGTCAAGAATATGGCATAGAGGATGCCGCAGCAAAAGAATAAGTAGAGATTGAATATGAGGAGCTCTTGGGTTGAAAGCAACAGACTTATCACCTTGTCTTGGGAGTTGGAGGAAGAAAAACTCTTCCAAATGATGAATAGAAAGTGTCTCTGGCCAATGAGTGCAATGGACAATAATAAAGAAAACTTGGCAACAATGGTTATGATGAGAAGATATTGCAGGAGAGTGATGTAGAAAACCTCAGAATATAAGATAGGGCTGTAGATTGTGCAATAGAAGCTGTGAATGGCAAGAAGATGCTGCAAGTTGCAAGAAGTTCGAAGATCTGTATTATAACTAGTCATGGAAGATGTGAGAGCCAAGACTCATTCACACTTTCATGCAAAGATTGCTAAATTCAGAAGGGAAATCACAAGGATGACTAGGTGTACAGAATTAGGTTTGGTATTTGTTACAAACAGGAAACATTAGAAGTGCCTCTGTCATGAGCACCAAATGGATCCCATACAATGGAACAGTTGGTGGATTTTCGCATGCCTGCACAGATCAAGATGTCAATGCTCTAGTGCTCATGTGCATAAGAACACTAATTTGATAGATGGGACGGTGACATAACAATTTTGACATTTGGATTATGGAAAATACTACAAAATAGTCTAAAAACTTGTTCTAAAACACATGATGAAAACTTGCACTAAAATGTGTACAATTTGTACTGTCAAATTGTAGGCTATGCAGTTTTTGACCTTACAGAACCAAACAAGTTTTATTCCATAAGTCACAATTTTTAATCAAAGCTTTGGTATACTGGGGTAGATGTGGTACAATTGTGACATAATTACTTTCTATTATAATTGATCCAAGAACCAACTTCTACAACTTTTTCTAAATTTTGGCTTCAGCTTCTGAAGAGTTAGGAACAATTGTGGGTTGAATTGGTGGATTTGTTTTGGATCCTTAGAAAGTTATAGTGGTGTTTTAGTTTTTACAATCTGTCCTCTAAGTAATGCCAGTTCAAATGCCTTATGAAGATCTTTCTGATTGGTTTCCAAGAATTGCATGTTGAATTCAGTTCTTACAGAGACAGGACACAAGTTTGAGAGTATCCAACATTGAGATGCTAACTTCAGGAGTTGAAGCAATAATAGACTTATGAACAAGCCTTGCAAATGTGTGACCCCATAGAAGAGTTAACTTTTTTGTTCTGTTATTTTGTAAGGATTAATGCATTGCTATAAAATGGTAAGGTCACTGCTTGTGAAAAATACAAATTCAGTAACATGAATTGAACAACTTGCTCATTACTTAGAGTTGGAAACAATTATCTGTGGCAACATTCCCTGTGTGAATTTTTTTCTATAAAGAACAGAGTATTAAACAGTGGTTCTCCGAGATTTGGGACAGGGGGATGGGTTTCCAGGGACGGCAAAAATATTCTAAAATTTTGGGGACAGCAGGGGGACTGCTACATAAGTTAATAATATATATATATATAAGAGAGAGAGAAAGAGAGCGCACAATACCACAAATGATCAATGATAAATGATGGATAATTCATAATTCAAATTGAAAAGTGAACAATTCCAAGGCCCTAAATCAAATCATTTATGAAAATGATATATATATATATATATATAGAGAGAGAGAGAGAGAGAGAGAGAGAGAGAGAGAGAGAGAGAGCACGATACCACAAATGATCAATGATAAATGAATAATTCATAATTCAAATTGAAAAGTGAACAATTCCAAGGCCCTAAATCAAATCATATATGAAAATGATAAAATGTAATAATTTGAATATCAATGAACCATTCATCATAGCAGCGGGGAAGAGGAAGAGATGACATATCCAGCCATTATCTAGGCTGCAGAAGACAAAATGATGAAATTGCCGGGGAAAAAATGAAAACTCTCGGGTGGTTATGCAATTGCCAAAGCGGTTACGTAATTGGCTCTTGCATGAACCAGCAGTTGCAGAAATTGTTGGGGTGATTATGAAATTGCTCCTTGCTCCAACTGGCAGTTTCGTCACCAACTGTAAAATGCTTCATTTCTTCATCCACTTCCCTGGTTTCCAATCTCCTTTATTAGATGTTCCAGGCCACCCTAAGGTCATCTTTGACATTGAGAATTGAGTATTGACTTCAAAATCAATATGGCAATGAAATATGAGTTTTTGGCAACTTTGATTGATAATGACAACTTTTGTTATTCATACAAATGATTCAATCCAATTTAAGAATCACAGCTCCACTTGCTGCAATTTCGTTTAGAAATGACAGAGGAGATGCTATATGTAATTCTTTGCAAGCAATTACATGCTTGAGGAGTTGCCTTCTTAAAACACATTGTTTCATCAATGTGTTTTATGTAGAATGCAATTACCATCTTGAGTTGGGTGTGCCACAATCATTTTTTCTATTTTGGAATTGTCATTCCATATTCCGGTCATTGCCCAATAAAGGAGATTGAAGGGGACCTCGCTAATGTTAAAGCAAACATCTCTTATGATCTTATAATTCCTTCAGTTTGCCTTGTGAATCCAGAAGTGATTGCCAAACTAAATAAGGCTGCATAAATTGTTGATTTATACCAGTATTACCTAAGAGCTTTGCTGGATGAGTACATTATCAGCTTCTCTAAAATGCTTTCTATCCTCCAATTGACGATCAAACTCTTTTTCGTTGCCCCTACAGGTATCATTGAATCACCTTCTAATGCTTATTTTTTCACTTCTTCTCCATCACCAACTTTAATCCCTCAATTGGTGTGATTGCCCTTGCTTCATTGTTTGATGCCTTGGCAAGGTAGAAAGTATCTTCCTAGTGAATTTTCCATCCTGGTCTTTCAAGACACAACCTGCTCCTGCCTGTCCTGGATTTCGTTTTGTGGCAATATTGAAATTTAATTTTATGAAATCCTTGGGCTGGCACTGACCAAATACCATAATTTTGCTAGCCTTTTATTGATTATCTGATCAGAGGAGAGGATAGATATGCTAAATACCACTTGGTATAGCCCTTGGATATGGGTAATGTATCTGCGCCATACCCTTGCGTATTGTAACCAAACACATGCAAGATGGGGTAACGTCCAAAGTGCTACACATGCACAGCTATGCAAGTATAAAAACTTTTGAACTCTATAAATGCTAAACATTTTTCAAATTTAGATGCTATTATAAACAAAACTGAGGGAAGAGAAACCGATCTTAATTGAAAGTAGAAACTTTGCAGTCTTATACAAATATGGGCTAGTATATAAATGTGGTCGGTGGCACATGTAACATGGATTTTCCTTTTACATTTATCATGTGCTCTTCATATTGTGTTTACATGAAAAAACCTTATTCAATTTTTTAATGTGCTAACATTGTTTGCTCAATACCTTGCCTGTTTTGTGTTGGAATTGCTCTAGATACTTGAAATGGATACCTATAGGTATCATGGACATTCAATGTCAGATCCAGGAAGTACTTACAGAACCCGTGATGAAATATCAGGTGTCAGACAGGTAGGACAAACTGCTTAAGAATTTTAAACTTATTTTATAAAAAGTACTTGGCATTTATCCACCTACCTTTTGATTTTTTTTTGGTTTATTAATGCAGTATACTTGCTTCTAGGCTTCATAATAAATTTCAAATAAATACAAAGCATGTTTTGGCACCTCTTATTGCAGGAGCGTGATCCAATTGAAAGGGTACGGAAACTTGTACTACTCCATAACATAGCTTCGGCAGCTGAATTGAAGGTGTAAAATATATTCAATTGTTACTATTTTGCTTTCATTTGAGATTGCTTGATTCAAAGTTCTTAAGTTCTAAGCAAGTTGTAATGTGCTTTGTTATTTTACCTTTACAACATAGGAATATGAAAAAGAGGCTAAGAAAGAAGTAGATGATGCAATTGCCCTAGCAAAGGTACGTGGAAAATGCATGGAGTCTTTGGGATTATTATGCATTTGTATTATTTTTCCAAAATTCTAATAGTAGATATTTGATCTTACATTTGTCATTTTGCCAGAATTTAGATTCTCTTAAAAGTAGATTGTAAATCTTTTAGAATTCTCTTTTCTTATATTAATTCAATTATATATTGTATCAAACAGGAAAGTCCACTGCCAGATTCTTCGGAGCTTTTCTCTCATGTCTATGTTAAGGGATTTGGAGTAGAGGTACACATTATCACCAGCCTTAGGTGTATATGTTGCATTCATTCATTTGTTAGAAACTGACCATGCTTTTATGGTATATGCAGGCATATGGTGCTGATAGGAAGGATTTTAAAGGTCTATTGCCTTGATAATGTTAGACCTTATCCATTTTTTTGGTAGTATTGGTGAACAGAAAATAAGAGCAAAATCATGACAAAATGTCACACCACTATTCATTGAATGTAGCAGTTCTTAATTTGTTGTAGTCAATATGTGGATTTGATTATGTGCTTCTTGGAAGAAACTCTCAGGGAATGCTGTTCTGGCTTACAGTCTCAAGTTTATTTGCTATTTCATGTCAAAGACAGTTACATATGAAGACGTGGAATGCATATAATTTTGATTTACACTCCACATCTTCTTTAGATGTAGTGCCATCTTAAGTTTTTATTTGGTTCGTTTTCAATTGTTTTGAATCTCCTTATGAAGCAAAGGAACATGCCTTTTCATTGTGCTGTCTCATAGGAAAATATAAAATACAATTTACAAGGATGTTATCCTAGCAACAGGTAATCGACAAATTGGAAGAACCTCATCCACTGGATAATATTATCCAGGCAGTCTAGAAATTGGAATGAACTTTTTATACTAGAACCAAGTACAATAAGTACCGGCTTTTTGTAAGTGGTTTCTTTTTTAGATCAATTAATCTGCATTTTGGTTTGAAATTTACACACTTTTATGTTCAAAATCTCGATAGAGGTATGATATATTTTTAGAGGCAATATTTCACGACAGATAGATACAGCTTGAAGGGTTCATGAGAGGAATTTCGTATGGGAAACTTTTTCCTTGCAAGAATGCAGGGCCAACATAAAATGGAAGGCAATTATATATCATCTTTATGCATGTGATTTTGGAGCAAGAATCATTGCCTACCAAAGAACTTGTTGGACAACGACAGACACATTATTTTCTCATATATATATAGTCTTTACGTGCAAGCAACATCAAACAAGGGCAATCCAAAGGTCATGGAGATTGCCACTAAAGCGCGTCTGCCCAGGTTGAGCATCTCAAATGTTTACTGGAGGCTAAGAAGATTAAGCTGACTAAAAACTGAAGGGTATGCAAAAGAATCTTTAGGTACCTAACATGGCCGTGAATGTATCTTCATCACGTTCATGGCCATGTTGCCTTAAGATTCTTTTGGATGCCCTTCAAATTTTATAATCGGCTGAATCCTATTGGTCTCCAATAAAAATTTGAGGTGCTCAGCCTACTCACGTGAGTTAAATGATCCAAGAAGGGCAATCCAAAGATCATAAAATAAGGACAATTTCAATAAATGAGAGAGACAAGATTGCAAGACTCAATATGACAAGATAAATTAAGAGTTCATAATAGGACAATCTGGAAGAGTGGATACATAATAAAAAAAATGGGAGACAACATGAACCAACAAGAAAAAGTAACTTTATTACTGAAAAAATAGGTGGGAAGTTAACACTAATGGAAGATGTCACCTACCTTTATAATGATCCACTTGTTAGAATTAAGCAAGTTAAGTAAATGTGTAGGAAAATGCAATATATCCAATAAATAAAAGTAAAAAGCTTATATTAACACCCCCCTTAAGTGGATCTTAGTTGGATAAAAGGATGGGTCTAGATAAATGAAGCTTGATGCGGTACCGTTGTACACATAAGACCGACAAACCCCCCAACCCATGAAGAAAGATATAAGCCCCTACGACCAAATAAAAATGATAAGGTATCTATGTACATATAAGACCAACAAACCCCTCAATCCATGAAGAGAGATATAAGCCCCTACCCCCAAATAAAAAAAGAAAAGTGCCCGGTAAGTAGAGAGAGAAAGTAAGGATTTTTCAAGAAAAAAATGTTTTAATAGAAATCTTATAATAAATAAAATGCATATTAAACTAGTGCTTTGTCAAGGAATTAACCAAATAGGATATTCAAAGGATGAGAATGTATATGAAATTCAAATAAAAATAGGGGAAATGAGTATCTAATGAGGATAATTTGTACCGCCAACTTATTTGTTGCTTATCCTTAAGCAACTATGGTCTTTGTATATACATCAAACTATATTGCATGCAAATGATATAATTGAAAATAACATTAAATTGAGACAACTCAAATCAAATACATTGAAATCTGGTTGCTCATAAAAACAGTAGCATGACAGTAAGATTGAGATAATAGACTGATAAATTGGTAGCATAAAGTTATGATGATGAAAATATGCTCAAATGGGATGAGATGTCTTTAATTTATAGAATTTACAAGAGGGAAATTAAGGTCCGAGATGCATTGATTAATGGATAGTTGAGATTGATTGAGGATTAGGTTTGGATTGAGGCTTAACCTTGTAACAAGTGTCACAAGAGGGATAAAGGTGTTAAAGATAGGTTTAACTTCTGGATGCTTTCACATTTGCAAGAAAACCATTGGGATTGATCCCTATGATGATAATGGGATTCAAGTGGATCAATGTATTATCAATTGATTTGGATAAAAATCAATATATGTTTTTGGATGATAAGCTAGATTGCAAGATTGAATTGCATGGATTAGGATCAATTGCTTTGGGATGCTTACATTAGAAGAATATGAGGATAAATGGAATGGATGGGATGATGTTGCATGGAGGATATGATGGTTAGGATAGAGGAATCAAAAGGAACCAATGATAGGGGAGAACCAAGGCTTGGTACAAGATGGAAGGATGGATGAATTGCTTACATAAGAGATCCATGAATTATGTGGATGGATGAGGGTATATAGGAGGATTATATATGGAGGATAGGAGGATGGGGCTCCAAGGACTATGTTGTAAAGTAATAAGATGCATGAGATGTGGTAGGTGGGGAGGTTGGGGGTCGTGTGTAAGGGGGTATGGATGAGAGGAAGTAAGGTTTGAATTATCCAAATCATGCATAGATATTTTGACCCTAGTATTGATCAAGATCAAAGATGAAAAAGTGAGGATGAATTAGATAAGATGAGGGGAAGGAGATAGGATGAGTGATACAAAATGAAGGATATTAAAGGATGTGGACGATATGGATGTATGCATGGATATTTTTCCCCTAACCTTATCAAGGTCAAAAGAAAAAAGGGATGATGGATATAATAGGGATAGGATGAGGGATATGGGATGAAATATATTAGAAGATAATGATAGGATGATCAAGATCAAAGTCAAAGAGGGAGGATGGATTGGGTAGGATGGGGGGAAGGGGATATGATAAGGGGTATGGGATGAAGGGGATTAGAGGATGTGGATAAGATGAGGTAGGTGGGATAGAGTGGATAGAGCTTTACCCCAAGTGTAAAGTGCAAGAGGATGGGGTATGAGTAAATGAATATGATGGGGGATGAATGTTGGATAGTGGGTGTTGTGTTGAAAGACTTGTAGATAAATGGATGGGAATGTTGTCAATACCCAACATTGGAACACACCTTGAAGAGTGGTGGAGTTGTTGAGGAAAAATAGATTTTGGATTTTGAGATTTAGATGAGGCAATGGATGTGAAGTTTGGGACATATAAAGGCCCAAAATGGATTTGGAAGATAAGGGTTTTTTAGATGGAGGATTGGAGGACTTAGGAGTGGATGAAGCTTTTGATGGAGTAGATTTGGATGCCAATTTGGATTGTGCTTTGGGATACAATACTAATTTTCTTGGGAATCCACATGATTTTTTTTTTAATGATTCATGGGCCTTTGTGTCCTTTTGAATTTAGCTTGTTTTTGGATAAGATTTTTCTTGGCATTAGCATGTCTTTTGGATGGGACATGGCAATCCTTGGATTTGTGTGTATTTTTGGCATTATGAGTTTGAGATTTTGCATCCAAATTGCTTCCAATAGAAATGATAGGGGTGCATGAGAATTAAGGAGATTTTATGAATGTGGTGGTGTAGGGAGGATGTTGGAAGGAATTCAAGGATGTGTGCCTTTGTTGATCTTGATTGAAGATTTGAGATGATGGAGTGGTGGACTTGGGAGTTATTGAGATAAAGGTGATGGGGGTGATTAATTAAGGGATGTAAGGACCAAAGATGAAGGGAAGGGATGAAGGATTTGGTTTTGGAACATAAGGGTCCAAAATGAATTTGGAAGATAGGGGATAGGGATGTTTGGATTTAGATGGAGGGATTTAGGATTTGGGAGGAATACTAACATCTTGAGTATGATCTTGATAGCCAAGACCATAATAATTTGAATTTTCTTTGATATAAATGGGTTCCAATATGCTTGTTCATGGATTCCTAACCGTATGCCTTGATAGTGCATGTTTTGAAAAATCATTTTGCCAATGGGACACTTGTTTTGGAAGCAAGACACAAGTGCATTTTGAGGGGAATATGAGTTGGAATTAATTATATATTCTTGGAGGAAACTGGATTGTATGAAGGTGGAGGAACCAAGTTGATAGGTTTGGGGTTCATGGAGAGCTTGGATAGGGGTGATGGGATCTTGAGAAGGATTAGGATCACGAGGGGGATTAGGAGGGATGCTTGGATTTTGAGGTGAAAGGAGATCATGAGATGGATTGGGATCTTGATATGGAAGGAGATCATGAGATGGGGGGATGCTTTGATCTTGAGATGGAAGGGGATCATGGGATGTAGTGGAAGGGAAGCCTTGATCTTGATCTAGAAGGGGATCATGAGATGGAGTGAAGGAATACATAGATCTTAATTTGGAAAGGGATCATGAGATGGAGTGGAAGGGATGTCTTGATCTTGATTTGGGAGGGTATCATGAGATGAAGTAAAAGGGATGCTTTGATCTTGAGATGGAGGGGAATCTATGATATTATGCTTTGGAAGTAAGGAATTGACATAGTGTTGGTATGGATCTTGATTATATTCCTAATTTAGAGGTGGTGAAGTTGTTGTAATCAATCTCCAAGTGGGAGATTGTTGGTAATGGAGCCTGATATTATTAAATTTATAATTTTTTGGTGTTTTTCTAGGTGTATTTAGAGCCCTTTTTTGGGGGTGAAAGTGGGTTTGCACCCCCTTTAAGGTCTAGAGGGCTATCCCCCTGGTGGGTTAAGGGGTAACACCCCTGAAGTCAAATTTAAAACATGTTTAAATCATAGAATATTATATTTTTATTTTTATAGTAAAAAAGGATTGTTCATTATTAGATCACAAATTTGATGGTAGATGTTATGGAATTTTTTCCCTAGAAGGAAACCCTCTTTTACAAGGGAATTGTATTATGGTTGTGTAGCATGTGTGGAGATAGTGATAGAGAGAATATAAAGTTGCAGTGGAAGTGTTGTAGATTGTACCCCTTCATTTTGTTAGATAAATAAAAGTTAGGATTCACTATTTATTTGTGGATGTAGCCCTTTTTGGGTGAACCACGTATATACCCATTATTGTATATTTCTTGGAATTCCTATTCATAAAACATAATTCATTTGGTGTGGATGGTGTGATGGGGGAGGAGTGTTGGATAGACTCCTCAAATTGGGTAGATGGAGGGAAGGGAGATTCACGAGGCTAATAGGATTAGGGTTGGATGGTTTTGATGTGTTAGGTAGTGTAGTGATTTTGGAAAACAAAATAATGGGTACGTGATAGGTGATGGCCTCATCAATAACAACCTTGGATGGTTGAGTTGGGTGAATGAACTTATAACTTTGTGATAGTTTCTTTTTTAGTAGTCCTTAGAGGAATTTTGGAGTGAAAAATATAAATGGTTAGGCTTAGATAGAGGATTGGGATTATGGCTTAGGAAATTAGTATTCGACAAAGGATGAGGACTAGATAGAGGATAATTATTATGGATTGGAGGATAGTAGGATAAATGATTTAGATCATGGGTGGTGGTGATGGGGGTGTTGTACGAAGATGGAGGTATGGATGTTGGATGGGAGGTATATGTTGGTGAGGGGGAAAAGGGAGAGATAAATGGGGGATAGGATTGATTTTAATTTTAAAAAGGTTGGATAAGTATGGCCAATAGATATTTGTGGAGGTATGATGGCATAGCTTGTGCTAGCCATTGCTTAGCCAAAAGACATTTGATTGTGGATGGGTGAGTGGTGGAAACTTGGAGAAAGTTTTCTATTGATGATGGCTTCAAGGTGATCCAAAAGAATAATTATCATCACAGGGATTGTAGATACCCTAAATTATCCTAACCTACAAACAACACTATTTGACTAACTTTCACCCTTCTTCCCTAAATGATTAAATAATACATTATTATTTAATTATTATCAAATTTTATATTCATCTATTAATTAATTAATTTAAATATTTAATTAATTCACCCTCAATCATCATTTCTGACTAATTAAATAAATCATATTTATTTAATAAAGTCTTGATTTAACCTTATTCCTTTTGACTAGTTAAATGAATCATATTTATTTAATGAAGTCTTGATTTAACCTTATTCATTTAGATTAATTAAATAAACATTAATTATTTAATTATTGTCTCTAATATTACTTATTCTTCTAATTTAATTAAATATTTATCATTAATTATTTAATTAATCTACTTTCCCTTTTTTGAATTAAATAATTAATTTTATTATTTAATTATCCAATATTCACTCAACATGATCTATTAATAAATAAGCTTTTGTTTATTAATTCAATCTTTGTTTGCATATTCCTCTCAAGATTAATTAATTAATTATCCTCACACATTTTGATTGATCAAATCACATCCATTGATTATTCAATCTAATTTGATGATTGATCAATCATTTCCACTGATTATTCTGATCCCACTAATTAATATATCAAATTTTCACTGATTATTCAATCAATTCCGTTGATTGGATTAATCAGATCAGTTAACTACTCAATTTGTTTCCTCTCAATAGACATTGACTGTTGATCTTTGATCTCCGATCTTTCAATCTGCATCATTCATTTCTATAAAAGAAGCCTTCTTCTCACATTTTTGGGCTAACCACGAATTCTCAATATTTGGCATCCTTCATCATACTAGAACATTTGAAGCTTGAAGCAACACTTAGCATACGAAATCTAAGAACAATATTCAAGGATACAAATGGAGAGGAACAATGAAGGTGATTCAAAAATAGCATGGAAAGGAAGGTGGATTTGTATCATTTGTTTACATTTCTATGTTGCTTTCATTCTCCATTGAAATATTTGATTTGAGTTTAAGTATTGATTTCATAGTTTACTAGTTGTTTTGAATATATTCATGCTTAATGTTTATAAAAACCCCATTTTCTGATCTTACATTTGGTGAATCCGACGTGAACATTTAATCTTTTAAGTGTTTTTAAGGAATTTTGTAGGTTACAACTAGGAATTCACTTAAAACCTGTCATGTTCTTTCAACCATAAAAATGGACACATTGAAGTTTATAAAATAGTTTCCGGGTTTTGTATACCTCACTCTTACCTTTTTGTTTATGGTTTTTAATTTCATGTAGAAATAAAAAAGTTATTGTGATTTTAGTTTTGCTACTTTTTTAAAATTCTGCTGTTAAGCTCTAAAAATTCATGTTGTTCTTTCATCTCTAATAAATTCTACCCATTGAATTTTGCAAAAAGGTTTTTGGGTTTTGTAGATCTCAATTTTATCTTTCTAAAACATTTTACGATTTCAAATTTGATTGAGATTTGGGAAGGTTGTTGCTATTTCAAATTTTTGTTTTAATTGTTCAAATCAAAGAAAACCCAAAATTTGAACCACATCTAATTGAGAAGCAAGAAAGGTAAAATGTGTCAATTTTTGCAAGTTTATTTCAGTAGATTAAGGCTTTTTGGGTTACTAATGTATGATTTGTAGCTTGTGGCATTGGGAGAAAAAATTACACATTTCTTTTAGTGCTTTAAAAAGAACAAACCTCACACTTATTTTTGGTGCTCTAAAAAGAAGTAATTTTCCTTTGGTGTTTTAAAATGAACAATACAACTTGCATCCTTCATTTGGGTTTAAAATTAACAAAGAAAACTCACATTTCGATTTGGATGTTTTAAAAGGGACATGAATGTCTCATATTTTGAATTTGGGTTTTAAAAAGAACACACATTTAGTTTTGGTGTTTAAAAATTGACGTGAATGTCACACTTTTGAATTTGGGCTCTAAAAAAACACACATTTAGTTTTTGGTGTTTAAAAAATTGACGTGGATGTCCAAGTTTATTTTGGTGCACTTAAAATGGACAAAACAACAATCAAATTTTGCTATGTGGGTTAAAATTAATAGCGTTCTTGAAAATGCCACTTTTCTTTGAGTGTTAAAAAGAACAAACAAATTGCATCTCGTTTGGGCTTAAAAAAGAACTACTTAATTTCCGTTTTTGGTGTGCTTGCACAAAGAGGTGTCGCACATAGTATACTCTCCCTTGCGCACTTGTGCGATCTTGGGTGAGGAGAAATCACACACTAAACTTCACAACATTTTTTAGTAGAGGGGCTTGCCTTGAGACACATCTTGCAACAAAGAACTCAAGGTGACCATAAAGCAAGTGTTTAGGCGAGCTATATAAAAGTACGAAAATGAAAGTAAGTAGCATGCATCTTGGGATGTTATACCTTGCGTGTCAATTTTGATGTGGGTGTATAGACCACATGTAGGTCGGCTAGAGACTTTAGTGTCTCATGTTTGAAGTATACCTTTGGTGTTCATTGAGTCATTACAAACTGTTTTACTTAGAAGCCAAAGCCAAGTTTTTTCGAAACATTTCTTGAAAAGGTGCAATGGGATAGTTGGTCATTCCATGAAGATATTCATCATGTACTGATTGCTTGTTGAGGCGACAAACACCTTGTGAGGAGATTTTTTTCCTTTCAAGGTAAGAAGTGTATCATGTACACGTGCATACTCTAGTCATCCATTCAAGCTAGCTATTTTATCATGCAGACTCAACTCAAGAGATGTACCCACTTGAATAAATAGGAATGTGCTTGATTAATGGTATCAAACCTTGCTTAGTAAGCTTTATGGAAGAAATCTTGTAGAATATCCCCCTTACCTATTGAATAAAAAACAAAATGTTAAAATTTAGTAAGTCACTTCTCAAAATGACCATTTTTTTATGTTTGCATCATTGATCCACACTTTGAAAAATAAAAAAATTAAAAGATTAGGATTCTTAGAGTTTGTTTTGTTTACTTAAATTTTTGCACCACAATTGTCAGTCTGTGTGTCACAACTGAGTATCTATGTTGTAGAATAGTGCGATGCATTTGTTGGCTTGTGCAACACAATCATTTAGTAATACACCACAACTCTGTCAGTTGATATTTTCCTTATAAAATAAAATTTAAAATCGCAATTGTATGCAACACAAGTGAGAAAATATGCAACACATCTATGACCAACTGCACCACAATTGCAGTCTATAGCACTGCAGTCGTAAAAATTAAAAACACCACATCTGTGGTTTAGAACGCCACATTTTTTTGGTAAGAAAAGTAGAGCCAAAAATAAAAAATTTCAAAAAACCAAACTTTTTTACTAGAAAATTCAAAAGGAATTTAGTCACTATTTCTTGCACTTTTCAATATCCTTAGCTTTTAGGATAAAATATTTCACCACTTAGTTTTTCAACATTTTAGAATTCTTAGGTTTAATAGCACTCCATCATAATTTTTCATAGGGTCTTTAAAACACCTTATCATTAAAATATTAGAAGATTGAAAATTTGCAAGCAAGTTGGGAGGTCAAAGTCTAGATTGGTCATTTGGAAAGATCTCAAAAACCTTACGTTTATGTCTTCATCATCAAAGAAAGTTTGGATTGCAATTGATTAGTCTAGTTGTCAAAACATTTTTTACAATCTTCTTTGAGGAAAAATAGAAACCCAACTCATTAGTCTAGTTGAGGAATCTATTTTTATCAAAAACCATACATCATTCCACTTGGAAGTTTTAGAATTTTTACACGTGGTCATGATAGTCTTCAAAACCTAAAAACTTGTCAAAGGATTGTCACTTTTAAAGATCATAGGTCAAGGTAACAGAATAGTCTTTGCATTTTAGTCAAAACATTGTCAAGAAAAAGTTACAAGAACATAGTCTTACATCATTTCCAAAAAAACAAAATTCAAACAAAAAATATTCTTATTCTAGTCTTGCACATTCAATATTTCCCAAAAAAAAAAAAAAAATTTAGAAAAAAAAGCAAAAAACACATCACTTTTATGGTTGTTACACGTTCCCAAATCAAAAGGAAAAAGATGGATTCAACTTCTCACCCATTGTACAACCACTAGTGATAAAATTTGGCGAGAACCCTAGTGCTCACAATAACATACAAAACCAGGGTCCTACCTTATGGTTACTACACTATAGAGGAAATAGATGATAGTATTACACAAGAAGTTGATAACACATCTCAAGATCCTAGGATTTTGAAGATTATTGATGAAATGGTCAAAGCAAACCCAAATAAATACTTCTTGTCATTGGCACAACATGGAGCTAAGCTCCCCTCTTACTTTGATGTATCCACGATTGTTGAGGAAGTACCAATCATAGCATCAAAATAGTTAGGTACTACAAATGGGAAACCATCATTTGAACCTAGTGCTACACCCCCCACATCACAGTGGAATACAAACATGTTGCCTAATAAGACAACACATACCACGTCCACTGTGAACGTGTTCCACCATCACTCACTAAATCCTTGGAAAACCCATTTTCCTCTACATCCACCACTAAAACACCAACACATACCACAACTGTAGCAAAGAAATCCACTCTTCCAAATACACCCAACAAAATTTGGAAGACAAATCCTTCACACATAAGACCACAAGTGGAAACCACATCCACTACACAAAACATAAATCCACTACCGACAAGGAATCAATTCTTTTTCGATATAGGTCCTACTCTTACTCCACCATAACAACAACCCAACAATATAGGTTCACAATCAACATTTGGGTTTAATCAACACTCACCTCCACAACAACCCAACAATTTAGGTTTATCCTCATCATTTGGGTTTCAACAACCCTCACATACACGACAACCACACAGTCAGGTTTTTGCGCATACATTTGGGTTCAACCAACCTCCACCACAACCAAATCATCTTGGTTCACAATCCACATTTGGGTTTTCTCAAAACCCAATGCAACAACCAAACTATCATGGTTCTACATACACAACTGGTATTAAAAATCCTAACTATTTTCGTTCATTATTCATAGCTAGTGCAACATTCCTCCATCATCCTCTTCATTCACTCAAAACCCCACATATACCTCACCATTTCACCATCAAAATAAAAACATGAATGGATCCAATCCAATACATAAAACACATTCAAGAACCCACCACAATGTTCCACTCGTTACATGACACCCACTTCTGTTCCAACAACACCTTCACCCATGGACTTAATACCACAACAGTTACAAACATTACAAAACCAAATCTTAAATATGCATGTAACTAGTAATTGGAAAACATACTCAGTGGAGGACTTATGTCCTTACCCCTTTGATAGGAGCATTCATATGCCTCCCTTTCCTACAAACTTCATTATTCCAAAATACGATAAATACAAAGGAAAGGGAGACCCCATGGAACAAATATGGGAGTTCAACATTGCTTCCTTAGATGTGGCACATGAGTACACTTATCACATGAGACTATTTCCATGAATTTTGGGAGGGAAAGCCCTTGAGTGGTTTGCACACTTACCAGAAGGAATACAAACATGGAGTGAACTGATGGAAAAATTCATCACCCACTTTTCATGTAACATATCAACAGTTACTGACATAACCCATATATGTGTTGAAAAAAAAGATGGCCTGACCTTCTCATCATTTTTACAAAGGTGGCAAAGCCTAGCTAGTAGATGTGCATGTCACATACTAGAAAAGCAACTGGTCAAGATCTTTGTGGAAAACCTCAAAAAAGAGTTAATGTTTCACATACAAATCTATTTCTCAAACACATTTGAGGAAGTAATCCAAAAGGGGTTATCCATTGGAAAAGATCTTATCACCAAAGAGCTAGTCAAATTTTTAAAGAGAATAAATATTATTCCCATAACTCAAAACTAAGTAAAAATAAAATTTGGTCATGAAACAAAAACGTGACCAATGACAACATAGTAGACATAAAACTTATCAATAAAACTCATCTTGTGCTGAATCTGAAAGGATCTGCAGTGATGAATACCACAAAATACCACAAAAGCAGGAACCAACTACCAATGCAACTCAAAACAATGCACCACGTGGTCCTCCTAAGGTCCCTCTACCTAAACAAAAGTATACTCCCTGAGAGGAGCCAATTGAGGCAATTTTAAAGAAATTGCTACAAAGTAAAGTTATCAAACTAGTAGGGGTCAAACACTATGAACCAAGGCTATTCAAACCCGTCTAGTGGAATGACAACGACTTTTGTGAATACCACAGGATAAAATTCCATAAGACCTCTACTTGCTTCCAACTAAAAAATATCTACAAGATCTCATAGAGAAGTGGGATATATAAGTTGATAACCAACCAAAAGATTCAAACAAATATCACACAATCTTCAAGGACCCTCTACAAAACCATGGAAAGGGAAAAGCCTCAAGTTTTGAAATAGGTGAAAAAGTGAATGCCAATTACACTAGTGTCGCTTATGAGTACATGGTGAATAACATCCTTTCATCTCAAAAAAGATCTATATCCACACCCACTAAGCGTGCCAATGCTGAGTGACCCATAAAATTCGCTAAAAAGGACATGCTTATACAAAACCCTGACCATAATGATTCCCTCCATGCATTGAAGCCTTTATCAAGAGGTATTGAATCAAATGAGTTTTGATAGATGGAGGATTAGGATTAAATATCTGTAGTTCAAGCCTTGTCAAAAAATTGGGATATTCCACTAATGCCATCAATCATAGCTCAAAAATAAATATTAAAGCATATAACAACGTCGAACGAGAATCAGTTGGCACTGTCATATTGCCTCTACAAGGGGGCCCTATTATGATGGAGATTGTATGTTAGGTCATAGACCTAGAAACCCCAAATAAAATTCTCCTTGAGCATCCATGGATCCATTCCATGTAGCTCATGTCATCCACTCTACATCAATACATCAAGTTCCCATATAACGAGACAATGGTGACAATATCAGAAGAATCAAGTCCCTATACATCGCACAAACCCTCGCCAAGTGATCCTGACCTTCCAGGGTATTGTCTTACTAATACCACCATCCCACCTTCTTCTGCAACGATCGAGCCTTTAGTATCACATAATTCTCCTTCTCCCACAATCCACGTTAATACTATAAGCATGGGGGTGGGAGAATATGAGTTACAAGCATACCTTTTGGAAGTTGAACCCTTACCATCTACAACCCAATCATTTGATGTTCAACATAATCCTATGTTTCGACAAGACATCCATGATAATATACTTTTTGAGAATGATCCCATGGGGAATATCCATGAACATCCTCCATCATTTTAAGATCATACCCCCCCAAGTTCACTATAAGAATTAACACCCTCTCTTTTGGAGAATCTAGATTTTAGGCATACATCAATAAATATGGTTTCCACTGGCATTACCAACATTGACAAGGATAATCTTGACGAATGTGTTGATGACATCGCCTAACCTATACAAGAATTATTTACATTCACCAACCCATTTAATCCCTACAATTTCACCTATCTCCTAAACTTGGATCAACGAGTAGTAACTACATAGGAGGATAAGGCCGCAAGTCAAAAGATAAGAATGCCCAAACTTGTATAAAAAAAGATACAACATCAAAATAAAAATAGAAAGATAAAAGAAAGAAGTTGATCTTGAAACGACCCTTTATTCCCACAATAACTGGGGCATATACAAAAGAATTCCTTCTAGATGTGAACTTGTTGATCCAATGTTTCAGTCCACATCATTATTTTATAATCCATACAATTTGATGGATTCCCCTACATTCATAAATAATCCACCTCATAAGGAACTGGTTGGTGATGTCATGCAACATATCCTCAATGATGACCCCTTGAGATACTCAGTGAACCATATCCGAGCATCATCAGAAAATAAGGTGTATACCAACACCATAAAGAATAGGAATCCTGACTGTGTGGTTTCCACTAAGCAAACAAAGGTGACTCTGCAAGGAGCCCCTCCCAATCCCCGAACGACACACAAATATAACTTGCTCGACCATCTAGGAAAGGCCCCCACTCAAATATCAATCCTCGAGTTGTTGTGCACCTCTCTTGAGCACAACGCTATCCTAGATAGGGTAGTACAATATTCATCGGGTCCCTACGGACCTAAATGTAAATCAATTTCAGGCTATGGTAGGTTTCTTAGCTTCCACACACCATATATCCTTCATTGAACATGACTATACTTCACAAAAGCCGAGCCATAATGAACCATTGCAACTTGACGTATACGCCAATAAGCATAAAACCAGATGAGCTATGATAGATGATGGAGTAGGTTTGAACATATGTACATTGAAACTAGTAACTACCATAGGATACTCAAAGGATTGTATAGAAGAGTCCAAAAGGATTGTAATACTTGGATACAATGACATGGAAAACTCTTCCAAAGGTGTCATAGAGTAACCCATTAGAGTGGGTCTTGTTACATAGGACATAGCGTGTCAGGTTCTGGATTTGGACCTCCCATATAACCTCTTGCTTGGATGCCCATGGATTCACTCCATGAAGGTTGTCCCTTCCACATACCATCAATGCTTGAAGTTTGCTTACAATGGTGCAAAGATCACTATTTCAAATGATCCTGACCCATTTCAATATTGTAATAATCTAAGAGGAACACCAAAAAAATCAGGTTCCTAGCCATAGGAAGAGTCCATCCACCCCTTCCCCATCACTATATGTTGTCCCAAATTCTTTTTCTAAAGCTACACCAAAACTGACAAAATTCCTCAACACCAAGGTCCAAGTCCAAGACAATGGAGTGGGAGAATACAGTATTGAAAATCTGTTATGTGTAGGGAAACTACCATTTTCTCCAAAGCATTATGGAAAACCTCATCACATTAAGAAGAAAACCAAGGTCACAATTCAATAACACCCACTAAAAACTTTCACCAAATGGAGTGAATAGGGAAAGGAATGCATCGAGGAGGATGTCTCCACATTAGATATACAAGGATGAAGAGGACAAGATACCAGTAGACCTGCCATTGGCTAAATATGGAAAGGGTTTCCACATAATGAAACAAAAATGATATGACAGTCACAGTGGCCTAGGATTGCAAAAATAAGGAAGGACTAAACCTATCATCATCAACAAATGACCACACAACGTAGGGATAGGGTATAAACTGCTAAAAGAGAAAGCCCCTAGTACTATTGTAGTTTGGAAGAAAGTCCCCAAAGTTTCTAAAGTTGTCGAGACATCTATGGATCATCATACCAAGATAGACTCTAATGAATGGGAAGGGGTTCAGACAAATCCTCTAGCAACTATAACCTAGTTGATTTTTTTTGAGAGCCCGAACAATCTAATTATATGAATGACCATACCAACACCTTTTGGGATCTTGACCATTCCTATGTCTTTACCCTATCAAAGTCACCCATGATCTTCATTGATTTTGTTGATAAAATGCCATTAATTCACCCTTAATTAATTGATTGGGACCAACAAGGACCACTGAGCTTAGATCAATTCAAAAATGATGAAACCATTTCTAAGCTTATGGGACTTAAAAACAATATCCCTAGTAGGGATCACAAGGCTGGATTCACTGTGGATCTTGATATGAATACATATTATGGGGAGTGGGTCCCACCTTCCATTCACAAAATAAAAGAAGCAAAGAAAAACAAGTCTATGGGTGAAAATCGAAAGGCACCCATAGACATAGAAAAAAGAAAGAAAAATGATGTATCTGAAGGTGAAAACCTCTCTTAGGCACATAAGGATGGAATTTTGGACCAACTCCCAACTAATCAAGAGAAGTCCCCAATGTTGGTTGAAAGGTCACAAGAAGTCAACATTGGCACACTAGAAGATCCGAAAGTCATCCACTTTAAAGCATCACTATCAGACACTGGGAAACCAAAGTTCATAGGATTCTTCACAGAATGAAAAATCAACTTTGCATGGTCATATGTGGATATGCTTGGACTAGACCATGAACTAGTCCTTCATCACTTACCTCTTCTTCTCGACGCCAAACCTTTCAAATAGAAGTTGCAAAAGATGCACCCACAAATTGCTTTACTTGTCGAGGTGGAGTTAAAGAAATTTCTAGATGTTGGATTCATAAGGCCAATAGACTATGCAGACTAGATTTCAAACCTAGTACCAGCCGACTGAGGGAATCCCCATTTGTACTGATTTCAAATACCTAAATAAGGCTTGTCTAAAGGATGATTTCCCTTTGCACAATATAGAAATGAATGTGGACCTTACTATGGGATACGAGATGCTATCACTAATGGATGGTTTCTATGGATATAATCAGATTAGAATTGCAGCGAAAGATTAACACAAGATAAATTTCACCTGCGACTGGGGAACCTATTGTTGGAATGTCATACCTTTTGGTCTTAAAAATGCTGGAGCTACCTACCAAAAGGAAATGACCACAATATTCCATGATATGATGCATAAAATTATGGAGGACTATGTGGATGACCTCTTAAAAAAATCCATCACCAGGGATGATCATTTAACAATATTGGACAAATTTTTTAGAAGGCTAGAGGAATACAAGGTTCACTTAAAACCAAAGAAATGTGTCTTTGGAGTAACCTCAGGGAAGCTCCTCAAATAAATCATTTCACACAGAGGCATAGAGGTTGATCCTAAAAAGGTGAAATCCATCATTGACATGCCACCTCCTTCCACTTTAACACAATTAAGAAAACTACAAGGCAGTTTATAGTCTATCCAAAGGTTTATAGCACAACTGGTAGACAAGTGCCACCCTTTCTAGGATCTCTTGTGCACAGATTTCCCTTTTAAATGGATAGATCCATTTTAACTTGATTTTCAAGATATTAAGGACTATCTCCTAGCACCATCGGTATAGAGACCACTTATCAATGGTAAAACACTCATTCTATATGTATCAACAACATCATCATCACTAGGAGCTCTCCTAGCTCAAAATGATGAAGATGGGAAGGAACATGCAATATACTACATTGGTCGTACCCCTGCGGGGTATGATCTTAATTATACTCCCATAGAGAGGGCATGTCTTACTGTGTTTTTGCTACAAAAAAGCTATGACACTACATGTTAAACTTACAAACAAAGTTGATAGCAAAGATTGTCTCACTAAAGTATTTACTCAGCAAGGCTTCATTAATAAGAAGACTGGAAAATTGGGTAATGCTTCTTAGTGAGTTCAACATTGAATACGTGGAGTGGAAAGAAACTAAAGGGAAAGTCATTGTTGACTAGTTAGCAGATGATCCTACACATGCATTTACACCTCTTGTATCTGAATTTCCAAATGAGGTGATCTTCAAGCTAGATACCATCCCTAAATCATATAGGATCACATTTCCCTACACAAACAACATTATAGCATAATACAAAGCCTAACTCACAGGTCTACAGGAGACAATCAGATGGAAAATAGAAGACCTACAAGTATATGGTGATTCACAATTTGTAGTCCAAAAAGTCAATGATTAATATGAGACTAAGGATGAAAAACTAGTACCATATAAGAAAATGGTGGAAAGATTAAAAGAATAATTTGACACCATTTTTTTCAAACAAATCCCAAGTTTGCAAACTAAGGCAACAAATGCAATGGCTACCATTAGGTTTCTCTTAGACAATCCTAATAATGTACATCAATGCGAGTTCTTGGTGGAACAACTATTGATCCTTGCATTCAACATTCCCAAATTTGAGCTCGTCTACAATATTGTTGGTCCCAATTCACCCTAGTATAAAGATATATATGACTACCTTAAGGCCAAAATCCCACCTCTCAACTTTTCCAACAATCAAAGAAAAACCTTTATCCCACGAGCGACCAAGTACGTTATAATTGCCAACACCCTTTACCATCGTAGCCTAGATACCACCCTCCTTAGATGTCTCAACACAAAAGAATAAAAGAAGGATTTACAAGAGGTACACAATGGTATATGTGGGGCTCACTCTAGCAGTCTACCCTAGCCAAGAAACTTCTACGAATGGAATATTATTGGCTGACAATGGAGTGTGATTCCTACCACTTTGTAAATAAGTGTCATCAATGTCGAATACATAGCAACCTGATACATGCACCAACACAAGGAATTCACCAAATTACCTCCCCTTGGCCTTTCTCTCAATGGGGACTCAACCTTGTTGGAAAGATACTATAAGGAAGCTAAGGTAGTGGAACAACTTCCTACACTAATCTTGAGAGGAGAATAATGCTAAACTTTTACAGATCTTTAATAGTTACAAAAACTTAAATAGAAATAAACAAAAATATCGTGCATACCACAACACAGTGATTTATGTGGTGAAAACCCTTTTGGGAGAAAAATCCCACACTCCAAAAGCTGCCCAATAAATTATTCAAAAATCACAAAGATTACAATATACTTGTAGAGGAAGCTTCTCACAGGAGTATCACCAACCAGAGATTCGAAGGCAACATGACTACTATCAGACTCTCAAAATACATCACAATACACAACTGTAATACAATGCCCTCATAACATAGGGTTGCTTTCTAGGGAAAGTCAAGATAATAAAATATTGACCATCACATATGAGACATAATGATGAATGGTCTAAATTTACAATAATAAAATATAAATTAAATTTTCCTTTTGGGGGTGCTTCCCTTGAACCCCCACCAGGGCATCCTGCCCTTGAACCCTAGCCAAGGGGGATAATCCCCCCGGACCCCTCATGGGGAGAAATCCCCCCGCACCCCTTGCCATCGTTGGATGAATAGTATCTTATGTATCAATAGTAACTTATGTAATTTCAAGGTTGAGACACATTTTCCCAAAAAATCTCCCACTTGTTGAACACCTTGCAAAAGAAACGGGAGGGTGAATAAACACCATCTCTTAATTGCTAGGGGCTAAAAGGGCCATAGTCTCTGAACACCATCTCAAATTCTCTATGCTCATAGGTTTAGTCAAAGAATCAACAAAATTCATCAAAGTCTCTACCTTAACTAGCTTTACCCTACCATCTTCGACCATATCTCTAATAAAATGTAGTACATCAATGTGCTTGTTCCTGGCATGAAATGTCTAGTTCTTGGCTAGACATATCACACTCTAACTGTCACAATAAATTGTCACTACACCTTGTTTTATTCCAATATCTGAACATAGTCTCTTAATCCAAATGGATTCTTTACAAGCATGAGTAGTTTCCATATACTCTGCTTCAGTAGTGGACAAAGCAACCACAACCTATTGCTTACTCATCTAACTAATTGCACCACCAAATAATTTAAACAAAAAAGCACTGGTGGATCGTCTGCTATCAACATCACCTGCCCAGTTTGAATCCACATAACCATGAATATCAAGGGAAATATCATCTTCAGTCATATTACTATGATAACACAAGGAATAATCTGAGGTACCACACAAATATCTGAAGAATCTTTTAATTGTATCCCAATGAATTCTACCAAGATTAGACATATATTTGGAAAGAACTCCCACTGCTTGGGAAATGTCTAGTCTAGTACAAACCATAAAATACATAAAAATTCCAACTGTACTCTGGTAAGGAACTCTACTCATGTCTTCCATCTCTGATGGGGATGTTGGACAATTTGAAATAGATAACTTTATTCCAACTGAAATAGGAACAAACAATGGTCTAGAATTTTGCATATCAAACCTCTATAAAATTGAATTGACATACTTACTTTGGCCAAGCAATAGCTTTTAGTTTACTCTATCTCTTTTAATTTCCATCCAAAGAATGTGTTTAGTTGCACCAAAACCTTTCATTTCAAATTTAGCAGCAAGTTGAGATATTAGTTCTAAAATCCTACCTTTCCCTTTACCAATAAATAACATATCATCAACATATAATACAATAAAAGGGAAATGATCACCATCAGTTTTATAATAAACATAATGATATGATTTAGAATGCTCAAATCCCAAACTCAACACATATGTATCAAATTTCTGGTACCACATCCTAGGACTCTATTTTAAGCCATACAAAGAGTTCTTCAATTTGCAAACCAATTTACTTTTACCTTTCACCATGTAGTGCTATGGCTGTGTCATATAAATATCCGCCTTCAAGTCACCATGAAGGAAAGCAATTCTCACATCCATTTTCTCAACTTCTAAATCATAAGCAACAACAATAGAAAGAAAAAATCTAATGGATGTCATCTTTGCAATAGGAGAAAATATCTCACCATAATCAACACCATCAACTTGAGAGTAGCCTTTTGCAACCAACCTTGCTTTGTACTTCTCAATACCTCCATCTGAATGAATCTTTTTCTTAAACACCCATTTGCAACCAACAGGTTTTTGTCCTTAAGGAAATGGTACAAGATCCCATGTATCTTTCTTTTTCAAAGTTGCCATTTCTTCATCCATAGCAATCTTTGATGATTCTACATCATTCATACCTAATGCCTCTTCTACTAATCTAGGTTCATCCATGTTAGTTGGAGGTTTTTCCTCCTCTTTTGAAGATTCAGAGCTAGATGTGCTCTCCTCAACTTCTTGTCTATCCATGGGCCTCGATTCAACTTTCTCAGGTGTAGAAGGAAGAATCACATATTGTTTACTTTGTTCTAGTTGAAATGTAATAGACAAAGGCTTAGTTTCTCTAAAAATAACACTTCTATTATGTATTACCTTATGTGCAACAGGATCCCAAAGATTGTATCCTTTCATACCATAACTATATCCGATGAAGATACATTTCACAACCTTGTTCTCCAACTTTGTTTCACTTCTCCTTTGGCACATGTGCATATGCCTCACAACCAAAACTCTAAGATGTATTAATGAAGGCTTGTGGCTCGACCATGCCTCTATAGGTGTATTATCAACAAGAGATGATGTAGGAGATTTGTTAATCAGGTAACAAGCAGTGGCAACAAATTCAACCCAAAACCTTTGTTCTAGACTAACACCACTCAACATACTCCTAGCCTTCTCCATCAGTGTCCTATTCATTCTTTCTAGAACTCTATTCTGTTGTGGAGAATATAGAGTTGTCTTCTATCTATGAATACTACAATATTTACAAAATCTATCAAAATCATTAGAAAAAAATTCACCGCCATTATCAATCCTTAAACATTTTATTTTCTTTGGAGTCTGCAATTCAACCATTGCTTTAACTTCTTGAAATTGACTAAAAACTTCAGATTTACTCTTTAAAATGTATTCCCATTTCTTTATACTATAATCATCAATAAATGAAACATAATATGTGGATTTACCAATTGAAGGAAAATCTATAGGATCAAACACATCGGAATGAATAAGATCCAATACACCAAAATATTTATGAGAACTCAAGTAAAATTGAACGTAGTTTTATTTTCCATAAATGCAATATTCACATAAATCAAATTCAAGATTACAATCAAATAGAACTTCAACAAGGGTTTTTATTTTTCAAGGTTCTTAGACCCTTTTCTCTAATGTGGCCAAGGCTCTGGTGCCATAACATTGTTCTCTTTGCATGTAACTTTGATTTAGAAGAAAGAGCACCCTTGGGTACCCAAAATACATGACCATCTGCTGAGGGTGAAACCATCACTTTTTCCATAGACTTTCTTTTCATAGAAGTACTATTGCACTCAACAGTGCATGCATCAAGCTTATACAATGTGCCATATATGACACCTCTAGCAATCACCATAACACCTCTGACCATATTGCATCCTACATAAGAAATTACTACCTCCATCAAATTCTTCATATTCATAAAACCAATATCTATTAAAGGTCATATGAAAAGATGAACCTGATTCAATTAACCATGCATCATTACCTGCATGAGTTGCCGAAGCTGCAATGAATGTGTCACCATCTTCCTTATCAGACTTAGAATCAAAATCAAATTTCTTCTTCTTTTCTTCTTTGAAGTCCTTACAAACATGTCCAAGCTTACCACAGTTCCAACAAATAACTTTGGACTTTATAGGAGACTTAGATCTCCCCTTGGACTTGGATTTGTCATGCTTCTCATTCTTCTTGCCTTTTTCCTTATTTCTTCCATGAACATTCAGGGTCTCCTTGGAATTGATGGATACCTTCCTCTTCATCTCTTTAATAATAAATTAACCCACCACATCTTCAGTCTTCAAAATAACAAAAGTACACCCAATAGCCATTACAAGAGAATCCCACAAATTAGGAAAAGAACAAAGCGAGATTTGACATTTCTCTTCCTCATCCATTTTGACACCTATCGATGCTAACTGAGCCACCAACATATTAAATGCTTCCAGGTGGTTTTTAATTCATCCACCCTCTTCCATTCTCAAGGAATACAATTTTTTCCTCAAGAAAATATTGTTCACTAAAGATTTGGCTTGATACATCTCACCAAGCTTCTTCCATAATTTCTGTGTAGAGGTATCTTCATGGAAATTGATTAAAACAGAGTCTACCAAGCATAATCTAATTAGAACCTTGAATTTATGGTCCATAACATCATACTGAGAAAATTGAATAGGATCTAAAAGCCTTGAAACATTCTCATGAACAACATCCCATAAATATCGATCTATCAATAGATCCTCTATCTTCAACTTCCATATTTCAAAATTATTTCTAGAAAATTTATCCACCTCTATTCTCCCTAATGAACTTGTCAAAAATCTTGCAACAAGGTCACAAAGTTTCTTCTACACAAGCTCCCACTCAAATATGGATTAGTTCAAAAAACCCAACATCCCACAACTAAAAATCAAGGTGATCAAGCTTTGATATCACTTGTAAGGAAGGTAAGGTAGCGAAAAAACTTCCAACACTAATCTTGAGAGGAGAATAATACAAAACTTGTACAGATCTTTAATAGTCACAAAACTTAAACAAAAATAAACACAAATATCATGCATACCACAACATAGTGATTTGCGTGGGGAAAGCCCTTTCGGGAGAAAATCCCCACACTCCAAAAGCTACCCAATATATTATTTAGAAATCACAACGATTACAATATACTTGCAAAGAAAGCTTCTCACAGGAGTATCACCAACCAAAGATCCAGAGGCAACGCGATCACTATCAGACTCTTAGAATACATCACAATACACAACCATAATACAATTCCATCATAAAATAGGGTTTCCTTCTAGGGAAAGTCAAGCTAATAAAATATCGGCTATGAGATATGAGACATAATGATGAATGATCCAAATTTACAATAATAAAATATAAATAAAAATTTCCTTTTGGGGGCGTTGCGCTTGAGTCCCTGCTAGGGCGCACTGCCCCTAGACCTTAGCCGAGGGTGATGATCCCCCTAGTGCCCTTGCGGGGGAGACCCCCCTACACCCCCCCATCATCGTCAGGTGAATAATAACTTATGTATCAACAATAACTTATGTAATTGCAATATTGAGACACATTTTCCCAAAAAACCTCCCACTTGTTGAACACCTTGTAAAAGCAATGGGAGGGTGAATAAAAATCATCTCTTAATTGCTAGGGGCCAAAAGGCCCATAGTCTCTGAACACCAACTCAACTTCTCTATGTTCACAGGTTTAGTTAAATAATCAACAAAATTCATAAAATTCTCTACCTTAACCATCTTTACCCTACCATTTCTGACCATATCTCTAACAAAATGATGTTGTACATCAATTTGCTTGCTCCTGGCATGAAATTTTGGGTTCTTGGCTAGACATATCACACTCTGACTATCAAAATAAACTATCACTGCACCTTGCTTAATTCCAATATCTTAACATAGTCTCTTAAGCTAAATGGATTATTTACAAGCATGAGTAGCTTCCATATACTTTGCTTCAGTAGTGGACAAAGTAACCACAATCTTTTGCTTACTCATCCAACTAATTGAACCACCAAATAATGTAAACACATAAGCACTGGTGGAGCGTCTGCTATCAACATCACCTGCCTAGTTTGAATCCAAAAAACCATGAATATCAAGGGAAATATCTTCAGTCATATTACTATGATCACACAATGAATAATATGAGGTACCACACAAATATCTAAAGACTCTCTTAACTACATCCCAATGAATTCTACCAAAATTAGACATATATCTGGAAAGAACTCCCATTTCTTGGGAAATGTTTGGTCTAGGATAAACCATAGCATACATCAAAATTCCAACTGCACTCTGGTAAGGAACTCTGCTCGTGTCTTCCATCTCTGATGGTGATGTTGGACAATCTGAAATAGATCACGTTGTTCCAGCTCAAACATGAACACACAATGGTCTACAATTCTACATATCAAACCTCTATAAAATTGGATTAACATACTTACTTTGTCCAATCCATAGCTTTTTGTTTACTCTATCTCTTTTTATTTCCATCCCAAGAATGTGTTTAGCTACACTAAGATCTTTCATTTCAAATTTAGCAGCAAGTTGAGATTTTAGTTTTGAAATCATACCTTTTCCTTTACCAATAAATAACATATCATCAACATATAATACAATAAAAAGAAACAATCACCATTAGTTTTATAATAAACACAATGATCTGATTTAGAAAGCTCAAATAAAAAACTCAACACATATGTATCAAATTTCTAGTACCACATCCTACGACTCTGTTTTAAGCCATACAAAGATTTCTTCAATTTGCAAACCAATTTATTTTTACCTTTCACCACGTAGTGCTCTGGATGTGTCATATAAATATCTTCCTCCAAATCACCATGAAGGAAAGTAGTTTTCTCATCCATTTTCTCAACCTCTAAATCATAAGCAACAACAATAGAAAGAAAAAATATAATGGATGTCATCTTTGCAACAAGAGAAAATATCTCACCATAATCAACACCCTTAACTTGAGAGTATCCTTTTACAACCAACCTTGCTTTGTATTTCTCAATACCTCCATATGAACCAATTTGTTTCTTAAACACCCCTTTCTAACCAACAGGTTTTCGTCCTTTAGGAAATGGTACAAGATCCCATATATCATTCTTTTTCAAAGCTGCCATTTCTTCATCCATAGCAATCTTCCACAAATCTGCATCATTCATACCTAATGCCTCTTCTACTAATCTAGGCTCACCAATGTTAGTATTCAAAGCAAAAATGCATCTCCAATCATCAGGTGAATACCTTTCAGGTGGTTGTCTATGCCTTGTAGACCTATAAACAAGATGATTTGGATGTTATTCCTCCTCTTTTGAAGATTCATAGCTAGATGTTCTCTACTCAACTTCTTGTCTATCCATGGGCCTTGATTCAACTTTCTCAGGTGTAGAAGGAAATTTAATCATATCTTCTTGTTTACTTTGTTCTGGCTACAATGTAACAAAAGAAGGCTTAGTTTCTCTAAAAATAACACTTCTACTATGTATTACCTTCCATGCAATAAGATCCCAAGGCTTGTATCCTTTCACACCATAACTATATTCGATGAAGATACAATTCACATCCTTGTTCTCCAACTTTGTTCGGTTCTCCTTTGGCACATGTGCATATGCCTTGCAACCAAAAACTATAAGATGTCTTAATGAAGGCTTGTGGCCTGCCCATGCTTGCATAGGTGTCTTAACAACAAGAGATGATGTAGGAGATCTATTAATTAGGTAACAAGTAGTGGAAAATAATAAGTTGTCATTAGGTCCTATCGCTTTAGTTGAAAAATTGCGTAAAATGTATCGATCGGGTAGTGTTCAAAGGCTATATGTAATAGGAAACATCTTGAATAACTCTCTCAATTTTTTTAAATGTTTGGGACAATTGAAAATTAAACTTAACTAAAGGCCATTAAACTAGAAAGCGTAAAAATTGTCTGAACTATAAATCATGTAAATTATTAAGCTAGAGAACATAAAATGATTAAGCTAGAAAGCATAAAATAATTAAACTAGAAAGCATAAAATGATTAAACTAGAAAGCATAAAATGATTAAACTAGAAAGCATGTAAATTACTGAAAAGGAAATGCTTGCAATGAAACTATAACAACTATCATCTAACATCTAATTGTTAACAGAAAAAAAAACTTAACAACCTACGATTGATAACCAAAGTGGATGCTCCAAAAATTTAGGTAAACAAAGCTAAGATTATAAACTCAAACTACAACCTGTAGGAATAACTAATAGAGCTCGACACATACAAACAACAATTATTCACATTTACCATAGAAAATGAAGATAACATAATTGAAAACAAAGATACTTAGCTATCTATTCTATGATTCCCTTGAGTGGCTAGCTCTCGATACTACTATGCTGAACTTAGATCACATGAAATTCTACTTCTTCAAGATTAATTCATCCAAGATAATTCCATCGCACAATACTAATAATTCAAAATGAGATGGGAAAAACTTATTTATTCATATCAAAATTGTAACACAAAGACATAGTTCAAAAGCACATTATGACAACATATCAATATCCAGTCTGTATTGTTTTTGGAAGTTACATATTTATACAAAACTACTAACAAAATCCTAGAATTTAGATGGTGAAGATCACCATTGAAAAATTATTCAATAGAATTCAACTAACTAAAAGACTTAGGTCCATAAAATAAAGCATTTAAAATTCTCGGAGTAAGCCATAAAGTATTTAAACAAAAAATAACATAAAGCATTTAAAATACTCGGTCCACTATGCACTTCCTAAAATTTTGGCACCTAGACTTCCAATGCTTGTCTTCATATGCTTTGAAGTCTGCTTTAAATCCACTTGGCTGAGCATAATGACCGACCATGCATAATGACCTGTTCAATACTAAAAACTATACCATTATGTTAGTGTTGGTCAACTTATTTCAATCAATTTCAGGAAATAAAGATTATACATTTTTCACAAAAAGTAAGTAATTACTAAGCCTAAAGATAAATAATTGGTAGGGTGAAAGTGACTTAGGAGAAATAAAGAAGGGTATTTGACTTAGTATATTTATGAGGTTATTTTTAACTCATCACTTCTCCCCCTCCCAAGCTTGAGAAAGTCCTCCTGCTCTTTGTTGTGCTCTCTGCCTTCAATTTCCCCTGTTCATGTTTAACTCTTTATACTTAGCACTGAGGTCATTAAAATTGTCCGTGTCTCTGTCTAGATCCTCAGGATTTCTCAGGAAATCTTCATTGAGTTTGAACCTTTCTTTCCATGACTAAAAATTCTTAGAGTTCTGATCTGAAGTAACTTGCATTGCAAGGGGTGGTGAAAGAAGTAATGGGGGTCTATATCTCATTCCCATCCAGTCAGTTTGAAGTTGTTGTAGAATCTTTTCCAAGGCTTCTGCTCTTCTATAGGACCATTGAATGTTAGTAGGTGAAATCAACTCTCTTCTTTTAAGGTGCATTGGAAGAGGAGTGTACCTCTCTTCACAAGCATGCCAAGATTTTCCTATTAATTATGGGCCTCAGTCTTTAAAATGCTCAAAACATAGCCGAAGGTTATCATTATATTTACTTTTCACAGTTTCTTTAATCTTAATGCTTCTAAACTATGCTTTAAAAGCATAAGGTTTCCTATGAGGGTACTGCATTTTGAGTCCTACAGTCTTTTATGCCTGTGCATACTCTCTTGTCCTTTCTTTCCATTGAATTTGGTTGTGTATGGTAGACAAAAATGACCTAAGTTGAACTTCACCAACAAAGAAATTGACATAGAAATCTGTATATTTCTCCAAAAAAAAAATGTGAACAAATAATTCACACAACAAATCTTGTCGAGTAGGAGCCGATTCTGTAAATATTTTTACAAACTCTTTATCGTCAGGATCATGTGGCTGATTGCAGGAAATTATTAATAGTTTCCATCTTAAGAGTTGCTCATTTAAAAACATGGAGTACAGTCTAGATGGCCTTGTGCAGGCTAACAAAAATTCACCAATTTGACAAGCATCTTGTTTAGCTCGATAAACCATATCAAATGACTCTTTTATTGTGTCTTTTGAACAAGAAGGAAAGGAAGTGGCTGGGGGATAGTTCTGGAGCTAAAGACTTGGTGGCTAAGGGTGGTGTGCAACATAAAACCACTAATGAAACTGGTCCTTCTACTCACACTCACAACAAGGAAAAGATTAATGCAAAGACTGGTGTTCCTGTTGATGAAGTGGTGGAAGTTATGAATGCTTATCACAAAATTATTGATAGTGATCTTGAAGCTACAAACATTTTGAATTTTTTTTAGTTTGCTTCTATTTTTTTGTGCCTTTTTCTAGCTGTGGTTTGATGTTTTTTGGCTGCTTGTCCTATTTTTGATTATATGATGAACCAATGACTTATCTTGTAAAGGGTTTCAGGGCCCCTTCAAAACCTATTTTTTCGTATAATAAAAAATGAAACTAGCTCCTTTTTCAATCTAACATTTTTTGTACTTGCCTGTTTTAGAAAATAACATCCCTCCATCCATGTCACTAGCAATGGAGGTATATGAACTTGGAACCATTCCATTATGGTTGGTTCAGTTTGTATCTCTCTGGAATCCATTGTGAGTTTGACATTAATCTCCTGCAAATCCTGTTCCAACTCAACAATTCTGCTTAAAGATGCATTAAGTTTAGATTTTTGTTTGTCTTTTTCTTCTTAAAAAGTAGTAAACAATTGCATAAAATTATCTGTTAAACTTTTGATTTGTCTATCCTTTTCAGACAAATCTATCACATACATTTTAATTTCTTCATTCCACTGCTATATCTGAAATTGTAATTGTTCAATAGTCTTATCTTTTTGTTCCATTTGCATTTTAAAATTTACAATTTCCTAGTCTCTCTTCTTTAAAACTGCAGTGTGTACTTCTATCTCTTCATGTTGTTGGCTGTTTTGTTCTTTATTTCCTTGCAATTGACATTTCAACTAAGCAATTTTTTCTCTTAACTTCTCTAGCTCCATTTCTCTTTGATCAGATTCCTCAACTTCTGTATTAGCAAAAAAGGAAAATTGGGGATTTCTACATCATCATTAATTATATTTTCCTCATTAGGCACATCAAATGATCCTTGTTCAGTATCATCAGCAATGAGGGGAGATAACTGTGCTACAAAATCATCTTCAACATCCAAACAATGTGGTGATTGTTCCCTTTCTTCCTCTTGCCCTGATTGAGATAACATATCCTCCTTTTCAACCTCAGGGGATTGACTAGTCTATTTTTCACTTTCTTTTGAGGCCTCCTCATGAGGCTTATTTTTAGTTCCTAGTGATTATGCTTTAGTATTACGTCTTTTCTTTTTAGAGGCTCTCAATGTATCACAAGCTATAATATCAATAGTTTCAGTGGATAACCTTTTACTTCTCCTTAAAGGAGGAGTTGTTTGCAATGTTACTTTAGTTCTCTTTTTCCTCTTGGGAGGAGGCTCTTCCTCATCTCTTGAATTTATGATTTCAACATTTCTTGAATGACCTGGAGTTTCTAAAACATGGGGTAAAATTTTTGGCGCTTTTCTGTCAGGAGCTATTGTGGCATGCTATGGTTCAATTTTTTTTGGAGGATTAGGGGAAGGCTCTTCCACATTTTGAGTCATCTGCCTAGATGATTCACCTTCCTCAATGTGTCTTTTAGGCTCTGGAGTTTCAAATTTTTGCAGAAATTTTCCCCATTTCATTTTTGTTTTCTTTCAGAAATGATATTTACATATCAATTGAATGAGGCCATGGCCTTTAAGTGGTCCTGAACCAATTTTGTATTTCTCTATCATGCTAGTAACAAATTCACAAAGGAATGCAGGCAAATTAACCCTAAGGGCAAGTTTTTCAACACCATGGTGCAAATGGGTAAGTAGGCGAAAAGATGGACCTACAATTATTGCAACTTGTCCTTCACAAGTAAAATAATTAATAATCCAGGCTACGACTATTTTCCAAGGCTCTGAAATGGACATCCTTTGGAATCCTTTATTTTCCCCTCTAGTACTTATAGTTATCAAAGATTGAGGTTCTCCTTCTCTATGAAAAAGCTCTACCATTTTTTGATAAGAGATATTGGTAGTTTCTGATAAATTAATACCTTTATTTTCAAGACCAGAGAGATGAGAAATGATCTCAGGACTTATTTGAAATCGCTTGCCATGCACTACAGATTGACCATCTGCAAAATTCTTCGTGAATTCTTTCACTAATTGCTTGTTATGCCTCTCAAACTTCTTTTTAAATTCCAACCACCCAACTCTCTGGAACAACCTTGAAATACTGCTCAATGCCAATAATTTGTCTACCGAAGCCATTTCAGATTTCTTTTTAGCACCCCCCATATTGTATGTGTCTTATAACTTTGCTCTGTTTTTGTTAAAATGCTACGGTGCTCAAAACTGTGTCAACAAAATTGATTTGTAAAGTAAGAAAATATAAATTTTTAATTACTTGTACTCAATACAGTTGATGGGACATGAGTTAATTGCTTCATTTGAGCTTCACTGTACTTGCATGATTACTTTGCATAGGAAAAAGCACAAAAAATTCCTTACTTCAAGCAAATGCACAATGACAATTTACTTAATTTGGAAAGGGGATGGTTTGTGCCAATTAATTTATCTTTATTCAAAATAATTACCTACTTTAAGCAAAAATTGTACGTACCCTACGTCTCGTCATTAATTCAAAAATTACTTACCTTTGTTGATGTAATGGTATAATTGCATGTGTTGGTGAGGGTGGCAATGAATTTATTATGAATTTGGATGGGATAGCTAATTAATGGTAGAATTATTATGACATAAAAGTTGTCATAATGATTTTAATTTATTATAATAGGAGATGGTAATGTAGGGCGAATGATAGTGTAGGGCACAAATTCCAAGGAAATGAACAAATTTAATAATGGGCATGTGTAAGACACTGGAAAATCAAAGCATTCAAATAGGAAAATATTTTACAAAAAAATGGAACATCGTTGGAAGATGTGGCTGGGGTAAAGGATGAAAAGTTCCAAAGCATGCTGAGAGATGCACCCAAAGTGAAAAAGTGAAGTGAAAAAATTCTAGAGCATTGTTGAGAGATGCCGTTGGAATGCAACAACAAAATTTTTGGAGCATCGTCAAAATATGCAGTCGAAGCAACAACCAAAAATTTCTAGAGCATCATCGAAATATGCAGCTAGAGCAACAACCAAAAATTTCCAAAACATCGTCGAAAGATGCAGCTGAAGCAACAACCAAATTTTTTTGGAGCATCATTGAAAGATGCAGTCAAAAGAAGAAAGCATAATTTTTGGAGCATCGCCAAAAGAAGAAACATCAAAATTCCAGAGCATCGCTAAAAGATGCATCCATAATACAACAAGAAAATTTACGGAGCATTGCTGAAAGATGCTGCTGGAAGAAGGAAGCAAAATGAAGGACTTTGGACTTAGATTTTCTGGAGCATCGTTGTAAGATGTAGCAGACCACATGAATAAAAAAAAGAATGACACCAGTCAGGCGTGCAAGTTCTAGAGCATCACAACAAGCGAGCCAACAAGTTCCAGAGCATCACAACAAGATGCGCCAGAATTTGTGTTTAATTAGAATGAAGTCTTGCAAAATGGAAAAAAAATTAGCCAAGTTTAAAGGATGAAAAATTGAAAAGAAATTCCTTGAAGTAATTACAAACACACGCACATGCTTTTTTTTTTAGACTAAGTGTTTACTATCAATTAGAACATTCCATTAGCAATGCATTGTCACCATCTTTATAAATTCCTCCCTGTTAATTGGCTTATGGTAGATGCATAACCGATGTCCATTGATCAATGGAGTTTGAGTGTCACCATCAATTGAGCTGCATCACTCTGTTTGAAAATACCTCAGAAATTTTGTAGAGACCCAACCAATGAGTCTTTAGTTTCCCCTGATGATCTTTGTATCGGGAATCGAATAACAGTGCCCAATCCCCATTATGGAACTCTCTTTCCTTAATATGTTTATCATGCCAAACCTTTCATTGTTGTTGCACTAACTTAGTTTGGTGGACAACATCTAGACGGAGTTCATCCAACTCACTAAGCTGTAAGACTCTTTCAATTTGGGCTCGTTTGAGATCTAAACCTAACTTCATTGCCGTTCTTAGGGTTTGGAGTTCAAATTCAATGGGTAGAAGTGGTTTCTTCCCAAAGAACAACTCATATGGACTAAAACCAATGGTTGATTTCCAAGTTGTGTTATAAGCCCAAACAACTTCGGGTAGTTTCCTAGCCCAGACTTTCCTTCCGGATGAAACTATTTTTCTTAAAATGTTTTCTAGCTCGCTGTTAGTGACTTATACCTGACCATTTTCTTGCGGATGATAGGGTGATGACTTCTTATGGCTTACTTGGAAATGACCAGTGAAGGCTAAGAGAACCTTAGACATAAACTGGGGTCCTTGATCTGTGACAATTGTCCTAGGGGCTCCAAATTTGAGAAAAAATTATTATATAGGAAATTAGCTACCTATTCTTCCCTAGCAATTTTTAAAGCTTGAATTTCTCCCCACTTAGTCAGATAGTCAGTACAGACCCAGATGTACTCTTTTCCTTGTGAAGAAGGGTCTATAGGACCGATAAAATCCAATCCCCAATTTTCAAATTGTTCAAGGACTACCTAAGGTTGCAAAGGAATTTCATTGGATGCAGTAGGTGTCCCTACCCTTTGGCACTCATCACAATGGTGAACATATTTCTTGACATCTTTATGCATAGAGGGCCAGTAATATCCTACACCCAAAATCTAATGGGACGTCCCCTTGGCAAAATAATGCCCTCTATAAGGGTCATCATGGCAATCTCTAAGGATGCTATAGGTCTCATTTTCCCTAACACAATGTCGTAAAACCATGTTAGTACTGCATCAAAATAATATCCCATTAATCCATTTGAGTGGGGTGCTTTCTCGAATGAGGCATTTCTTCTGTTTTGATGTGAAATCAGGTGGAAATTCTGAGGTGGCTAAGTAGTTGGCGATATCAACAAAACAAGGGGTTTTAATGGAGATGGAAAACAAATTTTCATCTAGGAATTCATCTTTCATAGGAGCACAATCACCATCATCTTGTTTGATTCAGGATAGGAAATCTGTAACTATGTTGACATTTCCAGGTTTGTCAATAATGGTCACATTGAATTCTTGTAGAAGCAGTAACCATTTAATTATCCTTCCATTCACTTATCCTCCTATCCTAAAACTACTCCAATATCATCATTAGAAGCATCAACATAAATATGAAATGAGAGGTTCCAATTAGGTCCACTAGGATAGGAGCAGAGATGAGTTTCTCCTTAATTATTTCAAATGATGATTGACACTTAGGTGTCTAGATAAACTCTACATTCTTTTGAAGGAGAGAAAACATAGGGGCTGCAATCTTACTAAAGTTTTCTATGAATTTGCGATAGTATCCAACATGCCCTAAGAAGCTTCGAACGCCAATTTGGGTCTTTGGGGTCACAAGTTGTTGTATCACCTCAATTTTCTTAGGATTGACTTTTATCCCTTCAGCTAAAATGTGGTGTCCCAACACTATTCCTTGTTCCACCATTATCAAACATTTCACCTGTAAAATTCCATATAAACTTCCACATAGTCATTCACCAGTTCAAAGAATATTTCTAGGATAGCTCTCTGAAAGGTTGCAGGAGCGTTGCATATCTCAAAAGGAAGAACTTGATATGTGAATGTTCTCTAAGGGCATGTAAAAATTGTTTTATCCTCGTCTTTTGCAGCTACTTGAATCTGATTGTATCGACTGAATCCATCTAGAAATGAGAATTAATACTTTCTCCCAACTAAATTATCCAAGACCTGGTCTACAAATGGTAGAGGGAAGTAATCTCTATGGGTCACTTTGTTAAGTTCCCTATAGTCAACACACACTCTCCACTTCCCATTTTATTTGGAACCACAACCAAAGGTGAAACCTATTTTCTGTCAGAAATAGGATAGATAAATCCCACCTGTAGGAGTCTCGATTTTAGTTTTAACAATGTCTTTCAAGGAAGGATTAAGTCTTTGTTGTGGTTGATGAATAGGCCGCACATCCTCGATATAGATGTGATGAGTACAAACACTTGGGTGTATTCTTCTCATGTCTATGTAGTCCCAAGCAAAAGCTTTAGATCTATTTACCAAGATATCAAACAATTTATGCTCTTCCGGTTCTGTCAACCAACTATTAATATTCAAAGTTTTTCTTGGCAGTAACATGATGGTTTTGACCCCTGGATGGTTGGAGGTGACAATATACACTTCTCTTGTCAAAGTGTTAAGAGGAAAACTATGTCGTATGGTTCTGTGGAGTCTAGAAATATCTTCAAAGAAATGATCCATTTTTGGAATGATATTAGCCAAAGGACAAGGTAATCCCATGAAGTTAGTGTTATCGAATTCAATGTGGTCAATTTGTTGTCCTAGAATCTCTTCTACGTCCAACATCTCTTCATCACTTGAATCCATGGTAAGATTTTCCATATTATTTTCCAATTCATCCTCCAAATTTTCACCATGTTGTTTGATGACTACCATAGCAAGTGAAGCTAGATTCTATTGTCCGTTGGGACCTTTTGGTTCATCAACCCATACTTTATTATATTCAGCTGGCTTAGCGGGAGGATACAAGAATAAATGTTTACTATTAGGACCATGTGAAATGGTCATTACTCCCTCTCTATAGTCAATCTTGGCCGCAACAATAGCTAACCATGGTTTTCCAAGGATTATTGGGTAACTACCTTTTGGTGTGAGGGACTGAATTATTTGAAATTACATTGGATATTCCCAACCATCAACCTTAACAAGAACATTTTCTATGGCACCCTTGGGAATAGCTATGGATTGATTTTCCATTTGCAACACTGTAGTTGTGGGACGTAAATCAGTGAGTCCCAACTTTTCCATCACATAGATAGTCATTACATTAATGGCTACTCCTAAATACACAAGTGCATTAGATATTGCTACCTCATTGATTATTATTGTTATAAGTGGACTGCCTGGGTCATCATATTTTGGAGCTGTGGTCTTTCCGGCCAAAAAGTCAGCTAGGTAATGATTTATGTGAATAGTATTTATTAGTTTTGGTTTTCTTCTCGGAGTTTTGATGCACAACTATTTGATTAGTTGGTTTAATTTAGGAATCTCCTTAATTGCTTGTAACAAAGGGACCTCAATTTGCATTTGTTTAATCTCTGTATTAGCATAGTTTTAGTGGATAAGGACATTTCCAGAGGATTTTTCAAGGTTTTAGGTTTCAAATGCTTCATAAAGGGAACTTGAGTTTTCTCTTTAGGAGTAGAATCCTTCTTTAAAGGATCAATTGAAGACTAACCACCCTACTCTTGAGGTGTTTCAGAAGTTCCAGCTGGAGTTGGTGTAAAGGTCTTGTCTTGGGTACTAATGGGGTTTTGCTGTAAAGGTGTGGAAGATATCTTAGCTGTATCAACAGACTCTTTAATGGGCTCGTCTAGGATCTCAACTATGGTCGATTATAGGAGTATTTTTCCTGATCTTAACTGTAGATTTTCACAATGAATAACATTCAATCTAGTCACATTTTCTTGTTTTGTAGAATACATTGGAGTATTCTGACGATTATTCTTTGGATTAGGAGCATGTGCTAGAAATTGTGGTTGATTGAATTGCTCATTTTTTTGAGGGTTCTAAGGAGTTGGTAAAAGATTCTGCTGTTGATTAGGCATCCTTCTTGGATCGGTGTAAAATTGATTTTGAGGTTGATTCCACTGAGTAGGGTTTTGAGGATACCATTGTTGTTGAGTCTGATTTGACCATTGAGGATTTCCACATGACTGATTTTCCCATTCAGGTGGTCCCTAAGGGTAAGCTCCCCAATTAGGTGGTGCTAGAGGTGGTGTTTGAGGCCAAGGTGTTGCCCATTGATTGTTATTCTAGTTGTTTTGGGGCCTCCAAGAAGGATTTGAGTTTTTTCCATAAGAGAAATTTCCTCCAAGTCTTTGATTCACAAGATTAATCTCTTCTTTAACTTGAGCTGTCCTTTTCTTAGAATTATTGATTGCACTAAGGAGATCACATTGATCAGTAGCATGACTCTTCTCACAAACTTGGAAAAAATCAACCTTTTCCAAGGGGCATTCTCTTAACAGATGTTTGTTTTGACACCTAGGAGAATAGATGGATAAGGTCTCAGGATTACGTGTTTTTTCCTATATTCCATCTAGTGTGGTGTTTAGTTGACCGAGAATGTTAGTTTTGAGGTTGGCTATCTCCTCACGCAATTGTCCTATTTCATTGGAACCTCTAAGAAGAGTAGACTTACAGATACCTCCTCGAGTATGAGAGAAATTCTGACATAATTCAATGATATCATCAAGTCCAAGTTGGGAGAAATCTCCTTTTCCCATTAAATCAAGGCTTCTCCTAACATCATCATCAATTCCCTTAATAAATATGGTTTTCATAATTTCCAAATTGATGGCATCTCCTCCACGTTGTTTAGATAAGAAGATAAACTTATCCAGAAAATCTTCTAGGCTTTCATCTTTTTTTTTCCTGAGTTTGAACAACTTCTCTTTCCTATCACTGATTCTACAGTAGCTTTGGTATTTTTCCAAGAAGGTAGACTCCATTTCACCCAAAGAGGTTATTGATCTTGAAGCTAATCCCATAAACCAACGCATTACAACGTCCTTCAAGGTGGAGGGAAAAAATATTCAGTTTATGATTATCATTCTTGTAGTCATATGTCTAACATAAAACTTTAAACTCAAATGGGAACTGGTTAGGATCTTCAGAGGATAAACCCCTAAAAGTTGGCAAAAAGGTTGGTGAATTTTTTTTCATAGGTGTATCATCATCTACATTGATATGAATAGGACAAGTGAATGTTCACGCTCCCCTTGCTGGGTTAGCACCATTTTTTCAATCATCCATAACATTAAAATGGATGTGTTCCTCTTCAAAAGTTTGTTCTTCATCAAAGGTTTGTTCTAATTGCTGAGGCTCTGGAGTACACAAAGGGATACTTTCCTCTACAAATGTTTGTTTTGATGGGTGAATTTCTGGGTTATACTAGAAGGTCTCAGGTTGATCTTGCTTGATCAATTCTTTGGTAAATTCTTCAGCCGAGACTCTCTTGTTCCTACTAATGGTTGGAACGTCTCTTGGGGGTTTTTTGGTACATATCTTCCATGGGGGCCTCATTTCCTGACCATGCAGAAAAAAGCCTGGTGACTATTTTTGTTCCTAAAAGAGGTATTCAAGCAATCTCCTACTAACACTAGAAAAGGAAGTCCCTGACAATTGTGCTAAAAAGTGACAGGATTTCATTAGGTCCTATTGCTTTAGTTAAAAAATGCATCAAATGTATCGATTGGGTAGTGTTTGGAGGCTATATGCAATAGGAAACATCTCAACTAACTCTCTCAGGTTTTTTAAATGTTTGGAACAGTTGCAAATTAAAATTAACTAAAGGCCATTAAACTAGAAAGCTTAAAAATTGTCTGAACTAGAAAGCATGTAAATTATTAAGCTAGAAAGCATAAAACGATTAAGCTAGAAAGCATTAAATAATTAAACTAGAACGCATAAAATGATTAAACTAGAAAGCATGTAAATTAATGAAAAGGAAATGCTTGCAATGAAACTATAACAACTATCATCTAACATCTAACCGTTAACATAAAACAAAATTAACGACCTACAACTGATAACCAGAGTGGGTGCTTTGGAAATCCAGGTAAACAAAGCTAAGATTATAAAATCAAACTACAACCTACAAGAATAACTAACAGAGCTCGACAGATACAAACAATAGTTGTTCACATTTACCATACAAAATGAAGATAACATAATTGAAAACAAAGATGCTTATCTATCTATTCTATGATTCCCTCAAGTGGCTAGCTCTCGGTACTACTACGCTGAACTCAAATCACATGAACTTCTACTTCTTCAAGATTAATTCATCCAAGACAATTCCATCGCACAATACTAATAATTTAGAATGAGATGGGAAAAGCTTATTTTATTCACATCAAAAGTGTAACACAGAGACATAGTTCAAAAGAACATTTTGACAACATAACGATATCTAGTTTGTATTGTTTCTAGTGGTTACATATTTATACAAAACTGCTAACAAAATCCTAGAATTCAGATGGTGAAGATCACCACTGAAAAATTATTCAATAGAATTAAACTAACTAACGGACTTAGGTCCATAATATAAAGCATTTAAAAGGCTTGGAGTGAGCCATAAAGTCTTTAAATAGAAAATAACAAAAAGCATTTAAAAGACTCCGTCCACTATGCACTTCCTAAAATTTTGGTGCCTAGACTTCCGACGCTTGTCTTTGAAAAATTTGAAGTCTACTTTAAATCCACTTGGCTAAGAATTATGACCAACCATGCATAATGACCTGTTCAATACTAAAAACTATACCATTATGTTAGCGCTATTAAGCTTATTTCAATCAATTTCAGGAAATAAAGATTATACATTTTTTTCACAAAAAGTAAGCAATTACTAATCCTATAGATAAATAATTGGCAGGGTGAAAGTGAATTGGGACAAATAAGGAAGGGTATTTGACTTAGTAAATTTATGAGGTTATTTTTACCCCATCAACAACAACTTCAACCCAAAAAATTTGTTCTAGACCAACGCCACTCAACATAGTCCTAGCCTTCTCCATCAATGTCCTGTTCATTCTTTCTACAACCCCATTATGTTGTGGAAAATACAGAGTTGTCTTCTATCCATGAATAGGACAATCTTTATAGAATCTATCAAAATCATTAGAAAAAAATTCATTGCCATTATCAATCCTTAAACATTTTATTTTCTTTCTAGTTTGAACTCAATCACCGCTTTAAATTCTTTAAATTGATTGAAAACTTTTGATTTACTCTTTAGAAAGTATACCCACATCCTTCTACTTAATCATCAATAAATGAAACATAATATGTGGATTTACCAATTGAAGGAAAATCTATAGGACAAAACAATCGAAATGAGTAAGATCCAATACACCACAAGATTTATGAGAACTCAAGTAAAATTGAATGTGGTTTGATTTTCCAAAAATGCAATGCTCATAGAAATCAAATTCAAGATTACAATCAAACATACCTTCAACAAGGTTTTTATTTTTCAAGGTCCTTAGAACCTTTTCTCCAACATGGCCAAGTCTTTGGTGCCATAACATATTTTTCTCTACATATAACTTTGATTCAAAAGAAAGAGCACCCTTGGGTAGGAAAAATCCATGACCATTTGCTGAAGGTGAAACCCCCACTTTTTCCGCAAACTTTCTTTTCATAGAAGTACTATTACACTCAACAGTGCATGCATCAAGCATATACAATGTGCCATATTTGAAACCTCTAGCAATCACCACAACACCTTTGACCATCTTGCATCTTGCATCAAAAAACACTACCTGCACACTTGCATCTATTAGTTTGCTCACATATAACAAATTTCATGCTAAACCAAGGATATGCAACACACCATTAATATTTTTTATTATACCATTAGGAAACTTGATTTTAACTTTACCATGACCAATAATGTCTAAATGTGAATCATCATCCAAGTACACCTTACCTCCATTAAATTCTTCATATTTAGAAAACCAATCTCTATTAAAGGTCATATGGAAAGATGCACCCGAGTCAATTAACCATGTATCACTACTTGCATGAGTTTCCAAAGTTGCAATGAATGCGTCACCATCTTCCTTCTTGGACTCAAAATCAATATCAATTTTTTTCTTTTTCTTCTTCTTTTCTTCTTTGCAGTCCTTATGAAAATGTCCAAGCTTATCGTAGTTCCAACAAATAACTTTGGACTTTCAAGGAGACTTAGATCTCCCCTTGGACTTGGATTTTTCATGCTTCTCATTCTTCTTTCATTTTTCCTTAGGTCTTCCATGAACATTTTGGGCCTCCTTGGCACTGATGGATACCTTTCTCATCTCTTCAAAAAGAAAAGAACTAACCACATCTTCAGTATTCAATATAACATAATTACTCCCAATAGCCATAACAAGAGAATCCCACGAATCAGACAAAGAATAAAGTAGGATCTGACATTTTTCTTCCTCATCCATTTTGACACCAACTGATGCCAACTAAGCCACTAACATATTTAGTGCTTCCAAGTGGTTTTTAATTCATCCACACTTTTCCATTCTCAAGGAATACAATTTCTTCCTCAATAAAATCTTGTTCACTAAAGATTTCACTTGATACATCTCACCAAGCTTCTTCCATTATTTATGTGCAGAGGTCTCATGATGGACATTGATTAAAATAGAGTTTTCCAAGCACAATACGATTAGACCCTTGACTTTATGATCCATAACATCATATTGAATAACTTGAGTAGGATCTGAAGGTCTTGAAACATTCTCATGAACAACATCCCATAGATTTTAATATATCAACAAATCCTCCATCTTCAACTTCCACATCTCAAAATTATTTCCAGAAAATTTATCCACCTCTATTCTGCCCGATGAACTTGCCATCTGAAAATTATTGCAACAAGATCACAAAGTGTCTTCTACACAAGCTCCCACTAAAATCTGGATTAGTTCAAAAAACCCAACAACCCACAATTGAAACCAAAGGTTATCAAGCTTTGATACGACTTGTAAGGAAGCTAAGGTAGCATAACAACTTCCTACACTAATCTTGAGAGGAGAATAATGGATCTTTAATAGTAACAAAAAACTAAACACAAATAAACACAAATATCACGCATACCACAACACAGTGATTTATGTGGGGAAAACCCTTTTGGGAGAAAATCCCTACACTCCAAAAGCCACTCAATATATTATTCATAAATCACAAAGATTACAATATACTTGTAGAGAAAGATTCTCACAAGAGTATCACCAACCAGAGATCCAAAGGCAACATGACCACTATCAAACTCTCAGAATACATCACAATATACAACTGTAATACAATTCCCTCATAAAATAGGGTTTCCTTCTAGGGAAAGTTGAGATAATAAAATATCGACCATTAGATATGAGACATAATGATGAATTACCTAGATTTACAACAATAACACAAATAAAATTTTCCTTTCAGGGGCGCTATGCCCGAGCCCCCGCTCGGGCGCGTTGCCCCTAGACCCCAGCCGAGGGGGATGATACATCTGGTCCCCTCATGGGGAGAGACCCCCTACACTCCCTTGCCATCGTCAAATTAATAGTAGCTTATGTAATTCCAAGGTTGAGACACATTTTCCCAAAAAATTTCTCACTTGTCAAACACCTTGCAAAAGCAATTAGAGGGTGAGTAAACATCATATCTTAATTGCTAGGGGCCAAAAGGCCCATCTTCTTTGAATACCATGTCAAATTCTCAGTGCTCACAGGTTTAGTTAAATAATCAACAACATTAATCAAAGTCTCTACCTTAACCAAATTTACCTTGCCATTTTCGACCATATCTCTAACAAAATGATACTGTACATCAATCTGCTTGGTCCTAGCATGAAACGTTAGGTTCTTGGCTAGACATATCACACTTTGAATGTCACAATAAATTATCACTACACCTTGTTTTATTCCAATATCTGAACATAGTCTCTTAAGCCAAATGACTTCTTTACAAGCATGAGTAGCTGCCATATACTTTGCTTTAGTAGTGGATAAAGAAACCGCAACCTGTCGCTTACTCATGCAACTAATTGCACCACCAAATAATGTAAACACATAAGAATTGGTGGATTGTCTACTATCAACATCACCTGCCCAGTCTGAATCCACATAACCATGAATATCAAGGGAAATCTCATCTTCAGTCATTTTACTATGATAGCACAAGGAATAATCTGAGGTATCAAGAAAATATCCAAAGACTATTTTACTACATCCCAATGAATTCTACTAGGATTAGACATATATTTGAAAGAGCTCCCACTCCTTGGGAAATGTTTGGTCTAGTACAAACCATAGCATAAGTCAAACTTCCAACTGCGCTTTGGTAAGAAACTCTTCTCATGTCTTCCATCTTTGATGGGGATGTTGGACAATATGAAATAGATAACTTTGTTCTAGCTGAAACAAGAACACACAATGGTTTACAATTCTGCATATCAAACCTTCGTAAATTTTAATTGACATACTTACTTTGGCTAAGACATAACTTTCTGTTTACTCTATCTCTTTTCATTTCCATCCCAAGAATGTGTTTAGCTACACCAAGACCTTTCATTTCAAATTTAGCAGCAAGTTGAGATTTTAATTCTGAAATCATACCTTTCCCTTTACCAATAAATAACATATCATCATATAATGCAATAAACAAAAAACAATCACCACCAGTTTTACAATAAACATAACGATCTGATTTAGAACGCTTAAATCCCAAACTCAACACATATGCATGAAATTTTTGGCACCACATCCTAAGACTCTGTTTTAAGCCATACAAATATTTCTTCAATTTGTAAACCAATTCACTTTTACCTTTCACCACATAGTGCTTTGGTTGTGTCATATAAATATCCTCCTCCAAGTCACCGTTGGTGTTCCAAATCAACCAGTCCAATGAATCCTAAAAAATTAGCCAATTTCTTATACTCAAACTCAAAGAGGGATTTGGCCAACTGACAAGATTCAGTCAAAGACTAAGATATTTTGCACTTCTGGCTTTGCAGGACCAAGGTGGGTCAACCTCTACAATGCCTAAAGACTTTAATGCAATAATGCACAAACATTGCTTTTTTATAGCAAATAATTCTCAATTCAATTACACTAAAGAAAGTACTGACAACTTCAAATGTGGCTAAATTCTTGATATATCAACACTCACTCAACAATTGGGAATCAAAATTCAACACTAAACCTCAACCAAACAACATGAATTAAAATGATTTTAAATTTAAACTTGTTTCTGAGATGCATTAAGCTGAATAACAGATCAATGCCTAATTCTGGACCATGGAGTCAAATGATAAAGAGAATTCACCAACAAACAACCTTCAACAAGTGGATTTACAACTGTTAATGCTTTACACCAACAAATCCACTCTTGTTATCAATCAAATTCTTCTTACCAGATCCACCCTGCATACTTAAAATCACTGTTATATGCTCAAAGTATTTTAACTACTTTCTTGAAATAGAACCATGAACACAACACAATCTCAGGAAATTGAGATGACAAATTCAAATATAATTTGTATTATTGAATTCATATGACTAAAAATGTACAAAGTTGGAGACAATTTGATGACATTCATAATTTACTTGCATAAACTGGTTGATATTTACTCGTGAAATCAACAATTATAGCTTACAGACTCAATTCATGACTTAGACTCAAACTTTCTCTATCTACCCAACCCATACAAAAATTCACCACGAGAGAAGAATTAGAAGAAGAAAAGCTTCAAAAATTGATCCGTTGATGACATCTCGAAGCTTCATCCACCGTTAATCAACAAAATGTAAAGCCTCTCTCTTCTCTCTTCCTTTGCAACAAACTTTTCCTTTGCTTCAAGTTGTTCAACAACAAAAAATTTCCCCATGTGAAGAATTTCACTCCATTTTACCTTGTAATGTAAAAATACCTCTGCCCATGAAAATTTCATATTTTTGCTCTTTTTGTTGCACTCTATAGTTGCATTATATTTTCACCTTTAGAAATTAAAGTTTTCTAACTTTAATATTGAGGCTTTGATTTTATTTTCACCAGGCCACAAAATCCCACTCGTGCTATTTCACCTGCTATTTTGCTTTGCAGTTACATTTAAAATCAATGAACACATTGATTTATTTACCTGGTGAAAATCCTTTACTCGTGAAATGGTGTTTTTTCCAACAAATAAAAACTTAAGTGAATATTTTATTCACTTTCTCAAATTATCCCCTATGCCATTTTATTTTGCAACTCACTTTTAAAATCTAGCTCATGAAGAATGGAGGGCCACATAACCTTTTCACCAGCAACATTTTAATATTCACCATTTAAAAGGCTCCGCCTAGAATGAAGGCCAAAAATTAATACTATAGGGCTCCATTAAAATTTGTATCCATGCCCTTTAACTATTTACCCATAGCCTTCAAAAGATTTTACCTTTTACTTCATATTTAAAATTTGTTTTTAAATAGTAGGGACTTTAGAATGTTTTACCTGAGACATGTAAAACATTTTACTTGTGTTTTCACTTAACATTCTCACCACAAAGCAATTTCCAACCTTTACCTTACCCGGGCACACCACTTAACTTTCATCTTTGCAATTAAAATAATTGCCATGGAGTGAAAAGCTCTTTAAAACTATGTCGGGCTAGCAAAATTTAAATCTTCACCAAATATTTAAGTGCATGCCCCTTTTGAAAAAATGAAACGGGCCCACCACAGTCTACCTCGCGCACCTTGCAGCCTCTTTGCCTGACGTCATTTTCTTTGTGCGAGGTTGGCGAGATTCTTTTACAGCCCCCACACTTATATTATTTTTTATCTGACAAGATCATTAGGCACATTTAATTTTAAATGTTTTGCATTTTTTAATATGATGGACTTTGAATATTTCTATCGGGCTTTTTCAAAACCATTATCTGTGGCTTTAATTTCTTCGTGATCCCACCTGCCATGTGCCAGAGTGTCACACAACACGCACCATTTTCACGAGGCTTGGGAGATGTGGCTGAGATTCACACAACCTCTCTCTTGTTTGTTGTGCCTTCACTCCATGCTCTGTTTTGGAGAGAGCATCACTGATTGCCAATATCAAATGGGATAGACAAATTAAAATAGCCACTGGTGAATTTTCCCGTGCAACATGAAAGTCGTGTTTGAACCAATCAAAAGCAAGAATTAAACTTGCTTTGATTAAAAAAAATTGAAAATGCACTTTATGTTTTCCCTAAATGCCTCTTTTATGCTTGCACAATATTTAAAATATTCACAATATTTAAAATATGAACATTTGAAACATTAGAAAATTTGTAGAAAAATCACTATGGGCAAACCGAGACACCTGGAGCCGCAAAAATTTGCGTAGGATCATATTCAATTATTTAAAGAAAACCTATTTCCTCACATTTTTCCCCAGCCCTTAAAATTCAGGTACCTCCTATGTAAACTGGCCCAGAGAACGTGTTCGCCACAATAAACATTCATTCAAATAATGCATCATATGACCTCCGATCTTGATGAAAATGGAGCTGTAGAGGTTTTAGACCAAAAAAAGAAATGGGTTGTCATTAGAATCACAAAATTTGAAAATTTCTGGAACTTCATTTTTGGCCCTGTCACTATTAGAAAGCAATTAAATTACCCATGGAAACTTATTTTGGGAGCCTGAAACTGAGTAGGCATGTAGAAATTTGGCCCAAGAATGCAGTGCAAAAGACGGTTAAAAAAAAGGGGGTCTTGAGGTGAAAGATACTAATCAACAAAGTTGCTTACTCGAACTTTTCTGCAATTGCACTTGTTCATAACCAATTAAAACTCACCAAATCACCTCACTTAAAAGATATCAAATCAACTCCTAGTGAGCTTCCATTGAGGAAATTAGATCATTTTGGTACACTGAGCACGTGTGCAAGAGGAATTTTCTTGAATCATCGTTCATCAAAAGATATTGGAGGTCAAAGTTGGCCACCTTGAAAAGTTTCAGAAAATGCAAGTGCAAAACTAAACAAATTGCATTTTCTTTTGGCCTATTAAAAATATCAAATCAGATCATAAGGCCCTGAAATTGGACTAGAGAATACACTTATGTATGGAGAATGGAGAGCAAAAATCATTTTTTCATGATAGTCATCCAGTTGCAAAATATTCACTCAAATAGGAACTTTTTGCAAACAGCAGAAAAATGCCAAAACCCTCCAGCTTCGCTTTTCAAAACCCTATCAAAACTCATCATGGGAAGCTAAAAATTGACATGCTTGTTCACATAGGTCACATGAATGTGTCCACAAATGGGTTTGGCTTGAAAATCAACTGGCTCCAAAATATGACCCTCCAAAGTAGGTCATTTGGGAAGATTCTTCGGGGCACTTCTGAGAGTGCAGAGGCAAAATTTTCAATATGGGCACTTCAAATTTGCAAAATTTGACAGTCCCAACAGTCACCATGAAAAAAAATAGTTTTCACATCCATTTTATCAATCTCTAAATCATAAGCAACAACAATAGAAAGCAAAAATCTAATAGATGTCGTCTTTGTAACAGGAGAAAATATCTCACCATAATCAATACCCTCAACTTGAGAGTAGCCTCTTGCAACAAACCTTGCTATGTACTTCTCAATACCTCCATCTAAACCAATTTTTTTCTTAAACACCTATTTGCAACCAACAAGTTTTCATCCTTCATGCAATGATACAAGATCCCATGTATCATTCTTTTTCAAAGCTTCCATTTCTTCATCCATAGCAATCTTCTAGGATTCTGCATCATTCATACCTAATGCCTCTTCAACCTATCTAGGTTCATACATGTTAGTATTCAAAGCAAAAATGCATATCCAATCATCAGGTGAATACCTTTCAGATGGTTGTCTATGACTTGTAGACCTACGAACAAGATGAGTTGGAGGTTCTTCCTCCTCTTCTGAACATTCAGAGCTAGATGTGCTCTCCTCAACTTCTTTTCTATCCATGGGCCTCGATTCAACTTTCTCAAGTGTAGAAGGAAATTGAATTACGTCTTCTTGTTTACTTTTTTCTAGCTGAAATGTAACATAAGAAGGATTAGTTTCTCTAAAAATAAAACTTCTACTATGTATTTCCTTCTGTGCAACATGATCCCAAAGCTTGTATCCTTTCACACCATAACTATATCTGACAAAGATACATTTCACAACCTTGTTCTGCAACTTTGTTCGCTTCTCCTTTGGCACATGTGCATACGCCTCACAACCAAAAACTCTAAGATGTCTTAATGAAGGCTTGTGGCTCGACCATGCCTCTATAGGTGTCTTATCAACAAGAGATGATGTAGGATATCTATTAATTAGGTAACAAGAAGTGGTAACAACTTCATCCCAAAACCTTTGTTCTAGACCAACACCACTCAACATACTCCTAGCCTTCTCCATCAGTGTCCTGTTCATTTTTTTTGCAACTCCATTCTGTTATGGAGAATACAGAGTTGTCTTCTATCTATTAATACCACAATATTTATAGAACATATCAAAATCATTAGAGAATAATTCACCGCTATCATTAGTCCTTAAAAATTTTATTTTCTTTCTAGTCTGCATCTCAACCACTGCTTTAAATTCTTTAAATCGACTAAAAACTTCAGATTTACTCTTTAGAAAGTATAACCATGTCCTACTATAACCATTAATAAATGAAACATAATATGTGGATTTTCCAATTGAAGGAACATCTATAGGAACAAACACATTAGAATGAATAAGATCCAATACACCAAAGGACTTATGAGAACTCAAGTAAAACTGAACGTGGTTTTCTTTTCCACAAATGCAATGTTCACATAAATCAAATTCAAGATTAAAATCAAACATACCTTCAACAAGGTTTTTATTTTTCAGGGTTCTTAGACCCTTTTCTCTAATTTGGCCAAGTCTCTGGTTCCATAACATATTTTTCTCTACAAATAACTTTGATTTAGAAGAAAGAGCACCCTTGGGTACCCAAAATCCATGACCATCTACTGAAGATGAAACCCTCACCTTTTTCACAAACTTTCTTTTCATAGAAGTACTATTACACTCAACAGTGCATGCATCAAGCTTATACAATGTGCCATATATGACACCTTTAGCAATTACCATAGAACCTCTGACCATCTTGCATCCTGCATAAAAAAATACTACTTGCACAACTACATCTATTAGTTTTCTCACATATAGCAAATTTCCTGCTAAACTAGGGATATGCAACACACCATTAATCATTTTTATTCTACCATCAGGAAACCTAATTTTAAATTTACCATGACCAACAATGTCTAAATGAGAATCATCACTCAAGTACAACTTACCTCCATCAAATTCTTCATATTCAGAAAACCAATCTCTATTAAAGGTCATATGGAAAGATGCACCTGAGTCAATTAACCATGCATCATTACCTACACAAGTTTCCAAAGCTACAATGAATACATCACCATCTCCTTGTCAGAATCAAAATCTAAATCAAATTTCTTATTTTTCTTCTTCTTTTCTTCTTTTCAGTCCTTATGAACATGTCTAGGCTTACCACAGTTCCAACAAATAACTTGGGACTTTCCAGGTGACTTATATCTCCCCTTGGACTTGGATTTGTCACACTTCTCATTTTTCCTGCCTTTTTCCTTAGGCTTCCATGAACATTTAGGGCCTCCTCAGAATTGATGGATACCTTCCTCCTCATCTCCTCAAAAAATAAAAGAACCAACCACATCTCCAATCTTTAATATAACAGAAGTACTCACAATAGCCATAACAAGAGAATCCCACGAATAAGACAAAGAACAAAAAAGGATCTGACATTTCTCTTCCTCATCCATTTTGTTACCAACTGATGCCAACTACGCCACTAGTATATTGAATGCTTCTAGGTGGTATGTAATTCGTCCACCCTTTTCCATTCTTGAGGAATAAAATTTCTTAATAAAATCTTGTCCACTAAAGATTTGGCTTGATACATCTCACCAAGTTTCTTCCATAGTTTTTGTGCAAAGGTCTCTTCAGGGACATTGATTAAAATAGAGTCTTCCAAGCACAATTTGATTAGACCCTTGGACTTATGGTCCATAACATCATATTGAGTAGCTTGAGTAGGATTTATAGGCCTTGAAACATTCCTATCAACAACATCCCACATATCTCGATATATTAATAGATCCTCCAACTTCAGCTTCCACATTTTAAAATTATTTCTAAAAAAATTATCCACCTCTATTCTTCTTGATGAACTTGCCATTTGAAAATTCCTACAATAAGATCACAAAGTGTCTTCTACACAAGCTCCCACTCAAATTTGGATTAGTTCAAAAAACCCAACAACCCACAATTGAAACCAAAGGTGATCAGCCTCTGATACCGCTTGTAAGGAAGCTAAGGTAGCACAACAACTTCCTACATTAATCTTGAGAGGAAAATAATGCAAAAAATTTATAGATGTTTAACAGTTATAGAAACTTAATAAAATATAAACACACATATCATTCATACCACAACATAATGATATACGTGGGGAAAACCCTTTTGGGAGAAAAACCCCACTCCAAAAGCTTCCCAATATATTATTCAGAAATCACAAAGATTACAATATACTTGCAGAGCAAGCTTCTTACAAGAGTATCACCAACCAAAGATACAAAGGAAACATGACCGCTATCAGACTCTCATAATACATCACAATACACAACCTTAATACAATACCCTCATAAAATAGGGTTTCCTTCTAGGGAAAGTTGAGCTAATAAAATATCAATCGTCAAATATAAGACATAATGATGAAAAGTACAGATTTATAATAATAAAATGTAAATAAAAATTTTCCTTTTAGGGGTGTTTCCCCCGAGCCCCCGCTAGGGCGCGCTACCCTTGGACCCTAATAAGGGGGGGGGGATGATTCCCCCAGACCCCTCACAGGGGGAGACCCCCTATACCCCTCCCATTGTTATCAGATGAACAATACCTTATGTATCAATAGTAATTTATGTAATTCCAAGGTTGAGACACATTTCCCAATAGAGACATCCCACATTTTCTAATGGACACAAGTTCATTATAACTACCCAAAAGTATTTCACTAAATGGATCGAAGCCATACCGATGACCTATATCACTAGCAAGCAAATCTCCAAGTTCATTTTGAACTATATCATATGTTGGCATGGTGTTCCTTTATCCATCATAATCGATAATGGGCGTTTGTTCAAAAAAAATATGTCAAGGAATTGTGTGAACGGTACCGCATTCAACACCACTTTGCTACCCCCAGTCAAGCAGAGGCATGTAATAAGACAATTGTAAAATTCTTTAAAAAAATATCAATGATGCTGGCCGAGACTGAAACATATAGCTAAATCCAGTCTTATGGGCTTATCATACAAGCATTTGTACACCCACAGGTGCCACACCTTTTCCAATTATATACAATTCCAAAGCCATCTTACTAATTGAGGTCGAGATCCCATCCTTGAGAATTTCCATGTAGAATGTCATTGATGATGAAGACTACAAAATATCCAAATTGTACAAGCTAGAGTTATTGGATGAAAGACAAAAAAAATCATTGGTCCACTTACAAGTCTATCAGAACCACCTTAGATGGAGCTACAATAAGAGGGTTAAGGTCAGAATTTTTGACATTAGTGATCTAGTCTTGAAGGAAAATCCTAGAATTCAACAAGAACTTGAGAAACCAAGTAAGTTTGAACCTAATTGGTTAGGTCCTTACATCATCACCACAACATATGGATCTAGTGCCTATTAATTGGCTACTCTGGAGGGCGAACCATTATCCAATCCCATCAATAGCATGCATATTCAAGGGTACTATACATAACCTCTACAAGATCCTATGGGCTAAAAATATAAAAAAAAATTGAAAAGAAAAGAGAAAAATAATCCGCCCTATAGTGAAAACCATTTCAGTGGCACTTTGGATAAGTACCATGGTGAAACTTGGAAAATAGGAGCAATGTGGAGTTATTTTATGCTCTACCATCTATCACCATTCTATCTAATTCCATCAATAATAACTTAAGCACATAATCCTTCATAATAAAGAGATTTCCCATAGCCTGAAATTAACACTTAGCATCAATAACTTATCACATTCAACCATCCATAAAAAAGTGGTCTGTTCCAGACTGGGGGAAATTCTCAACCTAAGGTTTCAAAAAGATCCTATACATGGTATCTGAGGACGTAATAAAAAAATCCAAAAACATAAAAAAATATCAACATCCAAAAACATCAGAAAATCAATCAAAAATCCAAACACTCAAATATACCTTGAATATGGCAAAAACATTCATAAAAAGTCAGAAAAGCTAAAAACAATGTCAAATCAATACAGTCAAACTATGATGTCTCTATGTTCGTCATGTAGGCAAGGCTATCATCGATGAGCCCTCAAGGCATTAGGTATGTCCTTTAGGGTCCATCAAAAACAAATCACGGAACAATAGACAAAACTACAAAACTAGCCATCAATTTGGCCAACCAATTGTCTAATCATCTATCAACATCATTTATATTTATCATATATCATTTTTCTTATACAGGTTGTATCCTCAACACTAGAACCAATGTCTTATACGAGGTATGTCAGTCGTGAAACCAGACACTTTCCTATCAAAACACATTCACTTTAGGCATAAAGATCTAGATGATTGTTGACTCATTTGGTCTAGTTGAGTCTTATATTTTTATTTTATTTATCTTATGTCATGTTCCTAAGCTATTAGAGGATGTCCACAAGTGATGAGAGGAGCGATGATGGATCATTACATCTTTTTTCTGTTGATTTTTGTTTGTGGTTTGTCTTGGTAACATGACTAGGGCAATTGAGGTCCTTGTGTGTGATAGAATTCCATTTGGAATAATCCAAACATCCTATGCAAGTTAAATTCCAACATAATTCTTTCTTTTATACAGATAAACATGCTCTATGGTTATTCTCCCACATGTTTCTACAAGGTTCTATTGTCGCTAATTGAAATCAGGACACTCCTTGTTTGACATGTCTTAATCTTTCACAAATGGATACTTTTGTCACTAAGGTTTGTCTCAACTTGGTGTACATATTCCACTTGTCAATATATCATATCTTTAGCAAACGGAAACCAAAGTTTCCTTCACAATTTATGCTTAGGTATGCATAGATTTGCTTGTTCCATGTCTCATAATAAAACATTCTATGATGATAAAACATGAATTGCTAAAAGCTCAAGTACTATCAATTATCAATCTTGGTTCAGATGAACGATCCGTCTAATGGTTCTTCACTCCTTACTAACATTTTATTCTCAGTCAACATTTCTTCTGTCAATCCTTGCACTTAAACACATCACATAATATTGTTGAAAAATTTGGCTCATTATCCAAAAGTTTCACCAAATTTTCTGAGGGGGTACCATGCTATCCCGTGGTCATCGGGGCATACGAGGGCATCTCCTGAACTGTAGTTTTTTAATTTTCTTTGGTATAACACTATAAACACACATTATATCAAAGAGGGGCATTGTCTTGACCTGTGAACAACACTATTTGACTAACTTTCATCCTTCTTCCCTAAATGATTAAATAATACATTATTATTTAATTATATTATCAAATTTTATATTCGTCTATTAATATAGTAATTTAACATTATTTAATTAATTCATCCTCATTAATCATCATTTCTGACTAATTAAATAAATCATATTTATTTAATAAAGGCTTGATTTAACCTTATTCCTTCTAACTAGTTAAATAAATCATATTTATTTAATAAAGTCCTAATTTAACCTTATTCTTCTCGATTAATTAAATAAAAATTAATTATTTGATTATATCTCTAACATTACTTATTCTTCTAATTTAATTAAATAGTTATCATTAATTATTTAATTAATCTACTTTCCCTCTTCTGAATTAAATAATTAACTCTATTATTTAATTCTCCAATATTCACTCAACATGATCTATTAATAAATAAACTTTTGTTTATTAATTCAATCTCTATTTAATTAATTATCCTCACACATTTTTATTGATCAAATCACATCCAGTGATTATTCAATCTAATTTGTTGTCTGATCAATCATTTCCACCGATTATTCCAATCCCACTAATTAATATATCCATTTCCACCAATTATTTCAATCCCATTAATTAATATATCCATTCCCACCGATTATTCCAATCCCACTAATTAATATATCAAATTTCCACTGATTATCCAATCAATTCCCTTGATTGTATTAATCAGATCAGTTAACTACTCAGTTTATTTCTTCTCAACAAAAATTGGCTGTTGATCTCAATCTTTGATCCTTGCATCCATATCGTTCATTTGGAATAAGAATATTTGTAAAAGAAGCCTTCTTTTCACGTTTTTGGGATAACCATGAATTCTCAATATTTTGAATCCTTCATCATACTACAACATTCGAAGCTTGAAGCAATGCTTAGCATATCAAATTTGAGAGCAATATCCAAGGATACAAATTTAGAGGAACAATGAACATGATTTGAAAATAGCATGGAAAGGAAGGTAAATTTGTATCATTTGTTTACATTTCTATGTTGCTTTCATTCTTCATTGAAAGATTTGGTTTGAGTTTAAGTATTGAACTCATAGTTTAGTGGTTGCTTTGAATAGATTCATGCTTAATGTTTAACAAAACCTTATTTTTTGATCTTACAGGGATCATTTTCAAGTTGGTTAACAAGAATAGTGCCATCATCATCAATTTTATCTAAGAGGCTCATAGTGTTTGGTTTCTTCTTGATTACAATTTTTGGTCTTGTTGGAGTAGGGTATGTATTCATGTTTTGGATCGGATTGGGATGGATGAAAGTGGACTAGAAGAGAGAATTAAAGTGAGTTAGATTGAATGGTTGGACACGATTATGTGAGTATGAATATGTCAAGATGATGGCATAGTATGATATAATTGGTCTAAATCTACGCCAATGGTTGTGTGTGATGACAAAAGGATGTTATGCTATTGATATAGATGATAGTATGGTATAGGATGAATAGAAATGATAGTTGAAATATAGAATAATGATGAAGATGTAAATGATAATGGAGATGGATGATAGTCTAAACCTAGGAAATAGATGTTTATAATTATATCAACCTAAGTTATAGACTAAAGGATGGTATATGATAGATGCCTATGGAAGGTAATATATGTGATGATGTGGACTTAAGATGTGAATGTATATCATGATGTGATTTAGTATGTTGAGGATGTTATGTGGCTATGGATAAGTGATGATGTAGAATTAGGATTTGGATAAAATGAGGGTATGGTATGGATGTAAGGGAAGGTGTTGCTAACAAGAGGATGTTATAATATTGATGCAAATGGGGGTATTATGGTATGATATGTAAGTTAGGATATGAGACCTAGGATTTGGATGTTATGGATGTGGATGTGAATGAGGATGTTAATCCTAAGATTGGATAAGATGATATGATATGGATGGATCCTAAGATTTGGAAAAAATGATGGTATACTATGGATGTAAATGATAGTCTAAACCTAGGATATGGATGTGTATGAGGATGCAAACCTAGTGATTTGGACAAGATAATGTTATAACGAGGATGTCTATGAGGGTCTAAAATTAGGATTAAGACAAGGTTACGATATGATATGGATGTGAATGAGGGTATGTGGTTTGGAATGATAGGTTGATGGATGAATCCTAAGAGAGGATAAGCTAAATGTGACTTAGGGTTATATCAAGATAGCATGCATGCATAGATGACTAGTTTGGCTAGTGGATATGGATGTTAGGAGATGACAATATAGGGTGGGATTGTTATATGAAAATCTTGACTTGACCAAAGCAAAGAGATACAAGATTTTCTTTGTTTTTGGATTATTCATTTTTTTTTGAATTTTTTAGCTTTCTAGTTTTTTGATTTTTTTGAGTTTTCTAGCTTTTTTTGGGATTTTTTAGTTTTCCTAGTTTTTTTAGATTTTTTGAGTTTTCTTGTTTTTTTAGATTTTCGAGTTTTCTAGTTTTTTTGGATTTGGATTTTTTAGATTTTTTTATATATTTTGATTATAATTAAAACACAAATAAATTGTGTTGTGTCTTGAACACATACTCCATTGAAAATGAGGACCCCTCTTTTTTCATTTTCCTGCTTTTTAGCATTTAGGTTAGGGGTTCTATGTTTTTCCTTAACTAGTTTTATCATTAGAGTTAAATAAAGCTTTTGATCACTAAATATTTGAGGTCATTTGAAGAATTTGTGAGTATTTTATAGAGTTGCAAAGATTTTAGGGTCATCCAAATGGGTATTGATTCTCTACATCCTCAGTGTTTAGGGTCGGCCTAGGGTTTAACTTAATTGCATTTTAAATCTTCAGGTATTTAATGTTGGTTGTGAAGTGTAAAAATCAAGGTTTAGGTGTAGATATCGACTTTGTTACAAGCTTATTTAATAGTTGGTATAAAATTTATAGTGATTTGATGAGTGGTTGTCAAATGTTCATGTCGCTAGTGATTCCCTAGTATGCAAATTACCATGATTGACCTGAGTTAACCTTGATTTACAATTTTTTAAGAATTTTTAAGCATTTTGAGTTTGGAATTGTTTGAGTGATTTTGAATTAGGTGTGGGAGTAATTTGAATCACAAAGTCTATTAGTGACAGGGTTGTAGAGATGTATATGGCCTTTTCCTCATTCACATTGTTTTTCCGCATTTGCACATGCTTCATGAGTGAGTTTTGAGCTTTTTCCATCTCATAAATAATCTTGAAGTTTTTTTTGTTTCATGAATTTGCATATCATTTTTCCAAATCCGCATCCCATCTAAAGTCCCACACTTTCCCATTCTCCACTGACATCTTGGCCTTTTTCATAATTTTTTTCGCATCTTAATGTGGTATTTTATTATTTGAGGGATCTTTGAGTTATCAAAATTTATTCGCTTATGCTAGTTTTTCTGCAACATCCTTCATGGTATCATTTTTCTATAATATAATATAATACTCCACAAGGACATATGTATGTGGTTTTCTGTAGGTCGTGTCCCTCCAAATCTGTGCAATAGATTGGTAAGCCAAGAATTCTCATATTTTGAGCAAATTTTGAATGAATTATGAAGATCTAGGTAAGGGAATTTAAATTACAATTACCAAATGTTGAATTTTTGTTTCTTCTATGAGTTATAATATATGGAAATCATAAAACATGCATAAGATATATTTTTTTGTTTTAAAGAACAAGAAATGTATAGTATTTATTAAGGTTATTTCATGCAGATTTAAATGACAAGGGTGGAAAAATGAAGTTCAAATTCAAGGAAGTTCTCCCTGAAATCAAGATCACTTCTAGATGGAACTTTGTGAAAGATACTAATATGAGACATGTTGATATGGAAAACTTTAGAGAAAAAAAGTTGGTCCCAACCCCACATTGAAGGCAAAGAAAATGGTTGATAATGGGATTGTGGTTTTCCTCCTTTTCAGTGTCTCAACTTGATAATGGAGTGTAGGGAGCATTTATTTGCTAATTCTAGGAAGATAGTGACATCAGAGGGAATAATATTGGTTGATCTATCAAGTGTTGGCATAACATAAGCCTTTCGGATTCCTACCCATCCCACCATGACCGTAGTAACAAGGGATCAAGAAAAGCAAACATATCAATAAGGACTTGATAATTTTTTGAAAATTATTAATGATTGTTGTATGAAGAACCCCAAATCATCGACTACTAATCTCCTAAATAGTTTATATAGAAGTGACTTTGTTGAAGATATCAATTATTTGGTCACCCTTCTGAGTAGATTTACAAGTCTTCGACCGGTTTCAACTTTTGAAGGATGGATATTTTATTTTGTTGAAGAAATACTAAGTGGAACACAAAAGTTTTAGTGGGCCCAAATAATTAGTGATAATATCCACCAAAAATTCATTATGAAAAAGGAAATATAAATATCCCACATAACTTCCTATGTGGTGTGTTTTCTAGTAAACAATCAGGTATAAAGGGTTAGCATGTATAGGTACAATTGGAAATGGTCTAGGGTTAGTTAACAAATATGATTAATATCCTTAGCTCCAACTACAAAAATTCCTAAATCAATATAAAAGAGTAAATTATGCATTTGAGGATATTACAGGGTGACTTGTGTAAAATATTATCAACATTTTCTATGGACCTAATCCAAAAGTTTGGTTATTGGTTGATCCAATTTTTAAAGTTCACATTTTTGAGAATGGAGAGATTTTTTGGAGTTCCTTATAGATTTCCTAAATATCCTATAGATAAATTGGTGCTACTTGAAGTTACAAGGAAACTTTGTACTTTGAATAAATTATTGAAAGATATGTATAGAGTTGGGGTGCCTTATCCTGTTATAGTTGGTAGAGGAGCATATAATTTTCGTTTTTACCAATCAACAAAAGGATTTGATGTAGAGTTGTAAAAATTTCATTTGGGTTTTCATCATGCCAGGAAACATTTTGATCCTTATGAGAAGATGAAGAAGAATGATGGTAGGAAATATAGGCATAAGATGAACATTGATTTTTTTGGGAAAAATGTTCAAATGATCAAGAGGTTAGAAAATGGTCCTATTCTAGGTTACTATTGGATTATATTAGAAATTTTAGGGTAATTATGGTACTTAATCAAGTTGAGTATGATGGAAAAATAGTTCAAGAGAAAAAATTAAGAGAGATAGCTTATAGACCAATTCCTTTGCTTGATTGGTCAGAAGAAGTGGTAGAATTCGACCAAATAATGAAGCCTATAATGAGGTTTACAAAAAGATGGGTTGAAATCCAAATATTTGATTTAATGGAAAAAGGAATTCAGGTGACATTTAATCTGATGGAAGAGGAAGATGAGTAATATAATGAGGAGTATAGGGAGCAACCAAAGGCTTCATTTTCTTAGGATGATTTAAATAATGTTGCCACATTTTTGTTAGAAATAAGGAATTTCCAAGGAAAAGGGAAGAGGTGGATGATATTATGTGGTGATATTGTTAAATTATATGATGTCTAGTGTTACAATAGCCATGCTACCCTGGGTCCACCATTAGATGAAGTTACTCATGTATTGACAACATTTGTAAGATACACAATAAAAGAAAAGGCCGAGGGAATAAAAGTAATTGAAGATAAATATTTGTAAATAGTATGCCTTCCTAGTAGATTGCATATGCATCCATTTCCTTTACTTAGAGTTTCTCTCAACAAAGCGTGCCCCATTTTCACCAAATTTTAGGTTTAAGATAAGGATTCAAGTTTACCAATTGTGTATACATCAAGAATTGTGCGAAATCTATGCCAACTATTTGCTAGTTGTTCAATTTTTATCATATAAAAATCTTTAAATCCTTTGAAGATTGAAATATTTATGTAGCATTGTGAGTTTATCTTTGATTAAACATAAATCAATTTATGTGAGGGATTCATCTATCTAATACACTATATTATTATTGTGATTGTCCATAGGAAATTTTATCTCTTTTTCTCACCTTATTTTCAGATCTCAAACCTAAAGGTATACTTAGGGTTTTTTGTATTTATTTAAATCTTACTAAAACCCTCATTCAATTTATAGTGAATAAAATGTAAGCTTTAGGAGAAGCTTCAGTAACATTGTGAAATCAAAAGGTTGATAATTATTTTCAGATCTCAAACCTAAAGGTATACTTAGGGTTTTTTGTATTTATTTAAATCTTAATAAAATCCTCATTAAATTTATAGTGAGTAAAATGTAAGCCCCCTTGCAAAACAACAATACATTAAACTCTGAGTTATTTTTCTCACATCAACAACTGACAATCAACTTTCCTTGGAGTAGTCTTTTTCTGGTTTATTGAGATTATATTTACTTTCAATAGATATAGAATACTTAGTATTTTGTCTAAGTTGTGTTGTGCAAAAACACTCATCAACATAATTCAAAAGATAAATCCTATGGCTCGATGTGAATAATTTTCCCATTTTTTGTTTAAGGTGTGGAAGGTGATCTAAATAGTAAAAAACATGCAATACACATGAGCAAGCATAAATCAATTAGGTTTATCAATCCTTGTAGGCCCAATGACCACAAGAAACTACAACAAAAAATTCTTAAACGAGGCTTCACAAGCTCACCTAGGTAGATATCCTCATTATATTGAAAGGGTACATGAGGCCTGATTTTATGAAAATGAAAGGAAACTAAGTCAAATAGTAAGGAGGAGAGGGTAACCCAACTCTCCACCTTCACTTCCTCAAGGTATAAATTTCTTGGGGGCTTAGCCTAGAATGACATATTTTCACTTCCAAGACGCGTGTGTTTTGATTTACCCATTTCTATTTATACTTTGTCGGAACATGGGAGTTGAGGTCGTCCCCTAGGGTGATGAAATCCTTAGATAATGCCCCCCACCAAAAAAAAAAAAAAAAGAAAGAAAGAAAGAAAAGAAAATAATATTACACTTGTTTCTATTCTTCAAGATCACTCTAAGGCGCAAAGACAAATACAAGCTCCAAATTGAAATGTGAATGGTTAATTTTAAGCCTAATTTAAATTATGATGAAAAAATCCAAACAAGATATTTTAAGACAAAAATAAATAACCCCTTTGGATTCTTTACAATTTTATGATAAATTTTAGAAAAAGATCACTAAAAAATGAGTTTGCATGCAAAAATTATGAACATCTAAAGTTTTAAAATAAAGTAAAATTTTAATGATTGTCCCAGATAATTGGTATAAAATTTAGAAAAATGGCTTAAACCATATTATAGATCTCTAAACTAGCTTTGCAACACCTATAAAGAATTAAAAATCCAATTAGAGACATAAATTTAATGCTCATTTTCATGAGACATTATTTTAGGAATGTATAGGAGAGGATGTCTTCTAGCCCTCATGTGACCAAGGGCTTGCACAAGCCATGACTAGGCACTATTAGTGATGGAGCCCTTAGTCTGCCATGTGACTAGGGGCTAGTGAGGGATTAAAAAAGGTCACCGTGGGTTAAGACCCCCATGACTAGGGGCCTTAGATTCTCTCTACTAGGTGTTAGGCAAGTTGTATGATCAAGTGTTTAGGGATTAGCAAGGAACTTGGTCCTCCATATGACCAAGGGCCTACAACCTAGAAAAAAAACTTAATTGAAATTTAAAATTCAATAAAAAAATTAAAATAAAAAATCAATTTTATTAATATTTTTATGGTCGAGTTCCTATGTATATTACATGGAATTTTATATAGTGTCATGTATATACATAATGCTATGTATATAATCATGCATATACATAGGATGTATATACAACTATATACAAAAAAATGAGTATATATCCCTATAGGAAAAAATATGTATATATAATGTCTATATAAAACCCTAGTTTTTATTAGCCTCCTCTATAAGGTAGATATTTTATATATACTTACAATGGTTAGATTTATGTGTATTGCTTTATGATTATTATATATATACCTATAAGGCTATGATTTATGTGTGTATGCCCTTGACTTGTGTGTATCTATCTAAACTATGAACCTTTGTGACCTGTGTATACTTTAACACTTGTTAAAAGATGAATACTGTATACATGTTAGAACCCTTACTAGGACATACAACCACACTACCATATGAAATTATGCATGGTCATATGAATTTATATACTAGGGGTCCTAAAATAATAAATTACAAAATATGATAGTAACAAAAATATAGCAACTTATATTTCAAAAGTCATGTCTTGATCCTCCTAAAAGAAAATGTGATGTTCATTTTGTGATATGGGGCTCTTGTAAAAAAATTCTCTACGAACCCCTCCATTCACCTACAAGATCCAACTCAAGATTACACACATTAGAATTATTGATTCACATTGAGTTCACCAAAATATATTGCATAAAAATGATGTATTGAAAATAACATTAAATCAAGATTACTTCAACGAAATACATCATACCTCACAAAGATGTATGCGATGTGTTGACAGATTGAAATGTGGTTACTCATAAAACCAATAACATGATGGTAATATTAAGATGATACTTTGATAAAATGATAACATAAGGCTATGATGATGAAAATATGCTCAAATGGGATGAGAGGTCTCAAATTTAATGGATGGTTGATATTGATCGAGGACTAGGTTTTTATTGAGGCTTATCCTTGTAACAAGTGTCACAAGAGGGATACACGTGTAAAAGGTAGGTTTGAATTATGGATTCCTTCACATGTGTGAGCATAAAGGGTGAAAGGATACTTGTCACATGATTTCAAGTTTAGATTGTGATCCATGTGAAATGATTTAATTGCTAGGAGTAAAGGGACAAGGATTGAGGATTGTGTGGATTTAAATATTATGGAAAATGGTAATGGAGATTAATTAGCCTAAAACAATTAATTGAATAGGTATTAATTAATTGATTTAGTTAGAAGATTTTGGGGATAAAGTTAAACTTAATTAAATAAATATACATTGTAGTGCAAGAAAATGTACTCCTTTACATTTTCATACTTTATTTGGGTCCTCTAAATTAAATTGGAATTAATTATGCTTTAATAAACCCTATTTTACATCTATAAGCCTAATAAATTACATTTTTTGAAGGGGAAACCCAACAATAATTAAGTAATTACCTTGAACAATGTGTGTTCTAGGAATAGGGACCTGTGACCCATTCACCCATGGGGGAATGGGTCCTCCCTAGGCCTTTGAAACCAAATTTAAAATATGTTTTTGGCGGTATTTTAATGTCCCTGAATTCCAATTTCAATGTTGGCTTGTAATGTTTAATTTTTGGGAAATTAAGGATAGATACCTATAAATACAAGGTCTTTTTTATCAATTCAAATCCTAGAAAATTCATGAGAGCATCAAATTCAAATTTTCACAAGAGAAAATATTATGATCAAGAGCATTCAAGGGAAGATTTATTAGTGATTTATTGCAGAAATCAAGATCTCAAGCATCATTTCAAAGTCTTATGCATCATGCATGTTTTTGGAGCTAACATTGTGATGTAGGTTTCAAAGATCCAAGTCAACATTCAAGTCAGGATTCAAGTATCAAGATCCACATCCATTGAAGCAATTTCATGCAAGATCAAGATCAAGATTTAAGTCCTCCAAAGGTTTATTCAAGGGTTTGGTGTTTTGCAACATAGCATTGTTCATTCATCATTCCTTTCATGTTTCATTATTTCAATTCAAGGTTTAATTATCAAAATGGGGTTTGACCAAGGAAAACCCCCATCCACCAAAAAAAAAAATTCTCCTCTTTGTGAATGTGCATGTTTATAAGTTGAAGAAGGATTGGAGATATCAAATTTGCAAAGTGACAAAGTTGTAAAAATTTGTCAACATTGTTGTCAATCCATAAAATCTCACCTATAAACTTCATTTCAAACTGTTTGAAATTTAAACCCAGATCAAATAAAAGCTACAAAATAACACCAGAGGATCTTGAAAGTTGAGTAAAACCTCTACACAGAGACCCATTCGCCTATGGGTGAATGAGTCCTAGGTAGCCTTCCAAATCTGCATTTTGGTGATAGGTACACATCATTCTTCCATTTCCAGATTTGCAAAAACTTTGGGGTTTATGTTTGTATTATGATTTAAATTGAAGATCCAAGTGTTAGCTTGAATAATTTTGGTGATTTACTATTTTTAGTTTTTCTCCCAAAAGTGTTGTTTAGGCTGATACTCCTATCCTCAATCATAAGGAAATCAACAAATTCCCTCATTGAGTTGACTCACCTAAGGGTTGTAAGTCTATTCTTTGTGTGGATCTCATTTCCTAATGAAATAAAGGAAAATAGGTCCATCCACATAATATACATATCACACACCATACCCTAACAATATTTTCCTTTATTTCATACATTTATTTAATTAAAGGTGGGAGATAAAGTTGAGGGGTTAAACTTAATTAAATAAATTTATTTAACTCATGGTGAAGGATAAAGGTAAGGGATGGATAAATTAAATAAATAATAATATTTTATTTAATTGGCTAGGATAGAGAAAAGTTAGGTGTGGTAAGATATGAGCTAATTTAGGTGTCTATGTTCTTTGAAATCAAAGGGGTTAATGGACCCTTCATTTTGTTTGAGGTAAAATCCTCCATTAGCATTGATTGTCCCCCACCTCAAGTATTCCATTGCATGGTTAATCTCCTTCTCACCTTTCTAGATAAGAACTAGGAACCAAAATAGGAGTTGATAAAAAGCTAGTGATAGCTATCTAAGCTAGCGTTGTTTGGATGAGTCAATATATTTTTGCACCTTGATTACAACTACCTTGAAGTTATACATGGATAAGGCTCCTTTTCTACAATTCTAAAGTAAGTTCCTATAATATTTTCTTGATGTAACTAAATGAATCCTTCCTAATTTGAGGTGTGATTACGAATAAAAATTTTAGTCCATGACTTGTTCATAGATAATTTGATCATCCACTACAAGAATATTTACCAAATGTGCCCATTCTTTTGTAATTTTATCTAGATATCAAAACCCACCTCTAATATTGAGAGGAATATATTTATATATTCAAAATATTTCTTCATTTGTTCTCCCCTTTATTCTTATTCCTCATATAAGAAGAAAACACCTTTAATTATGCATCCCCATGTACAAGTTAGGGTTTCATTTAGAATTATAAAGAATAGAAAAATAAAATGAAGATAAAATTCACACAGTTGGGCTTTGTAACTTAATTGTGCTCTCTTGTGAGCTTTAAAAAATAACCCAGGTGTATCCACTTTAAGTGAAAAATCAAAATAAATGTTCATGAACTAAATATTTGACTATTGTTATTTCAAATAAAGGGCATGAACCCTTACAAGAGGCTAACAATCAACCACTTAAACGATGAGTTGTGTCATTTTTATTTAACTTTTTTAACTTATTTATTTTATCATCTTTATTTTTTAATTCCTCTTTCAATTTGACTTCTAGTTCCTTTTTCTCTTTGTCCTAGGTGTCTTCCATTGTCTAGATGGCCTTATCTATTTTCCAAATTAATTTATAATCACTAAACCCATCCATTTGTGTAGATTATATTTTATATTTTTTAAAAATACAAATGTCACAAAAATTTGCAAGATATTTTTCTTTAGTATTCAAGTATTCAACTACAAGAATGTCCTTAATAGATGCCCCTTCAACTACTGATTGCACAAATTCATCTATTGTACACTCGATTTCCTCCTCCAACATCTATGTTAATATACTAGGTTACACCCTTTTGTATTCATACTCTCTAATCTTAGGTTTTGGATGTGCAATTTTTCTCAAATTGACCTACAATTTTATGCAATGCTCTACTACTATGGGGACTTATTCTTCTTCAAGTTCTTTTGTTGCAAGATTTGATGGGGGACTTGACTGTTTGTGATGGTGGAACCTAAAAATGTTGGATGTTTTTGTATCTTCACCTATGATATTAATGAAATATTTCTCTATTTTAGAGTCTGACTCACTTTCTATCAAAATAATTATAGAAGTTGATATAAAAAATTCATTGTGTCAAATCCCTTTTCTCTAAGACAATGAGAATATCTAGGTCTTAAAATTTTAGTCTTTGAAGCCACTTTTTATTACTTATTTGTAGGTATTAATGAAATAGGGATATCAATGGTTGCATGCTCCATCATTAATATTGTTGCAATCACTACTAGTATTGTTGCATGTTCTTCCTATGTTGCTAAAAACTCAAAATATGTGGTTGCATGTGAAAATTTTGTGACTATAGGCTCCAACTATGTGATTGCATGCTCTACCTATAAATGCTCCACATTTCTTTCTTCTTCCTCATTGGAGTACAATTTCAATATCAACCTTCTTTGCCTCTTGGATTCTTCTTATTGCATTTGAGTTTTTATTTCTCTTAATATCCATCCATGAGGGCCTTACATAATATTTTCCAATGCAAGAAAATCCTCTCATGAAATATCTAGGAATTGATTGTGCAATTTCATCATGATAATAAATTGAATTAAATAATGGTGAAAAATAAAATGATGTCTTCCTTTTGATATTTTTATTATTATTCAAAATAGATTGAGTATAAAATTGAGGATATTAACCAAATTGTTATGATAAAGATGTCTTAGAAGTTTAAAATGCATTGTATAAAGTAGAGACAACCTCTCCTTACATATAATGTATTTGATAATGTATGTGGCTACCTTAGGAAATAATAAGGGGTAGTGATAACCTTCTTGTCCTTGTGAAAAATGATCAAATTACTCACTAAATAAGGTAAACTCATTCTTAGTGATAGTTGCATAAACCCTTGTGACCATTACTCACCAACAATTAGAAATCCAAAGACTTTGGCCACTATATCCTTAGAGAGCCTCACCTAGAGCCCCTTGGTCATTGCTACACCATTATTATTTTTTTATAAAATTCATGGGTGATCTCATCAATTTAACCTTCAATCCTTTCAAAGTAGTTCATCTAATTTTCCTATTGGAAAATGGGAAATATTGCATTATCATCTAGTAGTGTTGTATGGTCTATAGGATCACATAAAATAATGTCACTTCCCATGGATTCTTGTAGACCTGTATAAAAGGTTGTCCAAATATCATAAGTTCTTTTAACAAGAATTTATCAAACTATCATTAGTCCTATATCAAGTATTTCTCATACTCCCTGTAGTCATATAACAAGGATTTTTCAAAATGATTTATAAACTCATAGAATGTTTTTTTTCAAAATGATTAATGAACTTGTAGTAGGAATTTTTTTAAATAGTAATGATTTTAAAAGTGGTTGTATTTTTGGTAGAGATTGTAAGAAAATTATTTAAAATTATGTGCATGTGAATATGAAATAGGTAAGCTAGCAATTTTTTGAGGCTAAGTTGCATAACTAACAATAATTCTAATTTTTTTGCCATAATTATGAAGATTTTAGTAATAATATGCTAGCCTCCCTCTACAAAAATTAAATTGTAATTAAGTGACATGAGATGATAGGTAGTGGCCTCAATTAGATTGAGTAATGGTGATTATGTATGGTAAATGGTGGAGTGGGAAATTGATAGGAAGTATTGAGGTGATGGTTCAGAAAAAGCACTACTTAAATACACGTTGAATTAAATGTTATATAAAAATTAGTTACTAGAATAAAATAAATAACATCTTATCCTAGATATTGAAACTCTTAATTACATGGAGTGCATGTGGCTGCATGAAAGATGGATGTGAGTATTGTTGAATGACTCATGTCAAGTTAGAGTTGAAAGACAAATGTTGTCTTGATGCACAATGTAAAATAGAGGAATTGAGGATGGTTATGTGATTGATGGAGATATATGCTATGGAAAAATGAGTCAAAATACATGTATCATAGGGCCTAAGTACTTTGGGAGTTCAATGAAATCCTAGGATAGGAGGCCATCAAGCCTACAAAATGAAGCAATTGATATTGAAATGAATGAAGTCAGTGTTGGATCAATTTCAACATGAATTATTGATCTTGGGCCTACCTATTTATTGTAGTTAGGTTAGGTCTTGGCAAGGGCTACTAGAGGTACATTGTGGTGCAGGAGCATTTTTATCAATAAGATTTGCACCCTACTAAAAATGAAAGTTTAGTAATCTATTGACACATGGAAACATTCTCGAGTTGTGGGTAACTCTTAGAGAGAACGAATCTCCAGAGTGAGTTGGTTCTCCGAAAGATGATCCTATTCTAAATGATTTTCTAGGGAAAAGAGAAGGATAACTAAAATTAAAACCTATGACTTAAGATGATTTTCAGGACTTGATAATAACTTAATGATGACTCTGGTTTTTTCCCACAAACAACTTTCAGAAAACAACAATATTTCACAATTCCTCATGAACAATAAACACATAAATAATTTGCATGAAGATTTGAGTTTAATACAACATGCAACCTGTATCTTTGAACTTTTTGCACCAAAATTACAATTCTAGGACATAATAAGGATTCTGTAAACAAAATCACAATATAACATCAAACTATAAATGCAATTGACACAAAAATTGAGGAATAGGAATGCTAATTTATTCAACTAAAGGAGTATCAAAGTCTGAGTACAAATTTTTGCTTACAAAACTCTCTGTTTCAGCATGAGAGGAAGAAACAATCAATCTGAACTGGAAAAACACTAAGTTTTTCACAAGATATATCTCCAAAACCCTAATCTGAGCTCAAGAAGAAAGTTCAAGGAAAGGTATCAAAAACTACCTCAAGTTTGCACAAAAGCGGAAAAAACACACTTTTTTCAAATATATGCTGAAAAGCTCCTCAAAAAAGGCCAAATTTGCTTTTAAAGCAAAAAAACACACCTTATCTCTCCAACAGGAATCTCAAATCCGACCAAGGAAGAAAACAACATCAATATACTAAAAATAGCAAAGAATAAAACAATTTTTTTTATTCCTGCTTTACATAGCTTGCGGATTTAATTATTCTCTCAATTTGACTCAATTTTTCCAACTAAATATTTTTTGAAATCTTTTGTAAAAACAATCACAACCTTATTTCTCCATTTACAATATTGATTTTCTTAAAAAATCATAAAAATAATACAGTATTATCCTCTCATCCATATCTCCTAATTGATTTCTAATATTGATTTTCTTTAAAAATCATAAAAATAAAATAAACCCTAAGTGACAAAGGTTTATTCTCCAAGGTATAACTGATTTTATCATTCTTATTTTAATTGATTTATCTCCAACAATCAATTGAAAACTAAGGCATCAAATCATTCCTCAATTTTCACTAAGGCATCACCAACAAAACCCTAAAGTCTAAGGCCATAAGAATATTTCATTGGGCAGACCTAAAGACTTAGAAAAATAAAATATGGAGATCCTTTTGAAATTTGACCTAAGGTATACATAAAGGTATCAATAAATATCCATGCCCTAAGTCAAATTAGGGTTGGGTAAACCCTAATGAGCAAAACAAAGTATCCCACTTTATTCGACCCATTTTGCATCATTGAATTTGAAGGAAATGGCTCTGCAAGAAGCATCGCCATGTAGCTAGGGTTTCAACTTGAGAGCTTAGAAACTTCACATTATTCTTCAGATTTTTCTCCTCTAACTGGGTTGACTCTTACTCTGCAATTTCAAGGTAACCTGTTCATAGTTTTGTGAGCTCCATTCACTGTGCTCTTTGATAACAAAAGCCAATAATGCCACGGATTTTGCATGCACTCATGATCTATTTTTATGTGTTTCATTCTTTGTGTTCTTTGATATCTCTCTGGCCGCCATGAGAGAGTTCGAGCTGTCAAAAAAGAAGCTCTATGAGAGCTTGGTCGTGGCTTGCTAGATCTTCTACAGACCCGCATGGTAAGACTTGTTTCTTTCTGCAAAACAGAAGCTTAAAAGCTTCACATACTCCTGCAAGATGTTATTTTCATTTATAAATTCAAGGCCATATACAGGTCGTGCCATGCTTGAATGCTTTCAATATATTTGATTAGAAATTTTGTGTGATTCCCATTGTTTTCTCCAAATCTTGGGCTTAGCCAGCAAACTAAAAGAAAGTTCTCTAAATCAAATGACACTTGGGGTCTGAAATACCTCCTCTTGGCCGCGACCACTCATGCACAAAAATGAGTTTTTTCATTTTCTGGGCTCGACCCAAAAGAGCATATTGTATATTTTTGTATTTTCTTGTAAAACCCTCACATGGGTATCTCTTAGTTCTGAAAGAAAACACTTATCTTTCTTTCCTGTAGAAAACCCCATGTGGTTATCTGGTATCTTGAAGAATTATGTGTTTATTCTCACTGGAGCTTGACCCATGTCGATATCTCACCTTCTTTTGTAACTTCATTGTACAAGTCATACATTTTAATGAAACCCCATGTGGGTTCATTTTATTTTGAAAGCAATTCGCTTATTTATGAACTTAATGCAAAAAACCCAACATGGGTGCTCTGCATTTAAAAAAAAAAGCATCTCTTTTGATTTTTCTGTTGAAAACCCCATGTGGGTAAGCTGGAAATTACACCATCTGTATTTAAATCTCAAAACCCCAATGTGGGTTTGCTAGAAATAATGAGAAATCTGTATATTTGTTACACATTCAAAATTTGAACTTAAACCATCATGGTATTTCGCTTACATTCAGATCTTTGTTAAAAAACCCTTCATGGGTAAATGGAATTCTGTAACAACATTGTACACCCTGTAGCTTCACTTGTAGATACTTCAAATGCATGATAACTCCAGATGAATTCCTGTACTGTTCATGAAAAGCTTTAGTATATGGAGTACATTTCTCTTAAAAGACACCATTTTGCACATAGAAATTATTTTGAAGTTTCAGATTGTCTGTCTGCTCTCTATCATGCACTATTGTGAATTTCATTCCTCCTTATGTTGCTCTAGCTTACATCTCTTAAACTTTCTCTATGTTCTGCAAATCCTTGTCCATTCTGGAAATGTCTTTACATATTTCTAATTCTTGTCAAATCTGTTCATGCCTATTTGCTTCAACCTCATTTAGTGATACTTTGAGGACATACCTTGAATGGTGAAAATAGATGCACAACTCCATTTGCAATACATGTCAAACAATAACAAATCCCTTGTACTATTTACTCCACTTAATGCAACAGTTGCATTGATACATAACACAGTGGATTACCTAATGTTTGAAAACCTGAAGCTTCCTCCATGCTTGATTGTCCTTTAAATGTATGCTCTTCTACCTGGCACTCTACATGCATTTTTATGCTCCATTATTTAAAACTGTTTTATGCACTTGCTCTTCTCTAAAATGAAATTCTGAAATAGAGCTCCTTGTTGAGGCATTATGTATGCCTGTTCACTATCATTGTTTAAAGATAGAACACTGCTGCTCTAAAATAGAAAAATATGAAACAACATTTAATGTGAATAGACCTTAAGCAATAAACAATACTATGGCAGCAATATCTAAGATTTGGCAATCATGAAAATGATATATTTCAGTTGAATTGATTGAGCTCATTTAAGTCCACTGTCCACCTGTAGCTTTCAAAAAGCATACTACTTGATTGTTATGAGTGAACGGTCGACTTGATGGCTTTGATGAATGAACTTTGCTTTACTCTTTCAGTTGAATAGTTCAGATGAACATGATAATTGCATTCTCCTTCTCAACCCACTTGTAATGTATAAGGGACAACATGCTGAGCTCTACCCTTGTGGGAGCTCATTTTTCCCCACATGCTTGGTCTTCAAAAGATAATTAGCTACATGACTTTTCCTATACCTGCACAAGGAAACAAACGATGTTAACAAAAAAACAATATATGATGATGATGCTCTCTCTTTTCAGTTCATGTTTTTGTTACTTCCTTTAGTTGATTCCACACATTTCGAAGTGAATTATATTTCTGTTGGTAGAGCTTGTAGTATAACTCATAGCTGGAGCTCTTAATTGAAACCCATCTCAATCTTTTGCAGGCACGCTCAAGAGTGGAAGCAAGACGAAGCAAGCAGCAAGCGTCTCAACCGAAGATGAAGAATCAGGCAATGATGGATATCTCTTCTTCTATCTGCTTTCATTTCTTTTACCTTCAATTGTATAGTTTACTTTCTGCAATGAATGGAATTAGCTAAAACCACGGCTTGTGTGGATATTTAACTTTTGTTCTTTCATCTCCATTTTGAAAGAAATGCATTGAAATGAATTTTTTTAACATCATTTGTATTCTTGCAATCAAATTAAAACATGTAATGTGAATCTCTTCATGAAATAAAAGAAAGCACTCTGTTGCTTAATCATTTGTACACTTAGCTCTGTACTCCATTTGATTTGTAAATAATTCGAGCAATACTTCTAAAACTCAATTTTTCAAAATACTTGCATAACTGTCACTTGATGAATGATGAATATAGTACAAAAAACACTTGATCATAAACATAAATAATTGTTATTTTCACTTTCAACTATAACAACATTTAATTAGCTCCACCAATCGAGTTGTAGCAAAAAATTGGTAACAAGCACCAAGGTCATTTTTGGGTAGATAGTGTCATAAAGGGAATTTTGATGTTTAGAGTCTATAAAGTCATGTAATAAGGCCATAATAGGCCATTCTTGATTTATTGAGTCAATTTGAGTTCATTTGGCAAATAATGTAAAAATTTACAAAAATTGCCAAAATGTTGTCATGGCAAAATTGCAACGAAAGTGCAGAATGGAAGGTGAACGGTCATGTAAGTTAAAAAGTAAGTTTGGGTCAGTTAGATGGGTTTGTTTTGATTTTCAAGGCTTATAAACAATGTGTATGGTCGAATTCAGGAATTAGTTGAAGATTTTGGTGAAAGGAAGCAAATGAAAGCTCCATTTTTCTGTGTTTTTCAGTGAAATATGTTGTTCTCAACCATTGTACGACCACATACTGTGTTTTTTTTTATTCCAAATGAATTGTATTTGATAGATAAAGGAGTTAACAACATTTTGGTTATTTTTTTTTTTGATTAAATTTCATCAAGTTTGAAGCCATTTAGAGGCAATTTGTTGTAGGCAGCTTCAAAACCCTGTTTGGAGGGTTTGAGGGTAGGACAAATGTGATTTTCACCCATTTCACTGTTATTTTCCCCTGTAACTTGGTGGAATGGGTGATCTAGGGTAGATAAACATTTCTAGGGAGTTTAAGGAGCAGGGGAGGTCGTTTGCACTTTTTGGGGTGATGGCCTAGTTGAAGATTATGCATGTTTTTAAGCAAAAAATGATGGCTAAGAGATGACATATGATGAAATTGCATTGCTGGAGGTTGGGAGAAGGTTTATGAAGCATGTGGAGACCTTATGCAAAGTGTTTGAAATGCTGGTAGAGTTTGGGAAGGTTTGGGAATAGGTTTTCCAATAAACCCTCATTGGATTAAGCCTAGGTTGGGAAAAAGTGAGATTTTGTTGTTGGAAATGTATGGAAAATTTTTGGTGAGTAAAAATATTTGATTCAGTCCATTTGGCATCTGAGGAGAGCTTTGGAATTGGTTTGGAATATTGGAACATTGATTTTCTCATACATGCTTTGTAAAAGTGACCTATAGAGTTTTTGTGATATGTTTTGAAGGAGGATAAAGGGTATTTGAAAACCTAATTTGTTTGTGGGTTTGAATAAAATTTGTGGAGATATGTTCTGGTTTCAGTGTTTGGAAACTTGTAAGGAAGGCTAGGTGAGTTGGTGGAGATATGTCAAGATAGAGTTGTAAGGTTTGAAAGATTATTTGAATTGGTTTAAATTGTGATTGAAAACAAGTTGCCTCCCTACTCTGCATCAATTGGTATCAGAGCTTAGGAAGTAGGTCTTTTGAAGGTGAAAAGTGAGGATTTGAAGAGTCAAAATTCCTCCAAAGGGTAGTGCAATACTTGCAAGGTAGATTAAGATGTTGAAGGAGTCACAGGAAGCCATCTTAGCCAGGTTTTTAGCAATGGAGAAAGAGAAAAGAAGAGGAAAGGCCACTAATGAGGAAAGTGACCGTGAAGAAGACGAAGAGGGTGAGCAAGAAAACCCTCCAAGAGGAAGAACCCAAGATGTTGATTGGGATCCTACTGAGAGGAGGATGATAAAGATGCTAAAGGTTGTGAAGGGCGATGCTTCTGATGTGAAGGTAGAAGTTCCAATGTATAATGGAAAACTGGATGTTGAAGAGGTGTTAGAATGGATAGATGCACTAGATAATTTCTTTGAATTCAAGGAGGTTGTTGATGATCAAAAGGTGAAGTACACTAAGAAAAATCTAAAAGGACCTACATTGACATGGTGGAATTACATTCAAGAGGAAAGAGTGAAGAAAGTAAAAACAAAGATTAGCTCATGGGATAGAATGGTAGCAAAGGTTAAGGCACAATTTTTCCCAAGTGATCATTCAATTCGGACATTCAAGAAGTTGTAGAGCTTAAAGCAAAAGGAAAAGGATGTTATGACATATACTGAGGAGTTTCACAAGTTGAGTATAAGGTCTAGACATATTGAGGATGGAAATGAGAAGATTGCAAGGTATATGTGTGGCTTAAGGTATCAAATACACCAAGGACAGTAGAAGAATGTTTTCAATTGGCTGCTAAGGAAAAGGAGAAACTGAAAAGAAGACAATAAAGAAAAGAAAGAGGCAGAGGCAACACTAGAAGGGGAAGAGGAGCAAGGTAGAATTTTGAAGACCAAAAAGAAGCAAGCAAAGGCAAGGAGCAAGTTGTTAATCAAAGAGGTGGATTCAAAGGTTTTAGAGGTAGATTTTTTGGTGGTAGAAGTTCAAACACTTTTTCAGGCAGATGCTATCACTGTAATGAGTTTGGTTATCCAAAATTCAAGTGCCCTAAAAAGAAAGGTTCCACTTCAAGTGGTGGTAAAAGGAGAAGTGATAAAAGAGTGTTGCAATTGGTTCAAGAAGATGAATGTGAAAGTGTAAATTCTCCTATTCATCTTGTTGCTCCATAAGTGGGAGAGTCATTGATGGTGAGAAGACAACTTCTAAAGGCATCCAATGAGAAGGAATCTACACAAAGGAGGACATTGTTCAAAACCACATGCAAATTCAAAGGTAAGGTATGCAAAGCTGTAGTAGATTTAGGTTCCACTAATAATATGGTGTCTAAGGAAATGGTAGATAAGTTGAACTTAGAGAAAATTCCTCATGAAACATCCTATAAGGTATCTTGGTTGAATGATGATCCGTCCATTTTGGTCAGTGAATAAGCTTTTGTTGAGTTTAGTATTGGTAGATATAGAGATAAGATACTTTGTGATGTTTTACTAATGGATTGTTTCCATCTACTACTTGGAAGGCCATTGAAGTTTGGAAAACATGCACTCTATGATGGTAGAAATAATAGTTATCAGATTGAGCATGAGGGAAGCACTTTCACTTTGATTCCATTGCAAGAATATGTGAAGGAACAGAGCAAGGCAGAAAAAGTGATAATGATAGGTAAGGAGTTTGCAACACTTGTAGAAGAAATACATGAGGAGTGTGCAACCATTACACCAGAAAAAGATATCAAAATAGTAAGTCTGAAGAATAATGCAATGCTAGGAGGGAAGGATGATGATTTGAAGCCAATAATAGTCCAAGAGACGACCAAAGATGAACTCCTTGTGAAGACTCCAAATGGATTGGAGAAGCATGAAGATATTGTGGTTAGGACAGTGCTTTGTCCTTTAATGCAAAGTGAGGTTAGAGGGAAATCATATTCTACCATGATAGAGGTTTGTGGACTTGATTATGTAGGGGTTCTAAGGACAGGGAACCTAAGAGTAGATGTGAAGACAAGTAGTGAAGTGAACAAGGTTGTTTGGAAAAAGAAAATGGATGAGTTTAAGTATGCAATGAAGGTAAGGGAGAAGGAAATTCATGGGACAGCTGGTAAGGAATTTTCTGTAGGTATGAAGACAAGAGCAACATCAAATTTTGATGAGGCAAAGGGTAGAAGAAAACTAATAGATCAGTTTGCAAGCATGATATAATGGCAAGGAGAAAGAAAGTTCAAAGGTATAAAGGATGATAATTTTTTAGTAATTGAAAAAATGTAAAGGAAAACCAAACAAGGGAGCATTTTAAGGTCAAGGAGATGTTGTGAAGGAGAAAGATTCAAGGAAGTACAATCCTCATGGGACATGAGTTTTTTTTTAGGCTAGTTGTATGGTGCAGGAGCACCAAGGTCATTTTTGGGTAAATAGTGTCATAAAGGGAATTTTGGTGTTTAGAGTCTCTAAAGTCATGTAATAAGGCCATAATAGACCATTCTTTATGTCTTGAGTCAATTTGAGTTCATTTGGAAAATAATGTAAAAAGTTGCAAAAATTGCCAAAATGTTGTCATGACAAAATTGCAAAGAAAGTGCAAAATGGAAGGTGAATGGTCATGTAAGTTAAAAAGTCAGTTTGGGTTGGTTATATGGGTTGGTTTTTATGTTCAAGGCTTATAAACAATGTGTATGGTCGAATTCAGGAGTTAGTTGAAGATTTTGGTGAAAGGAAGCAAATGAAAGCTCCATTTTTCTGTGTTTTTCAGTGAAATTTGTTGTTCTCAGCCATTGTACAACCACATACTATGTGTTTTTTAATTCCAAATGAATTTTAGTTGATAGATAAAGGAGTTAAAAACATTTTGGTTTTTTTTTAATTAAATTTCATCAAGTTTGAAGCCATTTAGAGGCAATTTCTTGTAGGCGGCTTCAAAACCTTGTTTGGAGGGTTTGAGGGTAGGAAAAATGTGATTTTCACCCATTCCATCATTAGTTTCCCTTGTAACTTGGTGTAATGAGTTCTATAGGGTAGATAAACATGTCTAGGGAGTTTAAGGAGCAGGGGAGGTCGTTTGCACTTTTTGGGGTGATGGCCTAGTTGAAGATTATGCATGTTTTTAAGCCAAAAATGATGGCTAAGAGATGACATATGATTAAATGCATTGTTGGAGGTTGGGAGAAGGTTTATGAAGCATGTGAAGACCTTATGCAAGGTGTTTGAAGTTCTGGTAGAGTTTTGGAAGGTTTGGGAATAGGTTCTCCAATAAACCCTCATTGGATTAAGCCTAGGTTGGGAAAAAGTGAGATTTTGTTGTTGAGAATGTATGGAGTATTTTTTGTGAGAAAAAATCTTTGATTCAGTCCATTTGAAATCTGAGGAGAGCTTTGGAATTGGTTTGGAAGATTGGAACATTGATTTTCTCATACATTCTTTGTAAAAGTGACCTATAGAGTTTTTGTGATATGTTTTGAAGGAGGATAAAGGGTATCTAAAAACCTAATTTGTTTGTGGGTTTGAATATAATTTGTGGAGATATGCTCTAGTTTCAGTGCTTGGAAACCTACAAGGAAGGCTATGTGAGTTGGTGGAGATATGTCAAGATAGAGTTGTAAGGTTTGAAAGATTGTTTGAATTGGTTCAAATTGTGATTGAAAACAAGTTGCCTCCCTACTCTGCATCACATTGAAGGGAACCCATACTCAAGGAATGAATATTAGAAACCAACTAGAAGTGAGGATCAAAAATTCAACATGTTGGTACTAGTAATATATCCTATATACATGATTTTATGAACCTTATAGTGGTTGAAAGTTCACCTCCAAAACTATGTCAAAAACATAACTTTTCCTATAAAAACAAACATCTATCTTGTAGAAAATATCATAATACTTGTAACTATTAATTTTTTCACTAGGGAACTTGTACCAATTTGTGGACTATCTATAGTAGAGAAAATTTTAGCCAAAAAAAAGGTTTACTAACCATAGTGTTTTTATTCAACACTTAGAAAACTAGCAAGCTAGTTTTTTGGTCAATATTGCCCAATAACATTCAGGGATTTTATTATTGGCTGAATATTTTTTTAGAAAGAAATAAAATCATAGCTCAAGAGGGGTTGTGTTTAATTCTTTAGGCTCATCCACTACTTCAACTATTTTTCTTCAATGTGTATCTAACAATTGGAAGTATTCTTTATCCATTCAAGGTGCTTCTTCCTTAAAGAGATCTTGGATGGATGATTCTTTTAAAACTAGAGAGATGATGGCCATTGACCATCAGATGAAATCTAATTGAATCAATGGTTGTAAATTTGATAGCTCCATTTGGAAACACTTATATCTAGTTTGGGCCAAGCCATCATGCTTGGACCTTTCCCTTATGATATTTGTACTTAAAATTATATAACAATACCCAATGGACCTATTAGAATTTTGTAGTTTTGATGAACCTATCAATTCATCTAATCCATTCAATTGCATGGTTATTTCCTTTTTTAATTCAAAAAATTATATTCTAAGTTCAAGAGAAATCTTGAACATCCTATGTTCAAATTAAATGGGAAGGAGATATTTATTACCATAGACTAACTCACAGTGTGTGAACTTTATTGGGTTCCTTCATATAGATTTTTATGCCCATAATTTTTTTTAAAGGTGTGTTACCTAATCATGATGATGTAGAGTTACTTTCTTAGTAGGAATGCTCTCTAATTCCCTATTTGTGACCTCAACTTGGCCATTTGACTATGGATGATATGGAGTATACTTCTTATGGAATTTATCATACTCATGAACAAGTGCCACTATCAAATTAGATGTGAACTACATGTTGAAGTTGGGAAAAATCAACTCTAAAACTCCCAAAGATCACCTGCAATCAAACACCTATCACAAAAAGAGAGAATAACAAAGCTATGGAGGCCAAGAGATATGATAAAAAAAAGCATGAATCATTATGAATGTGCATCTCAATGATTATATAATAAATAATCCTTATAAAAGGATAATTAACCTAGAAACCCTAGGTGAGGATAAAACAAGATCATGATATGTGTCCTCATCCTATGAAATGATACATAAAATAACATGACCTAAGTAAGCTTAAGTAATTAGATGAAAAGGAACCTAACAATTAAATAAATAAATAATTAGGAAATACCTTTTACTCTAACACCCCCACTTAAGTGAAACTTAAGGAAAAACTCAAAACTCTAAAGATGAATGTATGATGGGTCTTGACAAACAAGGCCTGGTGAGGTACCCATATACAAACAAAAGATCTCTCAAAACTAGAGAAAGGGAGAAAAACCTAGTGGGAGAAAACTCCTCTCCAAAAGAGAGAAATACAAGTGAAGGACTAAGAATCCTTCAAACAAGAATTGTCCCAAAAGAATAAGAACAAAGGATGAACATGAGGAACACCATCGAAGCATGAAGAAGCTGAAAAATCTATCAAAGAATGACTATTATAATGTTGAAAGAAGAACCTCCTCTAAAATAAATGATGATCAGGATCCAAAAGACAAGAATCTATATGAGTGCCCCCAACGACACTACTTGAATAAGATGGAAAACAAAGGAAAAACATCTGGAACTAAAAGATATAGATGACACAAGTACCAAAAGCCTGAAGAACACTGATCAAATGAAAATGGAAGGTTGCCTCTAGAAAATAGGAATGCAAGAGTGTTTATATGGTAAATTCTCCATCTCACCGAAATAAATGGGTAACTAGCTACTGATGTATGATGCATCCACCTAGTACATAAGAATAAATACTAGATACATAGCTCAATCCAATACTAAACCAAGGAAGCATTAGCACAAATAGTAGAAACCCCCCATAATGCTGACAAGGGGAGCCAAGATAGATCCACTAAAATTGAATGCCATAAATAAGTGCATGATGAAGAATCAAGAACATCTGAATGAGCAACTGAAAGTACCAACAATTGAAAAAGGGGTGTGCAAAAAAAGGCACACACCCATGAGGTAAGAATCAATGTGATTCACTGTTATCGTGTAAGGGACACTCACTTGACAAAGGTCTGATGGAAAAACAAAAGGCCTACACTAAACCCCCATGACACATTATATCATAGTGAAAGTGCAATAAGGCACAAAATTATGTGCAAGATCCCAATAACACATGTAAAATATTGAGCTACTTTATTTCAATGTGTTTACATAAGAGAAGTGCTTACAATGGAAGCTCATAATGTCCAAAAATGAGCACACTAAAAATACAATTCTCTGACATAAAACGATGAAGATGTACACAAAAAATCATGCACTTTCAAAAAATGACACCCAAAAAGGATTCCAAATGTAGAAGATATGGCTCGTCAAAGTCTCCAAAATGAGAACTGCACAACAACATCACCGAGAAAAATGATTTCTAGAAAAAAAATACAAACCAAAATTGAAAACCATTTGCACCACTGTGAAGAGAACAAAATTATACCCCTTTTCAAAAAAATGCATTGAAAAATACCACTGTATGGCTGAGATATCACCTCTAGAAGATGGGGTGCAAAAATGAAAAGCCCAACAAAGAGGGGCTAGACTGGGCAAAAAATCATCTCTACCAAATTTAGCAAAAACCATTTAAATTTGGAGATCCATCAAATTTACACTTCTAAGAAAAAAATCCTCCAAGTATAGGTACAGGTTGCATTTATTTTCAAAAATTGACATGTTTTTATTTTAAAGTTAAAAAAACAACTAAAAAAAGCTATTATATTTTTTTCATAAAAATATATAAAGTCAATTTTCAAAAATTATATTAAAAAAATTTTAAATAGGTTAGCTAGCCTTGGGCGAAGCCTGAGGGGTCATCGCCTTACCACATAATGGCAAGAGGTGGTACCCTTGTTGCAAAGGTGGGGCTCGAGGGGTTGCTACCCTGCCACTAGCAAGTGGTGATACCCCCCACGCAGCCCCAAATTTTTTTGTTTTCAATATAAATTTTTAAAAACACAAAAATCTTGCAACCCTTTAAAAAGGGATTTTTTTTTGAATTATAAGAATTTTTTTTTGAAAAATAAAATACCTCGACCTACATGTTGGGGAGGTTGTACCTCTCTAGCAATTTTTTTGCCTTAAATGCTCTCAACACAAATTTTGATGATTTGACAAGCGATCTTAAGGTTTTTGGGCCTTCTAAGTGCGATGGAAATGGCCATTTTGGCTCAAAATGCACCAAATTTACAGTTGCCCTCTGGATCTAGAAAAAAAAGCAATTGCTTCAAACCCTTGTAGATCTAACCTCTAGAGTCCAAATCAAGCTAAACAAAATGCAGATCTAACTTTCTTGACAGCTTTGAATTCAATGGAAAACTCTATTTTTCTCTAGGATGCATAAAATGATCGCTCAAGTCACAAAATATCTCAAAATAAGGAGGATAGATTACAGGTTTAGAGCTTTGTACCATGTTGAAGATAGGAAAAATTAACTCCACAACTCCCAAGGATCACTTGCAATCAAACACCTATCACAAAAAAAGAGAATAGCAAAGCTATGGAGGCCAAGAGCTATTGATCCAAAAAAGCATGAATAATTATGAAAGTGTATCTCAATGATTATACAATAAAGAATCCTTATAAAAGGATAATTAACCTAGAAACCCTAGGTGAGCATAAAATAAGATCATGACATGTGTCCTCATCCTATGACATGAGACATAACATAGCATGACCTAAGTAAGCTTAAGTAATTAAAGGAAAATGAGCCTAATAATTAAATAAATAATTAATTCTATTAAATACTTTTTACTCTAATACTACAATCCTTGATCGATAACTCTTTCTCTTGAGACTCCATAGAATGTGTATATCTATTCCTACAAAAAAAATCTACTTTCTTCTATCTTACATGCATGAAAGCCTTCACTTATTCTTGTTTGGTTAATTATTTTGTGCATACCAATATGTATTCCTTCTAGTTGGATAGTGGATCAATGAGTCCTATAAAATCTAATCCTTGTTTATAAAATGGTCCCATAAAATAAAATCCCCATTTATTAAATGGTACCAACACTAGTTGTGGTTACAAAGGCATCTCATTTGATCTAACTAGCTTCCCCGTTCTTGGAAATGATCACACTGAAATATAATGAATAGGGTCCTTGTGTAATGTAGGCTAATAGTGTTGAAAATATTAATGAATCCAAATTAAGTTGTGCGCTCTTCAATGGATCAACCAAGAAAGATACCATCCACAAGAAAGTATTGCAACATGAGCTTGCATGAATATTGAGAATTGATATGATGATCTAGAATAATTTATAATGTACAAGCACCTTGTATATATAGGCAAGGTGTGATGAGGTATGATAACTACCCTTGATACAAACATTAAATTCTCAATGCAAAAAATTAAATGCATGAGATAACTATTAAATGCGTAAATGACTAAAAGTAAATAATGAGACATGGCCCCATTATAACCAACTTCTAGAAATGACACCTAGGATAACTTAACTCCTAAGTAAACTTAGCACGTGAATAGGTCCTCACTAATGGCTAGTTAGGAAATAACCCCATTTACACAGACACCCTCCATAAGTGTAACTTAAGGAGTGTAATTATTATGAAAATGATACAATATGGGTCTTGAAAATGAGGCCATGTTATGTACCCATGTACAACTAATCATGCAACTAATCTCTCAAAAATCGAGAAAAGGAGAAACCCAGTGGGACAAAACTCCTCTCCAAAAAAGAGATGCAATAAAAATCATGTACAAGTGACAAAAGAAGTGATGTATGGAGGTCTCAACATTAATACCCCCCAAGAGATACATCTATCACAAGGATAAAATATAATAACCCCTCCAATGAAGGGAAAGATGAAGACTAGATTGCCCCCCATAATGAAGTATCATCAAAACCACCGAAGAATGTCTAAAGTAAAAAGAGAACCCAATGACAAAAAACCACATGTATCCCCTTAGGAAGAAAGAGATCCAATGTTAGATGCAGAAAATAGTCCAAATCCATGATTAAATGAGAAGGAAGAAGTCTTACAAATGAAATATTTGAAGAAGAATCAAGTGCCTCTGAAGATGTCTCATCAAAATTAGGAAGATCCCTAATCAAGCAAGAAACAATGGAATGAGGAGACTCAAGAAAATATTCCAAAGGTAAATCTACAGAGAGGAGAGTTACCCCCTCAAGCATACCCTCCAAACTTGTAGAAGAATAATGAAAAACCAAGTTTTAAATACCAGAAATGAAGCCATCCTGCAACCACAAATCTAAAAAACTGAATATGTCCAACTGTATTGAAGTCTTGGAATCAACTATCAACTTCGATGAAGCACTAGATTATGGAATCACATCACATAGATAAGGAAGAAGAGCCAACTTCAACTAGCCACCATAACCATCAGTTGAACAACTACCCACACTAGAAGGAGATTGAGTAACATAAGGATCATCATCATGATAGAAGTGGGAGAAGGTATAAACCTTAGAATGATGATCAACCTAACCCATAGCAATGAGTTCTCTTGTCTCTCTACGAATGAAAATTGAATAGAATGTGAACTCAACTGTGTTTCCTAATTATGTAATCTGATAAATTGAAAGAAGATTATGGGAAATCTCAAGAATATATAGAGCATTATACACTAATCTTGTACCCAATTCAACATATCCCATACCAACAACATGAAAAAATTGATTGTTTGCAGTTAAGATCTTATCAAAATGTGGTGCTCTAAGAGATCCCAGAATAATGTGATCAAATGATCCATCAATATGTTTTAGAAGCATTTGAATCAACAATCCATCCATTAGGTCTACCAACATAAGTAGTAATAAATGCACGACCATTTTATTTCAAATCTCTAGTACCAATGTATGATTCCCAGTGTATGAAGTGTCCTTATGTGTAGTAGAAGAAGAAGGTGAAATAGACGAAGAAGGAATGAAAATATGATGATCCTTAAGAAGTTGTTTCAACTCATGGATTTCCTTCTTTTAAAAAACTTGTTCACTATGCCCAATCCCATTACAAAAGGTACATGTGGGTTTCTCCTTCTTGGATTTATCCTCTTTAGAAGAGGTGGTGGAAGTCTCACTAGATTCTGTAAACTGACTGACTGATTCTTCTCAGGGTGGGGGGATTATAGTTTTGTGATCCCCATCATTAGAAACATCCATCCCACCCAAAACCTCTAAGAAAGAGATTGCTAGTGGTGCATGGGGTTGCTTGGAACCACCTGATGATCCCTCTCCCACGTCTTAAGAGTGTCTCAAATCTCCATCCTTTGCCGTAGGGAAACCAAAACCAGTTGTTAAGTAGTTCCCACCACCTAGTTATAAAGTCGAGGAGTTCCCAACAGTATTTAAAATGTGATCCAATACAAAATAGTCAACATCTCCTTCAATCTCATCCCCCACAGAGAAGAATTCCTTTCTCTCTATCCTATTAGGTGAGTAGTAGCTTTTTTCAATTGAGTGTACTCACTAGGTATCTTCCCCTTCTTTATATTGTTGCATCTCTTTCTTCCCTTTTCCCTTAGGTGGTGTAGCTATCAATGCATGAGACTTAGAATAGACATCATGTTGGCTAAGTTTTGAATGTTCCCTAGTCAACCTCTCACAAAATGTCTCAAATGAAGGCATGAAAAATGAATCACCTAACCCATAAATGGTGGAATAAAAGGAGGTGGAAAAATATGCAAAGACACCTTTCAATTTAGACAAAATTGGAAATACACATTCCTTATAAGTTTTCTCTTTCCCATAATGCACTAATTGAGATTGCAATGACTTGAACTTCACCAAATAATCCTCAATAGTAGGAAATAAATCAGTAGAAAGAGATGCCTATTCAACTTCTAGTTGTAAATTACTTACATCACTAACTAAACCAAAGAGATCCTTCAATTGATCACATTCTTGTTTAGGTGTAGTGCACTCCTCAATATGGAAAAATAATGAATAAGAAACATGTAGTGCAATCAAGCCCACCGCCTCATCATATTTATTCTGATGTGAAAATATTTCATATTCCTTGGGAAAATCAAGTTGTTCTTCACCCAAGGTAGACCTTAATCCCTTAGACCAAAGCAATCTATGCATCTTCACTTTCCATGTATGGTAATTATGAGGAGTAAGAACCTCAAATCTTGATTCAACCATTAGACCCACAAACAAAAATTGAGCAAAAGGAAAATATCTAATAGAAACTATTTTGAAACTTCCAAAATATGGTGTACAATTGAAAATGAAGCCTCCCCAAATAAACAGACCTTCTCCAAATAGCAGTATGTCCAAGTAATCAAGTAGATACCAAAATTTCAAAAACTCAACATATAGTACCTGGGGCTGAATTCGGAAAAAGTGCATGGATTGAATGATAGAGCACTTAAACACCTTTGCAATGCCGCTAAAATCTCCAAAATCTGAAAATCTAGTGAAAAGATACTTTTTTGAGAGTTCAAAAGGGAATTTTCACCTCAAGCTACAATAAATATTGAAAAACAACAAAATATCAAAAAAATAACTCCATCACAATGATGTTGACTAAATAAACTTTCCAATGGTATCTCATTTGCAAAAAGTCACCTCTTGGATCAAAATTTATCTCGGTTTGAAAAAGTGGCCCAATTTGGGCATATGCAGGCTAAATCGACGCAAAAATTAAGCATGTATGGCACTAGCCCTCGGTTGTTGATATGACCTGGGCACTAGGTTGGAAAAATAAAAAAAAGGGCTCGCCACCAAGATGGGTGATGATGAGGCTATGATATGTGATAGTGGGGCGGCATCGCTCCAAGTGCTAAAATGCCTCCTTCTAGCTCTTGTGACCCAACACTAGAAACATGGGCACTGAAGGAGTGTGAAGATTGGTGGTAGATAAAAAGAAATGACTGAAGGTCAACAAGAAAATGATGGTCGATGAAGTAATAAATGCTTGAGAAATTTTGTAGTCGGCCTATACGGCCCTACACACTATAAATATCTCTACTAAAATAAATACGGTATGACCAAATATTTGTCATAGAAAATTTGCAACCCCAAATAAAATATAATATGCTTCTACTTAATAAATTACCAAAAAATAAAATATTTAAACCTACAAAATTGAAATAGCCTACAGAAAATAAGTTTGCATGGGGGAGGTCATTTTTCCTATGCAAAATTGTACAAATTCCTACAATATGGATTTTCTATCGACTGTAAAAAAAACTTTGATGCCTCCAGATGAAATTGTCAAATTTTGACGATTTGACAGCCGTTTTAGGAGTTTTTGAGCCTCCTGAATGCAATATCGGGGTCATATCTGACCCAATCTGCTCCATAAATCAACTACCTACTGAATGATGACAACTAGCCCAAAATGAAAACCCTCAATAACCTACAATGAATTCTCTCCTCAAGAAAACACTCAATTCTCCAATACGAGATGGGCTTTCAAGGCCTAGGCTTTGATACCATGTTGGAAATAGTAATGAACCCAAATTAAGTTGCACACTCTTCAATGGACCAACCAAGAAAGATACCATCCATAAGAAACTATTACAACACGAGCTTGCATGAATATTGAGAATTTGATATGATGATCTAGAATAATTTACAATGTATAGGCACCTTGTATATATAGGCAAGGTGTGATGAGGTATGATAATTACCCTTGATACAAACATTAAATGCTCAATGTAGAAAAGTAAATGTATAGATAACTATTAAATTCCTAAATGACTAAAAGTAAATAATGAGACGTGGACCCATTATAGATAACTTCTAGAAATGATACCTAGAATAACTTAACTCCTAAGTTTAAATTTATCATGTGAATAGGTCCTCACTAATGACTAGTTAGGAAATAACCCCATTCACACCAACAAATAGTATGTGGTGGTCAATACCTTGTAATTGGTCCTCATGGCTACAAAATGTTCCCCACAAGATTCATCATGATAATCTTAGAGAATGTTAAATACCCCATCCTCCATAATACACCTATGCATGATATTATCATGTCCAATATAGAAGAGACTTCTCTCCACTCAACTTTACTTTTCCTTTGGTGAGAAATATAGAAGAGTCTTCCCTACAACCAAATGATTAGAAATGTTTGTATACAACAAAGTGTTAATTAGTAATGCAAAAAAAATTCATTGGGAAAGAATCATCAACAATGGTTTTTTTTTATTAGAAGTGTAACGTCTAGAAAGTGCAGAAAGAAACCAGATCAGAGCAAACATGCAATGCAAATCTAAAACTCTAAATGCAATCTAATGTTAAGCAACAAAGAACAAAGGACAGCCAAAACGTAATAAAACTGAACAATCTCACCCAATATGTACGTATTTCCATGTATCATCTCGATTGCCCTTCTCCATTTTGCTTGTAGTAGTATAATTGCCCTCAAATTTTCAAAGGTTTGTGCAAGTATAGCCTATGATAATGATTTAGCAAAACATCGAAGATTCAAGATAGTTTCTCCAAAAAGTCATAAGATTTCGAAAGACATTGGAATGAAGAATGACAGATCAATTTATAGAAAATTGACCATTCGAACGACATGTTAGGATTGAAAGATCAACAGACGGTTGAGATTGACTGATTAGTCATCCATTTTGATAACAGTTAGTAATGACATGAGTGATATAAATTAGAAATAGAATTAAAGATTAGATAAATGATTTAATCTTCAAGTTTGGTATTCGAAAACAGAAGAATAGTCTTTGCATGACAAAGATAAAGATTGATTAAAGCAACTCTCATTCGAATGCACACACAAGATTTAATTAATTAAATAGGAATATTTAATTAATATGCATGTACACGCAATTGAGTTAGAACTAGATGACTGAATGATATGACAAATAGATTACTCGTGAAATCCATTCAGACATTAAATCAAGAGTTAACTGAGCGATTTGAATAGATGTCAAGTAAAAGTGAATACTTAGATAACTCACACAATCATCTAAATATAGAGGAATGTGTTAAAATAGAATTCATGAATTAAATAATTCATTTAATTCAAGATTTGATATTTGAAGAATAATTAAATAAATAAGATTTATTTAATTAAGTGATGAAGGGATTTAAATGAATAATTAAATAAATAAAGAATTTATTTAATTATAGTTGAAGTATGATAAAGAGTAAATTAAATAAGAATTTATTTAATTTGACAAGAAGGATAAGGTTAATTAGTAACATAATTAAATAAAAAAGCGTTTATTTAATTAATCAGATAGAATAAAGAAAAGTGTGAATTAATTAAATAATTAAGATTATTTAATTAATAGAAGAAATGAAGACTATAGAGAATAATTAAATAATTGACATTATTTAATCATGACCATGAAGAATTCAAATTATGAAGAATATTGAAGTCACAGGCTTAGACCAAATTTCGGTGTCTACAAGAAGTAATTCAAGAAAGAAAACCTACAACAACATCAAATTTATCAAGATTATATACAATGATAATATCAAATTCTTGTAGCAACAAAAACCAAGATAGTATTCTACCATTTATCACTAGTTTTTTTATCAAGAATCTTCTTGTGGCATGGTCAACATGAAGAAAAATAGGATAACTAGTGATATAGTGAAAGAATTTGTTGATTGCATACAGTAGTGCAAGAAATTAATTTTTTGTTACTATGTTGTTATGGTCAACACCTTTGCAATAGTGGTATGGTGTGATGGTTAAGTTGTTGTGTTGTTATTATTTCCATCAAGGTTCAAAACCCGTTGGGGTGTAATTGTTGAGAACTTATATTGGGGATGAGGTCCCCCATGTGTGACCTCACTGGTTCATAGCTCCGAGTCAAAAGCATTGAACCCTCTTAATAAAAAAAAGGTTCAACACCTTTATTTTTTTAATAATTAAGTAAATCTAATATTTTGGTGGACCATATTTATATCCAAGGATAACTTATATATTTGCAATAGATGCATCAGTATAGATGTGAAAAGGAACTTTCTAGTCTAGTCCATGCAAAACCAAAGCTACCATAAAAAAAATTTAAGAGCCTGGAATCTTTCTAGCATGCATTTGTCCAAAAAAAAATTAACATCTTTAGTAAGTAACACAAATAAAGGTGTTATTTTACTAAAATATTTGATAAATCTATGGTAATATCCAACATGTCCAATAAATCTCCTAACATCCTTTTTTGTTGTGTTGTAATTTTTTAATAACTTTAATTTTACCAGGATCTACTTCAATTCCTATGGGTGAAATGTAATGTCCTAACACTATTCCTTCTATCATCATCATGTTATTAGAAGTGTTACAATAATTTATCCAAATTGGCAAGGGATTCTTAATATGAATTCCCATAGGTTGTGAAGTCATCCATATAAATTTCTAAATAGTCATTGGTGAGATTCAAAAAAATGCTTAAAACAACATGATGGAGAGTAGCAGGAATAATGAACAACCCAAATGAAATGATTGCATAAATATATGTACCTGAAGGATATGCAAATTTATTTTTATCCTAGTCCTTAGGTACAATTTTTACTAGTTATATCCATGTAATCCATCTAAGAAGTATCATTTTCCTACCAATATATCTAAGACTCTATCAATAAAAGGAAGAGGAAAATTATCCTTCCTTGTGGTAGTGTCAATTTCCCTATAATATATAGATACATCACTTGCCTTATTTCTTATGAATAATCATATGAGGTGAAACCCACTAGAATTTATTTATGGGATAGATGAAGCCTAAATCTAATATTTTTGTAATTCCTCTTTTATAATGTCTTCAACTTTAGGGTTCATCCTTGGTTGTGGTTTTTTAATAGGTTTATAGTTCTATTTAATGTAAATATGGTGAGTTTAGATGTATGGGTTGATTCCTTTTATATCATGATAATCTCATCCAAAATCTATTTTATGGCTTTGAAGTGTGGTGATTAGTTGATTTTTCTACTGTAAGTCCAACCTTCTATTGATATTGAGTGGCTTATTGGGAAATATTTCATCATGTTTAGATAATATTTTCATTAAATTAATATTAAGAAATAGTGTATTTAAAATACAATTATGAGGTAGTAACTAATGAAAGGTATAGATTCTTGATATGAAATTTTAAGCCTCTATTGTGGGAAATGAATTGTTAAGTGGACATGACACACATCTCATATGGTTATCAATTCTTGGGTTGATTCTATATGTATTCTATACAATATTGTAAATAATTGAATCTAAGTTTTTATTGTGGGGATATGTCCTATGATCATCAAATTTTGTATCAAATATTGGTCATTATCTTTATATTCTAGCCATAAACTTTATTCTTAATCTAAGGAGGGTTGGGTTGATGGGTACGTGATCAAATCCTTAGTCGCATTCCCATTAGAGATGGGAATATTTCTTGGCTTGTAGCTAATAAATACATTGACTATATCCAACCATGGTCTCCATAAAATAAGGGGACACACAAAAAGGCTAGCCTTTGGTTGTAGGACCATAAAATTAGTAGGATACTCCTATAAATCAAGGGTTATGCAAAAATATTTGATCATTCCCTTAGGTTTAACAATTGATCTATCTACTATGTATAACATTGTGGGAGTAGGATGTAGATTTGTGAGTTTTAAGGATTACATATTTTCTTATGTCATAAAATTTATGGCCTTCCCTATGTCAATCAAAGTGTTATGTATGAGAGTGTCATAAATATGGATGTCTACCATAGGATTACCTAGGTCAGTATATTTGGGGTACAACATTCTTCAACATGATATTAACAAGTTATCTAATAACTTTGATAGTTTGTGTGCCCCTTTTCTTCCATATATATTTATTAAGGAATGCCTCTCTAACAATCTTAGCATAGATAGGAACATCTTTTATTGGTTGGAATAGTGGAATCTTGACATAAACATTTTTATTTACTTAACAAAATTGAACTTAGGTTTTCGCTTTATATTTTATGTAATTAATCTCTCAAAAAATGGGGGATTCTTGCTTATGGTTTTAGTCCTATATGTGCTTGGCTCAAGAGTAGATGAATTATTAAATTATTATGGGTTAGTTATAGTGATAGGAGTTTCCACATGGACCTATGTGATTATTGGACCGATGAGGGTAGAAAGTACCTTTCCCAAGCGAAGATGAACATCAACCACCTCAATAATGTAGGTTGGGTATTGATATATTTCATTATTCTATTATAAACAAATTAACTTATTATTTGGATCAGATGTGGGTTGAGTAGGTATTTATGTTGCTTTGGGTGCATTAGAAGTAGTATTTAGCATCAAATCTGGTTGTTGTTATGGAGGTTGTGGATTTTATTGAAAACTAGTGTTTATATTGAACCATGGATGGTTCCCCATACATTACTATTGTCATAGATTGGTTGTTTCTTGTCACTTATGGTTGTGGAATTTTCATTGGTATGGTTGTTGCTACCATGTTCCTTTTTTGGATTCCCACTTTTGGGGTGGAATTGGTTTTGTCCAAGCTTGTGGTGCCATATAATTTAATGAGGTATTATATAAATTACTATAATTTTTTTTAAAATATAATATATAGAATTGAAGTACAAAGGGGATTGAGGCATAACTTATCTTGGCGGCCATTGCCTCCTTTGTGCCACACAAAATATTTACCCTTCTTCATCCTTCATTTCTTTGAATTATTGTGTTCCTTTATTTTATTACATAATGTTGGTTATCCTCTTGCACTTATTGTGGGAAATATTTAGTTAATAGTGCCTTTGCTTCTTATTTATTCTTATGTGCATGCAATGTATCAATTTGGGTGGCCATGTGGTTAATAATATATTGCTTGCTGCTAGACTAAAAAATGATCCAGCTACATTAAGAAATTATTTGAATAATTTTCCATGTAGAATAGGTGAATGTGTAGAGAAAAGCATTCAAAAAAATTGAGTCTCAATAGATGATTGCAATTTTGTTGAATTGAAATATTATATTATTTAAAATCTCATTGCACAATGTCTACTCAAAGTTATAGAAATCAATATTCACGAGTATAATTCTTCTCATAATTTACAAGGTTTTTTAAGAAGACTTCGAGATAAAAATTTCAATTTAGAGGCAATAAATGTAATTCTCATTTCTCTTGTACTAATTATGTATCTCACAAAAGATACAATACCAAAAAATAGAAATACAAGTTTTTTGAAGGACACTATAAAATAATTGGACAACACCACTTCAAAAGAAGATAAAACATTTCTCCAATTTCATAGAAGAACTTCAATAGATTTGGTTATCGACCATCACCTCATGTGATCAAAATAAATTTTACCCATGTAAAGTGTCTTCTCATGTTGAATGCTATATATGTAAAGGACCCCATGTGATCAAAAGATAGCCTGCCTCATGTAAAATGTGTTCTCATGTCAAATGTTATATATGTAAAGGACCCCATATGATCAAAATATAGTCTGCTCCATGTAAAGTGTCTTCTCATGTAAAATTCTATATGTAAAGGGCCCCATTATGTGATAGACCGCCCTAGTTAAAATATATTATTTTTAGCAACATTTAAAAAAAATAGTTATAGAATGGTGGGACATCCTTCCAAAAAAGAAAGCTCTACAAGCACCAAAAGAGAAATGTTGAGTTATTGGAAATTGCAAAAACTTATAATATGACAAACGAAAAATATAGGAAAAATATTCTTCATATGATAACTTTAAAAGATGATGAATATTTCAAATTTGAATTTTGTATAAGAAAATTTGCAAGTGGAAGAGAGAAAAGATCCCTACAAGGAAACACGTACCAGAGAAGAAAGAAAATCCAAAGGAAAAAAGCATCTGCAAACTCTCAAGGAGTTGAGAGAAATTTTTTTTTGGAAAAGGAAGCTTTGAATATATTAAGAAGAATTATAGTTACAAATAACTATCATGGAGAAAGGTTAAATACAATAAATAAAATACATCTTCATCAAGCCAAAGAAAGAAAGAGGAAAAGAATAACTCATATGAGTATGAGTCCAATATAGTTTGTTGAACACACCTGAATATTGAGAGGGGGGTGAATCAATATGCTTTAAAATTCAATCCCAAATAACTACTGTTGAAGATAATTTATACCAATTATAAATTCACCCACTCAATAAAAATAAGAGAGAAGACAAGTAACCACACAAATAACATCAAATTTATGTGGAAAACTCCACAAGAGAAAAACCACGGTGAGAAATGTTGATAGGAGATACTATCCTAATCCAACCTCACAAGTAAATAATAGTTTACAATTTTATTTTGGGATACAACCCCAAGGAAGAAACTACTCCCTAACTTTGTTTTAGGGGCTGAAACCCAAGGAATCTACGACTCCCTAAATGAAAAAAAGAATAATTGAAATACCACTGATATTATGGCTTCAACCACTAATAGTCATCAATTCTTCTCATTAGGTTTGTAGTGAATCTTATCACACTCTACTCATGCACTCATACATCTTCACACACTTCCATCATCATCTTCACATCTTTTATCTTCTATGCATATCACGATACACCCTTAATATTGGTGTATATTGGGTTATGAATAGTCAGCTTGTGGCTATCTTAACTCTTAATTAATTCATGTTATCATTATTATATTATTATTTAGTTGGTTAGGCCGACCTAGGTCTTATATAGGGGTGTCTAAGTTGGCCTAGGTGATATCCTAGGCATAAATAGGTATATATAGGAGGTTGTGAGTCTTATTTCATCATTATATTGTGAATTGTGTTCTCATTGGAGATATTTGGAGGTTTTCCCCCTTGAAGTGGCTTGTTATTCTCAGTTATTATCAATTATTCGTATCATATTTCATATCATATTATTCTATTGTGTAAGTTATTTCATTACAAGTGGTATCAAAGCATGATCTTGGCACCGTAGAGACAAGGTTTTTTTCTCAATATTGGAGGTGATTTTGGGAAGAGCATATCTTTTAGATTTTGGTGATTTTTTTTTTTTGATTTTTAAATGGTTTTTGAAGAACATATTAAAGAAGCTACAATACAAATTTTAGAGAAATTGGAGCAGAATTGAGCAAATTATTACAGAATTAGGGTTTCTACACAATTTATTTAGAGTATGTATATCTCTCATATCTTGCCAAATTGGAGCTTGATTTTTATTGGGTTTTTGAAGAAATACTAGAGAAGAATGAAATAAAAAATTTGGATAAATTGGAGCACAAATAAGCAAGTTATTGAAAAATTATGGTTTCTACAAATATCTCTCTCAAGGCTGCAAATTTGCTTATTTCTTGAATTTTTGTTTAGGAGAGAGGTATTTTGGTCCTAGCAAGTTACAGTAATTTTTTTAGAGAATCTAAGTTTCATTTTGTGATTTATTTCAAAATTATTGGTTCCCATCGTGACAGGGCCTGCAAGAAGGGGCAAAAAGAATGTTGTCACACCGGGGAAGACTCTTGATAAGGATGAGGTAACAATAGAGGATATTAATCCTAATGAGTGAATTGGTAAGGTCAAGGAAGACATTTCCTCAATGAAGATGGATATGTGTGAACTAAGAGGAGATATATCGGATATACAAAACATGTTAAGTGCCTATATGAATGAACCAAGAAAGGAGTTCTCAAGCATGGAATTTTTTTTAATACTCCTATTGTATCTAGGAATTTGTTTCCAAAGGTGGATATGTGCAAGTTCAATGGAAAGGATCCTCTAACATGGATAAACCAAATGGAGAATTTTTTTGAAGTACATCAAATCCCAAATGGACAAAAGGTCACGATGGCTTCCCTATATCTAGAACTAGATCAATTCATTTGGTATTGTTGGATTTTTACTCATCGAAGGAAAAATGGTCTCACCATCTCATGGTCAATTTTTACAGAGGAACTCCAAGCACAATATAGCAATAGTGTGATAGACAACTTCTTCAGCCAGCTTGCTAAACTTCAACAAACAAGTTCGGTTAAGGATTACATTAAACAATTCCAAAATCTATCCTTAATATTGGATGCAATTACATAGGAGAACTTGAATGATTTATTCTTGGGTGGTCTCAAGGATCACATTCAACATGAGGTATGCATGTTTAGTCCTAGCTCTATAAATGAGTCTTTTATCTTAGCACGCATGGTAGAGGAGAAGTATTTGATTCCTAAGAAGCATGGGGCTAATGTAACAATAGAGAAAGGATATCCAAAACCTTCTCTTCGTCAACCTACTAGGTTGAATCCACAATAAATTGAGGATAAAAGAGAAAAATTGTTGTGTTTCAATTGTGATAGCAAATACAGTCGAGGACATAAATGTAGTGAAAATAAATTGTTCTATATTGAAGGTCCAAGTGAGGAAGGAGGAACCCATATTAGAGGATGAAAGGGAGTCAAATGAGGAATCACATGATTCTCAACCAATCATTTCTTGTCATGCACTCTCAGGTTTCAATGTTTCACAAACTCTCAGGTAGTGGGGTTCTTAAAAAGTAGAAAGTAACAGTGTTGATTGACTCAGGTAGTACTCATAATTTCATCAACAAAAAGTTGGCTACTCGTCTAAATTGTTTTATATATCCAGCTCTAGAGTTTCAGGTTTTGATTGAAAATGGTGGTATAGTTAGTTGTTCAGGGAAGTTTCATAGCATTAAATTATCCATGGGATATTATCAACTCGATACCCCAATGTATGTGATATCCATGGGTGTAACAAATATTATTTTGGGAGTACAATGACTTACTGCATTGGGAACAATTGAGATGAACTTCCAAGAACTATTCATGAGATTTCAATCAGAAGGAAAGGTAGTAGAGCTAAGGGGATTGAAGTCAAATTCCCCACAGATGGTAAGCTCTCATCAAATGCAAAATTTTCTTAAGAAAGGAGTGGATGGATTTGTCGCCCAACTGTGTTCATTAGAAGTCTCTCAATGTAATGCTCCCACTCATCCAAATTTACGAGCTATAATTAATTGTCACTTAGTTGTTCTTGGAGATATTCCTAAAGGACTTCCTCCTAAGAGGGATCATGATCATGCAATACAGTTAGTTCCAGGGATCCAACCATTGAACATTAGGCCTTACAGGTAACCACACATACAAAAGAGTGAGATAGAAAAAATTGTTGAGGAGATGCTAGAGGCAAGAATTATCAAGCATAGCCAAAGTTCTTTATCCTTGCCTATGGTGATGGTATGTAAGAAGGATGAAACTTGGCGCATGTTTTTGGATTATAGAGTTCTCAACATGTACACCATTAAAGATAAGTTTCCTATTCCAGTCATTGATGATTTTCTAGATGAATTGAATGGAGCTACGTATTTTACCAAGTTAGATCTTAGATCTGGTTATCACCAAATTTAGATTAAGGAGGACGATATTTGTAAGAAAAAATTTCACACTCATGAGGGTCATTATGAATTTTTGGTGATGCCATTTGATCTTACCAATGCACCATCTACATTCCAAAGTTTGATGAATTCCATTTTTAAGAAGTTCTTGAGAAATTTTGTGTTAGTGTTCTTTGATGATATATTGATTTATACCAAGACTTGGGAAGAACATTTGTAACATGTGGATCAAGCATTACAAATACTCGAAGATCATCAACTCTATGCTAAGCCATCTAAGTGTTCTTTTTTTCTTAGGGAGATGGAGTATTTGGGACACATAGTTTCACATGAAGGAGTAAAGGTGGACCCTAACAAAATTAAGGCTATCATGGAATGGCCTATTCTAAAAACCATCAAGAAATTGAGGGGTTTCTTGGGATTGATAGGGTACTATAGAAGATTTGTGAAGAATTATGGTCGTATAACAACACCCCTCACCACTCTATTGAAGAAGGATTATTTTCATTGGAATGAGTTCACTAATACAACATTTGAGAGATTGAAGGAGGCTATGTGTACAAATCTAGTGCTTGCCACTCCTGACTTCACCACAGAATTCATTATGGAATGTGATGCTTTTGGAAATGGGATAGGAGTAGTTCTCATGCAGGAAGGTTAACCAATTGCTTTTGAGAGTCGTTAATTAAAGGGTAAGAATAAACTAAAACCTATTTATGAGAAGGAAATGCTAGCAATCCTTCACGCAGTTAAACAATGGAGGCCTTATCTAATGGGTAGACACTTTAAGGTTAAGACAAATCATGATAGCATAAAATATTTTTTGGAACAAAGACTATCTTCTGAAGATCAACAAAAATGGGTCACTAAGATGTTAGGATATGACTTTGAGATTGTATATAAGAAAGGGAAGGAAAATATTGTGGCAAATGCACTTTCAAGGAAGGATGAGAAAGATAAATCCTTATTGTGTGCCCTTTCAATATTACAAGCAAATTGGGTGGAAGAAGCCAAAGCAGAGTGGCAAAATGATGTTGGAACAAGTACTCTCATCCTACAATTAAAAATTGATCCTAGTAGTTTAGATAAGTTTTGTTGGAAGGGAGATACTCTTCGGTATAAAGAGTGTTTGTATCTCTGCGAGAATTCCACTCTTAAACACAAGATTCTCACAGAACTGCATGAGTCTCCAGTTGGTGGTCATTCATGATTTTTTTTGGGAAGGGCTAAAAGGTGATGTTCAAAAATTTGTGGTTGAATGTTTAGTTTGTCAAAGGAATAAAGGGGAGAAAATTAAGACATTGGGTCTCTTGCAGCCCTTATCTATTCCTAGCCAGCATTGGGAAGAGGTATCCATGGAATTCATCATAGGGCTTCCAAAATCTAAAGGTCATAATGTCATCATGGTAGTAGTTGATGACCTCACTAAATATTCACATTTCATTGCATTATTACATCCTTTTATAGCAAGTACGGTGGATTTTTTTTTTTGGAGAATATCCAAAAGCTACATGGTACACCTAAGGTTATTGTTAGTGATCATGATCATATCTTCACTAGTCACTTTTGGAAAGATTTATTCTCATGTTTGGGTACTCAATTGGCTCATAGCTCTTCATACCACCCTCAATTAGATGGGAAAACTGAGGTTGTTAATAAGTTTTTGGAAGGATATCTACATTGTTTCACTTCTGAGAAACAATCTCAATGGGTAGATTGGCTACCACTTGCAAAATGGTAGTATAACACTTATTTTCATAGCTCATAAAAAATGCCTCCATTTTTGGCACTTATGGATATCATCCTCCTTCCATCACATCATCATTAAAGGTGTCACCAAGAGTTTAGACAATAGAGGACCACTTGCTTCATCAACAATAGGAACTTTCAAGACTCAAGGAAAATTTAGCCATGGCACAAAATCGAATGAAACAACAGGCATACCAACATCGTAGTGAAAGAAGTTTTGAAGTTGGGGATTGGGTCTTCTTGAGATTGTAGCCTTAGAAGAAAATCTCACTAAAGCAACAAAAAAAGAATGATAAGTTGTCTCTGAGGTATTATGGGCCATACCAAATCATGCAAAAGATCGGTAGTGTTTCCTACAAGCAAGAGTTGCCACCAACAACAAAGTTACATCCAATTTTTCATGTTTCTTGTTTGAAGAAGGTAATTGGGCATAATATTCCAACTCAAACATCACTGCCAAAGCTCGATGGAGAGGGAAGAATCATTTTGGAACGAAAGTGCATTCATCAAACATGCATGAAGAAGTTGAGGAATAGAACTCTCACTGAGTATCTCATCCAATGGAACAATTTACTAGTTGAAGATGCAACATGGGAGGATGAGGAGTTCATTCAAAACAATCCACACTTGATTAGCATTGAGGACAATGTTTCTTTGAAGAGGGGGGGAATTCTACGCCCTTAATATTGGTGTACATTGGGTTATGAATAGTCGGCTTGTGGCTATCTTAACTCCTAATTAAGTCATGTTATCATTATTATATTATTATTTAGTTGGTTATGTCGGCCTAGGTGATATCCTAGGCATAAATAGGTATCTGTAGGAGGTTGTGAGTCTTATTTCATCATCATATTGTGAATTGTGTTCTCATTGGAGATATTTGGAGGTTTTCCTCCTCAAAGTGGCTTGTTATTCTCAATTATTATCAAGTATTTGCAACATATTTCATATCATCTTCTTCTATTGTGCAAGTTATTTCATTACATATCATCCACATGCTTACAAAATACAAATTGAGTTGGCCACAAACAAGGAATATCAAATTTGTAACATGTCAACCTAAATCTCCATTGGTGTTATACACAAATGATAAAAAATTATTTACATTTCACTCAAATGAGTTAGAATGACTCATACACCATCTACAAACAATCCTTAAACTCTGCTCAAACATAAATTTGTGGCACACATCACCAACATACCCAAGTCGGCCTTAGCAATAACATAACTTCACAATATGACTTGAAACAATTGTGTAGTACTAGAAACAAGAAATATTTGCATGTGCTTCATACCTTAGACATTATCAGACATGTAATTTCCACAAAAACTCACACAATTGATCTTCACTATCTTCTATTGGCGTAAGTCTCAAATAGATGTTCTATAGAAGAATAGGCATCCAAAATCAATAGTGACACTCTGTCACATGAAAATTGAACTTGAAGAGCACCAAACCACTTGAATCTTCAATATAGCATGCATTGGACATCACTGAACATGTCCTCAAAATTGCATGGCCAAACATCACATCTAAAGGAATGCATAGCATTCCAACAGACCTTCATCACCACTTTGCATTGCTAGAGCACAAACTAGAACTCTATCACTTGTAACTTTTACTACAGAAGGTATAATGACATGAAATCTTGAATATAAAACCTTCACATCTCTATTTACTTATCTTCTAAACCAAAAGACTAAATATTTCTTTGTAGAAGGATGCAAACCAAAACATCGTGACTCTATCTAAGAATATACACTATGAATGCCTTAGATAAAACTTCTAAAACTTTACACTGAGTGTGGTACACCTAAATGGAAAGATACCAATGTAGTCATACTGAAAACACATTAGGACATGTGTACCCACCTCTGCATCATGCTTAGACAATAAATTAATCAACACACAACAATATAGACTTGCACCAACTAATATCTCTACACATTAGCTACCTCCGGAGCATATACAATCTTCATCACACTTTTGAAATCAATGACAACCAATCTTATCAAGATGTAACAATCTCCCCCTTTTTCATTAACAACAAAACCAAAAATACGTGCACACACACCCCCCCTTAGGTGCACATTTCTGTCTCCCCCTTTGACATCAAGGGAAAAGGGTAGCAAAAATTCTCTGTGCAAGAAAAACTCTACAAACTCCCCCTTAATCTATACAGCTTTTACTCCCTCAGGGATGAAGTCTGATTATTTCATCAAAAAAATTATCCTTATATCTACTCTGCATATATACACAACAACAAAAATAAAGATATCTTACATGAAAAATCAACCACAACTCACTTTGATGGTAGAAAGCCCTTGTAAATGTACTTGAGTTAAACTAGGTTGCTATCCCATTGCTTCTTAGTTATAATCAGGGATTGGACTTGGCAATTTAGCCGCACACATGTATCTTCTACATCTTCCAAAGAAGATGGTGCCTTTTATTTTTGTACTACACCATTGGATTTTTTTAGGAGTTCGGTGAGCGAGGCCAACCTGAGGCTCACTAATTCTCTCAATTGTTTCACCTGACCTTTGAGTTGCTCCCTTTGATCTTGCAATTGTTTATACCTGGGACTGCAAGCTTTCCACTTGTGCCCTAATGGAACCATCACTATCTTGTACCAGATCATATGTTGCAACCACATTAGTGATTTGCATTTCAATTTCATTGATTTGATCCTTAATGCTCTTAGTTGTTGCTAGCCATTTGAGACAAAACATACAAAAATTTGGCTTCCTCCAAGCACTTTTGAATATCTTTAATATGTGTTTGTAGCTTGACCAAGGTGTTGTCACAATTTTTGGAGGTATCATTCAATCTCTTTTCATTCAATTTTTGTTCTACCTTCTCCAAATGAGATGAATAAGTCTCAAAATACTCCATTAATTGCTTCATCTGTTCTGTAGGGGGCAATGAAGAATCTCTTTTTGCATATGAAAACTTTTCTTCCAACAACTTCATAGCTTCTTCCAATACATTTGCACTCCCCACTTGTTGTAGATACTGCAAATTGTCCTAGCATGCGAACTAGCATTTTAATGCTAATATTCATCTTTCCTTAATGATTAATTAATGTTAAGTTATTTAATTATTGTCTAAAAACATATTTCTGCTATTAATTAAATGACTTTATGTTATTTAATAATTCATTTCAATTAATCTTCTTGATTAAATAAATAAATCTTATTTATTTAACTATATTTTTAATTCAATTAATCTTCTTGATTAGTTAAATAAATCCTATTTATTTAATTATATCTTAATTCTTTATTCTTCTTGATTAGTTAAATAAATCCTATTTATTTAATTATATCTTTAATTCTTTATTCTTTTTAATGAGTTAAATAAATCTTATTTATTTAATTATATCTTTAATTATTTAATTCTCCGCGTCCACACTTCCTAAATTAAGTAATTACTTTAATTATTTAATTATCTCTCTTCTCTCAACATTATACATTCATCATGAATAAATAAAACATTTTATTTATTTATCTAATTCTCACTTGCACATTTTTAAATAATTAATTAATTTATTAATTATTATTATTTTTATTTTTTTGGAAAATCGTTATCAGAGAGGATAGCACTCTTTCTATTATTTAAAAGTAACATATTACATATTTTAGGCTAAATTTTGCATCAACCCCAAATTACATAACGAATTACTTTTAGAAGATCTTAAAGTCATCGAATGTTTTTGTTTTTCTGATGGCGTTTTCTTCCTCTTCACCTATGTCCATTCCTATTCATTTTCAAGAGGATCATTGATGTTTTCCACTTTCAAATATTCATTATTAATAGCAACAACTGAAGAATGTGAATCTGTTTTCTCCAAGAGGGATGAAGAAGCCAATGATTTTGTCTTCTTATCAGACACAACCTCTTGGGATAGGTGAGGCACTTTTGGAAGCTTTTCTTGGATCATAGGGAAAGAAGTTGCAACATATTGCTTGGAGGGAGAGATTACATAGTGATGGGATTCCACCTCATCCCACCATGACAATCTACTATCTTTAGAATGACCCTTTCCACATTGTGTAGTAGCATGATCAGTTGCAAAACATCTTTTGCACCTAAAGGCAATTTTTTCGTAGTCTATTGGTTGATGCCATTGTCTATTGCTAACTTTTAGAAAAGTATCTGCTGGTATCCCTTTTGTAACATCCATTTCAACACAGAGACATGCAAATATCGAGTTTTCATAATTAATTATTATCCTCTCATGCAAATCTAAATTTATCTTCTAACTAAACACTTTCTTTCACTTCACTTCTCATGCAAGTAGTTAAATCGCACTTAGAGTTATTTTCCACATAATTAAATAAATTTAATTTATTTAAATATGTCACTAATTATTCTTTATTCTTCTAATATAGTTAAATAAATTATTATATTATTTATTTAATTATTTATCATTCACTCTTCTTCTATAATTAAATAATTGTTGGGGCGGAGGGCCTAGCTCAATTGGCTAAAGCATCCTGTTGTAGGCAAGAGGTCATGAGGTCTAGTCTCCCCCCAAACTCGTGGTATTGAAGGGCGTGTCACGCCAGCGCCACCGATCACATGAATTTTTTTACCAAGCGCACTATAGGGGGACGGATACCCGACCGATTCCTGCAATCTAAAAATAATAATTATTTAATTATTTAATTATTCATTATCCTTTTTCTCTCTATAATTAGATAGTTATTTTAATTATTCATGCACCATCTCCTAAATTAAGTAATTATTTTATTTATCTAAATTTATATCTCTTCTTTAAATAAAAGAAATTGTTCATTTTGCTTATTTAGCTCATCTTGCACATTCAATAATAATTAATTACTTTAATTAATTATCTTATCATGCAAAAAAAACAAACTCATCTTCTATCTCAATCTTTCTTCCACTTCATTTAGCATGCAATCAATTAACTCTAAATTTAGTTCACTTGACTCATAATGCATTGAGTTAACAATTTGATTTAAATATGTCAACCTTGATCATTGATGATAATCTAGCACCTCTTAATCTAGATCATTCATCTAATCTCAATTCTTATAAAAGAAGGCCTCCTTCCTCATTCCAATCAAACCACGAACTTTGGAGTTTTTGCATCATTGCTACTATATTTCATTCTTTTGAGCTTAAAGGCGAAAAAAGGTGCATATCAAATATCTAAGAGCAAAACAAAGTGAAGAAGAACTATGGAAGTAATATCATCTCAACATAGTAAAGGTAATGCTTGATTTATTATGATTTTATCCTTGTTGTGTGTATTCCATAGGTAAGTTTGGATTATATTTGGGCTTGATTTAGATAGTTGTGGTTGTTATCAATGATTTCATGACCTTTGTTCCTATTCTCTGATTTACATTTTGGTGAACCCGGTGTGAACATTCTAATATTCTAAGTGTTCTAAAGGAATTTTGTAGGTTACCATGTATAAACTTGCTTAAAAATTTGTGTTCTTTCATTTATAAAAAAATTAAGCGCATAATTTTGCAGAAAATTTTATAGGTTTTGTAGATCTTTGTCTTGGATTTCTAGATAATTTTATAGTTTTAAATTTCATTATGAATTGAGAAAGTTATCACAATTTTAATTCTGCTATTTTTTTTAAAAATTCGACCATTGATCTCTTAAAATCCATGCTTTTATTTTATCTATAAAAAAAAATTGTGCAAAATTTTGCAGAAAGGTTTTTGGTTTTTGTAGATCTTAGTCTTATATTTCTAGATTATTTTACGGTTTTAAATTTCATTGAGATTTGAGAAAGTAATTGTTGTTTTATTTTTCTATTATAATTGTTCAATCAAAGAAGACTCAAAATTTGAATCGCAATTGACTAATAAAAAAAAAGGGTAAAATTTTGATCAATCTTGTGCTATTTTTTTTTTTTTTAGTAGGTTAGGGTTTTCATTTTACTAATCCATTTCTTCCAGCTTGTGCCATTTTTTGGAATGTCTCACACATTTTAATTTTGGTGCTTAAAATAGACATGATTGCTCACATTTCGATTTGATGTTTAAAAATAGGCATGATCTCACACATTTATTTTTAGTGCTCTTAGAAAAACAACAAAATCTCATCTTTTCTATCTTGGTTAAAATTGATAGTGTTCTTGAACATGACATAATTCTATTTGGTGCATTAAAAATAATAAACAACTTGCACACTTTGTTTTGGTGTTATTAAAAATAACCTTTGTTTACTATCTCTTTTGTGCTTGCACACGAAGGTGTGTTGTTCATGGTATCCTCTCCCCTTGCGCACTTGTGTGATCTTGGGTGATGAGAAATAATGATGTAATGACAAGGAGGTCTTTAGCAAAACCAACACAATTTGAGTTCTCTCAATCACCTTTGAAAGCTTCAACACCCTCTCTAGGGTTATCTCCTTTGCAACCTACTTGCCTTGTAGGCAACCAAACCTTGTTTTCAGGTCTTATCTCTCCAACACTCTAAAAAATCCTCCAACCCATCATGTTTTTAGGGACTCATTATCCCCACACAAAGCATACCTCAAAATATCATTAGGTCTCTTTGGACCATCTTCACGTAAACTAACCTTTAGCATTGAAAAGGGCACCAATTAGCCCACTTTTCCAAAGGAACACCCATCAAATCTTTCCTCAAACTCACAAAATCCTTAGACAATCACCAAATTTCCTCCAAAACACCCGATTCTCCAACTTTTGATCCACAACACGTTCACTAAGACCCACTTTCATAAAGCCCTCATTCTTCACCAAACAAGCAAGGGTTTATTGAAAACCCAATCTCCCAATCACTTAAAAAATTGAAACCACCTCAAACCTTCCTATTTATGCCTGTAAAAACTTAATTCACCCACAAATTATGCTTCCCCCAAGATTCTTATACGCTTCCTTCACAAAACCACTCAAATTCACCTATTTTCACCCTCTACTCAACTGGGGTTTCATACCATATCTCATATTTGACCCCCCTGTCCTTGTAGACCTTCAAAAAATATCAAAATACACCTACTCACACTAATTCCATCAAGTTCTTTTTGTTTCTCAAACAATTTCTTCAATTCATCAACTCTAGCCTTGTTCTTAAGGCCTAAATTTTGAACTCTCAATAGGGGCAGCGTTAGTAACCTCTTCAAATATCTTTATCACACCTAAATACTCACTCCTACACCTATTCCTAGACTAACCAAGCCCATTCCACTGAGATGCAATAGGTACATAAGGTGGAATGGCCTCTTTAACACATTTTACCCTTCAAACCCTTATATGTGCAAGTTCAGACTAGGTTTTAGAAATCTACCTCTAAATTGCTTAAAACTTAATAGAATCCCTCAAGAGTGGATCCAAATCAAAGCTAAAACCACCCTACAATAGATTCAAATAATTTTCAAGCAAAATCCTACTGTATGGACCCGTACACGGGTTGGAAATGAAGGAATTACATAGATAATATTGATTGTAAAATAGAGATATTTGATTGGTATTCACTTTCAATTCTTCAACAACCATCCACATCGAGTTTACAAAATATTTATATCTCAGAAAACTCCTACCAATGCCTAAAACTACCTTACAACTTCCCATGACCGTTGGGATTCCCTCCAATTTTCAAATTTTGCACTTTTACAATATTTCTCATGACAAATTTTTGCTACATTAGCAACATTACCTTATGACACCTAAATTGACTCAAAACTAATACAAACATTACATTATGGCCTATCATGGCATTATTTTCCTTCATCAAGACTCAAACAACCTAACTATACCTAATTCACCAAAATGGAGCAATAAGTTGCTCTGCACCATTCACCCAACCATAAAAGATTTCCAAGTCCCTTGGAAGCCTTCAACTCTTGAACTTGCAATAACACTTTGATCTTCAACTCTTTTGATGATCCTTCCTGCTCTTGAAGCAACTTCCTCGATCTTCATATTCACCTTGGCCTTGAACTTTTCCATACAATATAGTCCTCTTCTTGCATTGTCAATTGGAACCTACATTTTTCGTGCTTTGATCTGTCTTCACCAGCTCCATCCATCTACTCCTACTTTATTCTTCAGCTTCATTCATTGCAAAATAATCCACACTTTTTCTGCCCCCCTTCATCTTAACCCTTGGCTTGACTTCCATCAACATAATCATCAAAACAAGGAAGTAGTAAAGGACTTCCTTCCCTCTTTTCCTCTTACCCTTTCTCTTCACAATCATCTTATGGTTCTTCATCTTCTAAATCCCTATGCAATCAGGCTTATCAACCTCTATCATGGAAGCATATGACTTCCCCTCAATCAATTTTTTCATCCAAGGACAAATCTTTGTCCCAACCACATCAACATCACTCTTCTCCACTTCAATTGGAGACTTCGCAAACACTTTGTATTTGGACTTCTCTTGGCCTATCACTTCCTTAGTCTCTTCCATCATTGAGACTTTCCTCAAACTCTTTACCTCCACATCTTCACCACTTGGGGTGATTGCAAATTCCCTTTTCTCTTCAATCTCTATAAACTCTTGCACCAACCTTTTCCATTCTTCTTGACTCATTATATTCTCTGCCTTCTTGACCTGCACTGGACTCTCTCTCTTTGTCATCACTGTACTCTCATATTCATCAACTACCTATCCTATCAATGGACAATGTACTTCTCTCACCATGTTCTCAATTTGTTTCTTTTCCCAAGGTTGTCTTCCCACAACCAAATCACTCTTAACCATTTCTATATTAGGTTTCAAACTTTCATCCTCACCTTCTACCTTTGTCATCTTGACATCCTCAAGACTTTGAATGACTTCACACTCTTCCTTGTCCCTTGACACAATCTCATTCTTGAACTTACATGTTTGCTCTTATCTTCCACCTCTTACTTTCATCATTGTCTTTAAACCATCTGCCCTCAATACCATTGTATTCTCAGTCTTCCTCATCTTTGTTATGATAGTACCTATCTTCCCCTTGTCTTCTTTTACTTTTAATGGACAATTCAATGTCCATATGGTGATCTCTACCTCTAAGACCTCTTTCCATTAGGTCTTTCATCCTCTCTTCTATTAGACATTTGTTGCCTCTCATCTTCTTGTCCAATCAGTGGAAAACTTACCTCTCCAACTATGACCTTACTAGGCCAATTCTACCTTTCCTTAGGCAACTCTATTGCATTCATTTTATCTCTTCCTCTCATCTCTTCCATTAGGGTCTTTTCTCCTTCTTCCTCTATCTCACAAACCTTTATCTCACTATCCTTTATATTAGATCTACACACCTCTAATGTGACAATATTTGACTATCTTGCACCTTCTTTTGCTTTCCTTTTACAAAATCTAATCTCTCCTTTGTCTTCATCACACTTTCCAAACTTTTCTTTAACTTTCAAGGTCATTTCACTTTTGACCTTCACTATCTCAACCTTCTTCACCAACTCACTATCTTCTTTCCTCTTCAACTTTGTATCCCTGTCAAGACTTGCTATCTCAACACTTTCTTTCTTTGTAGTGGTTGCACCCTCAATTTCCTTGTCTTCCTCATGCATTATGAACTCCTTTTTCCCTGCATTATTACTCTTGCTTTCTTGCTCTATACCTGATCCTTTTCAATTTTATAACTATTATGCCTTCCATCATACAAATAAAATATTTCATATAGCCATGGCATCCCTAAAAATAAATGGCATATACTCATAAGTAAAACATCACACAAGATTCTATCTTTATATTCACCTATTTGGAATTCAACCCAAGATTTCTCCTTAACCAAAAGAGTATGCTCATCATTCAAACAAGAAACATAATAAGGTGTCTCACGAGGAATCCTTGCTAAATGCAACTTATCAACCATTTCATAAGATACCATATTATCTAGACTACTAGAATCTACCATTACAATACATACTTTACCTTGACACTTGCAGGTAGTTTTGAAAAGTATCTTTCTTTGCAGCATCTCCTTTTCTTCAATCATTTCTCTAACCAAGGCGTTCATCTTGTCCTTTTCCCAATGCAATTCTTCTTCCCCAGATTTGTAATGTGCTTTGATACCAACTGATGTAATGACAGGGAGGTCTTTAGCATAACCAACACAATTTTATTTCTCTCAATCACCTTTGAAAGCTTCAACACCCTCTCTAGGATTATCTCCTTTGCAACCAACCTACTTGCCTTGTAGGCAACCAAACCTTGTTTTCAGGTCTTATCTCTCCAACACTCTAGCAAATCCTCCAACCACTCATGTTTTTAGGGACCCATTATCCCCACACAAAGCATACCTCAAAATCTCATTAGGTCTCTTTGGACCATCTTCACGTAAACTAACCTTTAGCATTGAAAAGGGCACCAATTAGCCCACTTTTCCAAAGGAACACCCCTCAAATCTTTCCGCCAACTCAAAAAATCCTTAGAAATTCACCAACCTGCCTCCAAAACACTAGATTCTCTAGCTTTTGAGCCACAACATGCTCACTAAGACCCATTTTCATTAAACCATCATTCTTCACCAAAAAAGAAAGAGTTTATTGAAAACCCCATCTCCCAACCACTTAAAAACTTGAAACCACCTAAAACCTTCCTATTTCTACCTGTAAAAACTTAATTCACACACAAATTATGCTTCCCCCAAGATTCTTATACACTTCCTTCACAAAACCACTCAAATTCACCTATTTTTTCCCTTTGCTCAATTGGAGTTTCATACCATATCTCATATTTGACCACCCTATCCTTGAAAACCTTCAAAAAAATATCAAAATACACCTACTCACACTAATTTGATAAATTTCTTTCTGGTTCTCAAACAATTTCTTCAATTCATCAACTCTAGCCTTGTTCTTAAGGCCTAAATTTTGAACTCTCAACAGGGGCAGCATTAGTAACCTCTTCAAATATATTTATCACACCTAAATACTCACTCCTACACCTATTACTATACTAACCAATCCCATTCCATTGAGATACAACAAGTAAAGAAGGTGGAATGGCCTCTTTAACACATTTTACCCTTCAAACCCTTGTATGTGCACGTTCAGACCAAGTTTTAGAAATCTACCTCTAAATTGCTTAAAACTTAATAGAATCCCTCAAGATTGGATCCAAATCAAATATAAAACCACCATACAATAGATTCAAATCATTTTCAAGAAAAATTCTACTATACGGACCCATACATAGGCTGGAAATGAAGGAATTACATAGAAAATGATTGTAAAATAGAGATATTTGATTGGTATTCACTTTCAATTCTTCAACAACCATCCACATCGAGTTAAAAAAATATTTATATCTCAACTAACTCCTACCAATTCCTAAAACTACCTTACAACTACCCATGACCGTTGGGCTTCCCTCCAATTTTCAAATTTTGCACTTTTACAATATTTCTCATGACAACTTTTTGCTACATTAGCAACATTACCTTATGACACCTAAATTGACTCAAAACTAAGACAAACATTACATGATGGCCTATCATGGCCTTATTTTCCTTCATCAAGACTCAAACAAGCTAACTATACCTAATTCACCAAAATGGAGTAACAAGGTGCTCTGCACCAAATAAAAACATTAACCTTCACCATTTTTTTGAAGTAGGAGGCCTGCCTTGAGATACATCCTCACAAAGAACTCAAGTGTTCAACCTCAAGCAACATTTTTGGATGCACTATATAAATTGGATGTGAGTTATCTTTTTGAGTATTTACCCTTAAATGGGAGGTGTTGACATCTATAGTTACACACCCATTCTATCACTACATTAGGTTATGCATGTATTCTTGTTTGGCCAAAAGTGTAAATGTTCTTATCATTTGACACAAAACAATTTGTTAAAATCAACTAATCACTTATCAAACATTTGTTTTCTATGTTTTCTTCACCAAATTACATCTAAAATTAGAAAACTAATCAAGATTAGGGTTTCCTAAAGGTCATTTTTTTGCAAAATATGTGCATCGCATCTGTTAGCCTATGCATCATAATTGTGTATCTACATCATAGAGACAGTGTGACACATTTGTTGGCGATTATGATGCATTTTTTTTAAAACACCACATCTCTCTATGGTAACACATTTATTGCTTTCTGTGCCACAATCGTGGTTAAAAAAGTCAGTATCCAGCCCTAGAAAATGACAGTACACCACAACTATGTCTTACACAATTGATAGGTTTAGAAACACAACTGTTGCAGACTATACTATAGTCACCATCTCCTACACCATAGTTGATAAAAACTGCACTGCAATAGTTTGACAGAGAAAACAGAGTTAATTTCAAAGGCTGCACTAAAACCTAGTCTTTTTACATAGAAAATCATAATCTGAAACAATCACTTTTTTTTGCATATTCAACATCTTTAGCTTTCCTAGGCTAAAATTTTACATCACTCTAGCATCATTTTAGGGTCATATCATAGAGTCCTTAAACGATCTTGTCTTGAAAATCTTAGAAAACTAAAAACTAAAAATAAAGTTTAGAAGTCAAAAGTATTAAGTTATTATTTGGAAAATCATCAAAACCTCATCTTTTACAATTTACCGCATTAGCAAAATTTGAATCCTAACTCACACATCCAGTTGTGGATTCACTTTTTTTTCAAACAAAATTCGAAACCCAACTCACTATTCTAGTAGTGGTTTCACTTTTTTATCAAAAACATCACAATTAGTTAGAAGTTTAAGATTTTACACGTGGTTACATTAGTCCTGAAACTGAAAAATTCATCAAAGGTTGTCATATTTTACAATCAAAAGTCAAGATATCAAAGGTCTTTGCATTTAGTGAAATATTGTCAAAAAATCACAAAAACATAGTTTCATTTTAGTCTTGTACTTTCAATTTCCAGACAATAAAAAAAACCCAAAACATAGAAGAGATTCATTCTAGGTTGCATCCATACAAAAAAACTTCAAAAACTCATTTAAAAAAAAACTTAGAAAAAAAAAGAAAAAAATCAAAACACCAACACTTTTATGGTTGTCACATGATCACAAGTCAAAAGGAAACAAATGGATCTGATGTACAACCCAACTAGTGCGATGAAATTTGGTGAAAATCCTAGTGGTCACATGAACACACAAACTCAAAGTCCTAACCCTTTTGATAACTACAAGTGCTACTTGAAGTAAAAGATGGGCTCACACCTGAAGAGATAGAGAACACATCACAAGATGTTAGAATCTTGAAAATTGTTAATGAGATGGTAAAATTAGATCCTATTAAATACTTCTTGTCATTGGCACAAAACAAAACAAAACATACTGCTTACTTTGATGCATCCACAATCATAGAGGGAACATTGAACGCAATATCAACATGATTAGGTGCCATGAATCAATCTCCACTAGCACCTAAAACCTTAGCATCCACATCACAGTGGAACACAGGCATGCTTCCTACTTAGACAACACCTATTGCATCAACTATGAACATTTCACCACAAAAATCATTTGAACACATGCATGCCACTTGCCCAAACATCTCATTTATCATCAACTGTGACAGTTTCAACACTAAATCCACTCACTAAACTAATGGAAAATCCATTTGCCTCTACATCTACAACTGCAATACCAACCTGTACCACGACTATAGCCCAAACTTCCACTCTTCCAAACATGCTAAACTAGATATGAAAGAAAAATCCTTCACATATAGGACCACAAGTAGGTACAACGTCCACTTCACAAAAAGGAAATACACCTTTGGCAAGGACATGATCCTTTTCTGGAGCAGGTCAAAACACAACTCCACCCTAACATCAATCAATCAATCATCTTGGTTCCACATCAACATTCAAGTTTAACCAACCCCATCACGACCACAAAATAATCTTGGCTTACAAGCATTTAGGTTTAATCAGCCCCCACCTCACCAACCTAGCAACTTTGGTCCTACATCAAAATTTGGATCTAATCAACCCCCATCTAAACCAAAAAACAACCTTGGTTCACAAAATTTTGGGTTTAATCAAACCCCTCCACAAAAAATGAACAACCTTGGTTCTACATCATCATTTGGGCTTGGTCAAACTCATCCTCAACAACCAACTAGCTTTTGTTCTACATCCACATCAATTTATCAAAAAACACCACCACAATATAACTCGAATCCCACTTACACTTCACAATTCCAATCACATGTTCCCCCAATGCAACAACACCAGTTTGGTTCAACAACTCATAATACTCATGGTCACACTTTCATACCACAATACACAACTCCATTCATGAACCCATTACAATACATACAACCTACCTTAGTTTTGCCAGCACCATCGCCCATAGATATGAATGATGGCTTAGCAGTTACAAACATTACAACAAAAAATGACTAATATGCATGTAGCTAGAAGTCAAAAAACATACACGGTGGAGGACATATTTTCTTACCCCTTTGATAGGAGCATTCTTATGCCTCCCTTTCCTACAAACTTTATTGTTCCTAAATTTGACAAATACAAGGGAAAGGTAGACCCTGTTGAACACATATGGGAGTTCCATACAACCTCTTTAGACGTGGCCAATGAATAGACATATCTTATGTGACTTTTTCGACGAAGTATGGGAGGCCAAGCCCTCGAATGGTTCAGACACTTACCTTTAGGAATACAAACTTGGAGTGAACTAATGGAAAAGTTCATTTCACACTTTTCCTACAACATATCAACTGATGTCAACACTACACATTTATGTAAGGAAAAATAGAAACATGGCGAGACCTTCTCATCATTCTTACAAAGATGGTGAAGCTTAGCTAGTAAGTGTGCCTATCATATACCAAAGAAATAACTGGTCCAATTTTTTGTGGAAAACCTCAACAAAGAGCTTAAGTTCCACTTACAAATCCATTGTTCTAACACGTTTGAAGAGGTGATAGAGAAAGGATTATCCATCGAGAAATCCCTCATTGGCAAAGGGCTTGTGAATTTTTTAAGGACAATAGCAATTATTCTCACAATAATACCAACAACAACAAGACTAAATTTTGGTCATGGAACAAAAACATGACAAATGATGGTGTTGTAGATGCTAAGGTTATGAATAAAGCGTATCTTGTGATCAATCTCAAAGGAGCCACAATGGTGATCGCCAATAATCCCCCACAGAAGTAGGGACAAACTACCAATGTAGTGCAAAACAACACACAACGTGGTTCTCTTAGGGCCCTGCCATGAAGACAAAACTACACACCCTTAGTAGAACTAGTTGAATCAGTTTTGAAAAAACTAACACAAAATAACATCATTCAGCTTCCTGAACTAAGACATTATGAGCCAGGTCTATTCAAACCAACAACTTGAAATGACAACAATTTCTACGAATATCACAAAACCAAAGGACATAAAACATCTTCCTGCTATAAATTAAAGAACATCATATAGGATCTTATCGAATAGGGAACAATAGAAATTGATAAACAACTCAAAACCACTAATGCAAATCGCATGATCTTCAAGGATCCTTTATAAAACCATGGGAAGGGAAAAGCATCAAGTTCTAGAATAGGTGAAAAATTCAATATAAATTACACTAGTGTCACTTACGAGTACATTGTCAACCACATCCACCCATCTAATAAAGAAGCCTCATCTACACTTGTCAAATGTGATAATACCGAGGGTCTAATTATATTTGCTAAAAAGGATATGCCTATGCAAAAACCTTACCATATTGATGCACTACACATTGAAGCCTTTGTCTAGAAGTATAGAATCCGATAAGTCTTGATGGATGGTGGAGTAGGGCTAAACATCTATAGTTTAAGTCTTGTGAAAAAGTTGGGATATTCAAATGATGTTGTTGATCGAAAAAAGAGGATAAAAATTAAAGCGTATGACAGTGTCGAACGAGAAACTGTAGGCACTATCATATTACCTATCCAAGTGGGACCTCTTACAGTCAAGACCGTTTGTCAAATTCTAGATCTGGAGACCCCGTATAACATTATCCTTGGACATACATGGATCCATTCCATGCAAGATGTACCATCTACATTACATCTATGCATCAAGTTCCCTTACAACAGAACTAAAGTAACTATAACGGAGGACCTGAGTCCCTTTACACCTCACCAACCATCCTAGAGCAATTTTGGACTCCTAGAGCATTGCCTTAATAATATTGTTGTACCATCTTCCTCTATAGCAATTGAGCCTTTAGTACCACATCCATCTCCCACTCCCCCTATCCAAGTTACTGTCAAAGACATTGGAGTTGGAGAATATGAGCTACAAGCATACCTTCCAGAGGTTGAACCACTACCATCTACATCTCAGTCATTTGATGTCCATCATAAACCCATGGAATTTAAGACATCTATGATAATCCACTCTTCCAAGATGATCCTAAGGAGGGTATCCATGAACATCCTTCTTCATTCTTGGATCATATTCTATCTATTCCACTACATGGGCTACCATATTTTTTACTTGAGCATCCTGAGTTAGGATATGCATTTTTAGATGCTACCTCTACTAAGCTTTCCTACCAAGTCATTGACGGTGAGTTTGTTTCCTTTGGTATTATCGGTACTAAAAAGGATAGTTTTGAAAAATACGTTGTTGATATCGCTTTGCCTATACAAGAATCATTCATATTCTCCAATCCATCAATTCCACACAGCCTCATTCATTTCCAAAACTTGGATCAACAAGTGACAAAAAAAAATTAGAAGGCTAAAAATAAAAAATCAAGAATAAAGAAGCCTTTATTGAAAAAATATACAAGGCCAAAGAAAAATAAGAAAGATCAAGAGAATCCCTTAAAGAAAAATCAAATGAAAAAATGCTCGAGCAAGAAAAAAGTAAAAGAAAAAAGAAAAATTGATCTTCAATCATGCCTTAAATCCCACAATAACTAGGGGCATATATAAAAGAAGGCCTTTGAAATACAAACTTTTGATCCAACATTTCTATCTGCATCATTATTCCATAATCCATACAAACTAGCGAATCCACCTACATTCATGAATCTACCATCTCATAATAAATCAATTGGCGATGTCGCACAGTGTATCTTTGATGATGGCCCATTGATGTACTATAATCCTTTGGTTGTCCAATCTCCTCTTCGGTGGAAGTATGGTGGTCTATGTAGAGTGCACTTTATGGATCATACTCTAGCTCCTCCCACCTACAACATATCGTAGTCCTTGTCTTCCATATCATACAATCAACATCCATCTATCGGTCACTAGCCTAGGTCTCTTGAAGAGCATCCACCATGATCGCAACATCATCAAATTCCAATAAAAGGTCACCTTGATGAAAACTTGGAAAATAGGCATCTCAAGTGATATCAAAAAGGGAAAAAAAATAGAAAAACATAAAAAAGAGAAAGAGAAAGAGAAATAATCCATCATATTTTGAAAACCATTTCAATGGCGCTTTGGATAAGTACCATGGTGAAAACCTGAAAAATAAGCACCGTGTGTAGTTGGCTACCGCTCTACCATCTATCACTGATCTATCTAATTCTATCTATAACCATCTTAGCATACACCCTTTCATAATAAAAAGATTTCTCACCCCTTCTCATGGACTTCAAAATGGTATACCACTTGGAGACCACAAGATTGATTTTGATTTTGAGCTTGGACAAGAAGGATATTTTGGCAGGGAGATTGTATCCTCTAGTCATAAAAATGAAAATGAAAATTCAAACATCAAAAGTAGATCCCCTAGTGAAAACCACAATGTGGTGCTATCGGATCATGAAAAAGACAAAATAAAGGATGTATTTGAGGTTGAAACCCTCCTCGAGGCACCCAAGGATGGAGGATTCAATCTCCCTATCATATAGTATCAAGAAAGATCAGTAGTTTTGGTTGAGATTCTGAACTAGTATATGTGGGAATAATAGATGCACCAAAGATCACCTATCATGCAGCCTCTCTAGATCCTGAAGAAAGAACAAACTTCATAGTATTCATACAAGAATGAAAGATCAATTTTTCCTATGCAAATATGTTTGGTTTGGATGTAGTTTTAGTAGTTCATCATCTTATAGTTTTTCCTGGAACTAAACTGGTGAAATAGAAGCTTTGCAAGATGCACCCTCAAATAGTACTTCTAGTCAAAGTGGAATTATATGAATTGCTTGATGTCGGATTCATTAGACCTATTGATTATCCTGAGTGGGTGTCAAACCTGGAACTAGTGTTGAAACCCACTAGGGGTATAAGGATCTGCATTGATTTTAGAGACCTCAACAAAGCATGCCTGAAGGATTATTTTCCCCTCTCGAACATCGACATGACAGTGGATTTAATAGCCAGTCATGAAATTATTTCTCTTATGGACAACTTCTCTGGATATAACCAAATCAAGATAACACCTGAGGAACAACATAAAACAACATTTACTTGTCCTTGGGGAACTTTTTGCTGGAATTTCATGCCATTCGGTATACAAAACATAGGAGCCACCTACCAAAGGGAAATGACTACATATTTCATGATATGTTTCACATAACCATGGAAGACTATGTAGATGTTCTTTTGGAAAAATCTATCACAAGACAAGGAAATCTAGGTAATCTGGCTAAAATATTTGATAGATTAGAAGTGTGCAATCTATGCCTAAATCCAAAGAATTATGTTTTTGGTCTGATATCAAGAAAACTATTGGGTTATACTATATCCTGAAGAGGCATCAAGTTAGATCCCACAAAATTCAAAGGTATCATAGAAATACCTCCCCGAAGACATTGAAATAGTTACATAGCTTACAAGGAAAACTACAATCAATCTGAAGATTCATAGCGTAGTTAGTGGATAAATTCCATCCTTTCACACATGTGCTCCATAAGGATGTAAACTTCAAATGGGATGGAAGATGTGAACAATCTTTTCAACAGGTCAAAAACTATTTGGCAACTCCTCTTGTCTTTATTCTTCCTATTCAGGATAAATATATGATCTTGTACATATCAATGACATCAACAACTTTAGGAGCTTTTTTAGCATAGCTTGATGATAATAATAGAGAAAGAGCGGTGTACTACATCAACCATACCCTAGTTGGTTATGAACTAAACTATACACCTATTGAACAAGCTTATTTAGCAGTTTTCTTCACATCCCAAAAGCTTAGACATTACATGTTGAACCGACAAATCAAGCTAATATCCAAAGTTAATCCCTTGAATATCTATTGGCTAAATCAAATCTTATTGGAAGAATGGTGAAGTGGGTCATGATACTTAGTGAACTCAACGTAGAATATGTGGACATGAAAGCAATCAAAGGACAAGTAATAGAAAACTAATTAGTCGAAGCACCTATAGAAGATCATCAACCATTGATATCAAAATTTATTAATGAGGGAATCCTTGTGACAACTCAAGAAAATCATTGGACACTATACTTTGATGGATCTCATACTCAGCATGGATCAAGGGTCGGTATCCTCTTTCTCACACCTCAAGGAGATAGTATACCTAAAGCATACCAAATTTCCTTTCCCTACACAAATAATATAGCCAAATATGAAGCATTGATCACTTGGCTAAAAATGGCCATTTAATGGAAAATCAAAGAGCTACAAGTTTATGGTGATTCATAGTTGGTCATTAGACAAGTGAACGATGAATACCAAACTAAGGACGATAAGTTGTTACCTTATAAGAGAATGGTGGATAGTTTTAAGCAGTACTTTCTAGTCATCCTCTTTGAAGAGATTATGAGAGTCAACAACAGAGTTTTTGATGCCATCGAAACCATTGGTTCACTTCTTGATATACCACAAAACATTCCTAGGTATGAATTCCTTATGGAAAATTTGCTTATACTAGGGTTCGATATCCTAGAATCTGAAATTGTGTGATGTTGTTGGTCCCAATTCCCCTTGGTACTAAGACACCTACGCCTATATCCAACATGAAACCGTACCACCTCACCTTACAAGCAATCAAAAGAAAACTTTCATTTAGAAAACCACACAATTTACTATCCTCAGAGATACTTTATCTCAATGAAGTCTTGATGGAACATTACTTTGATGTCTCAATGTGAAAGGAGCTCAAACTACCTTATAAGAGGTACATGAAGGTGTTTGTGGGTCTCATTCTAGTAGGCCTAATCTAGTTAAGAAGTTTCTAAGAATCGGATACTATTGGTTGTCGATGGAACAAGAAGATATACATTATTCAAATAAGTGTCTTCAATGTCAGTAACATGGTGATCTTGTTCATGCACCTACACAAGAGCTACGTCCAATCACTACACATTGGCCCTTCTCAAAATGGGGAATCAACCTTATAGGCACGATAGCTCCTATTTCATCCAATAGACAAAAATTTATCATAACTACCACAAACTATTTTACAATGTGGATATAAGCTATACCCCTCACCTATATCACTAGCAAACAAATAGAAAATTTTATCCTTAACACTATTTGAATTTTTGTTATGGTATCCCTCAAACTATCATTATCAACAACAAAAATCTATTCAAAAACCAAGATGTTTGTGAGATTTGCACTAGATTCTCCATCCAACATTACTTCGCTACCCTGTACTACCCCAAGGAAATGGTCAAGTGAAAGCATCTAATAAAATGATTCTCAAAATCCTTAAGAAGACTGTCAATAATGTCGATCGTGGTTGGAACCTTCAGTTGAACCTTACTTTGTGGGCCTACAGAACTAGAATCTACACACACACAGGTGCAACACCCTTTTCCCTTGTATACAGATCTGAAGATATCTTGCCTATAGAGGTTGAGATTCCATCCCTAAGGGTATCCTTGAAATATCTTGTCAACAATGAAGAATACCGAGTATCCAGACTCCATGTACTTGAATTGCTAGACAAAAGACGTTTGAGTGCTCTAAACCATCTCCAAGCTTATCAAAACCATCTCAAACAAAGTTATAACAAGGGAATGAATAGGAGCTTTCAGGTTGGTGACTTAGTCTTGAGAGAAAATTAGAAGATTTGACTTAACCAAGATGGGAAAGGTAAGTTTGAGTTGAACTAGTTATGTCCTTTTATCATCACAACAAGTTATGACTCTGGCACATATCAGTTGGCTACTTTAGAAGGTGAAACTCTAGTAGAACCACTCAATAGTAGCCATCTCAAAAATTTATATACCCAACGCATCAAAATATCCTAATAAAAAAAGAAAAAAAAGAAAAAAGAAAAAAAATAATGAAAATAGTAAAGAGAAATAAATCATCCTTTAAGTGAAAACCACCTTGTGGTGCTTCTAGGACAGGTATCGTAGTGAAAACTTGGTAAACAGGCACTACATTTGAGTAATTCCTACACCATCATCTATCTGAACCTTCCATCCACCTCATTTTATCCTTTTATCACATCTACTCCATTATATCCATCCTATTATCACATCCATTTCATTCCATCCATCCCATAATAAATGTGCACCCAACCATGGCTCGATAACTAGTTAAGTGTTGAACCTTGTTGCACTATCTACTATCTATGTTATCTTTATCCATTATTTGGCTTATCCATCTATCCATAATAAAAGGAAATCTTGTTCCAAACTAGGGGCAACCTCCCAAACCTAGTTGATGAATTGGATCCTTGTTCATCCCATCATTCACATAAAACATCAAAATCCAAAAACATCAAAAAAACATTAAAACCCAAAAAAAAAATGTAAAACATCAAAATCCCAAAAATATCATTGGTCGACTTTGTATGAGCCACTTTGAGTCCAATAAATTGAACTACGATGTCTCTACGTGTATAATGTAGGCAAGGCCATCAATCAATGAGCCCCTGAGGCACTAGGTCAGTCCCCTTAGGTCCCCCTCTTGGTCTCTAAATCTCTCAAAAACACCAAAAAGATCCAAATATCCAAAAAATATTAAAAAATCCTCAAATAATCTCAAAAGTACAAAAACATTTAAAAAACCTCAAAAATCCTATTTCTGTTATCACCTATATGCAATAAAATATCCATCCATAATAAAAAAATCATCGCCCTCACCCTTTGACAAAGCAATCAACAAGAAAAGCAAACATCAAAATCTCATAACCATTCAAGTGAAAAATCTTAAAGACTTGATCACTATCAGACTAAAACAATGCTTAAGTGTTAACTACCTACCTATCAAAATCATCATCATCATCCTAACATGCGTCTTAATAGATAAATCATTCCTACAATAGACATCATCGAGGGATAATATCCTAAAACATCAAAACATTCATGGCAAGTGATATTGCAGTATTGTTTATCTATTTTGGTCTTTTCTTTTGATTTATCTTATTGTCTCATTCCTAGGATCTCTCGAGGATGTCTATAAGGATTTAGAGAGGAAGGAATGGTGTATTGATCATCGATTTTGTATGACGTGCTTTTTGGATATTTTTGCAATATGACCATGGCGAATACTTTCCTTGTGTGTGTGGAAGTCATCTCAAGAAACTAAAGAGGCCTTGCCTATTTGGTTCCTCATACCTCTTTGTGTGTTGGTCTAAAATGCTCTAAAATTCTAGCCCATACACTCTAACAAGGTTTTCGTATGTCTAGTATGAGCAAGAATACTCTTTGTTTGCGGAGTCAAATTCCATGTAATAAATACAAAGTTGCCTTGGTCATTAATAGCTTGGTACATCGTGTCTATTTGCTACATTAATAAGGATTGCAATGATGAAAATTACTTGGTATTTTCCATGAAGCAAAAGCGTACTCATCATGTTTTACACATCATTACCAATCATTCATCCATGCAATCATCCACATCTGCAATCAATAATCTATGGATTTTCAGAAATTAGATCAATATCATCCAATTTCTTTTATCCTATAATCCTACTAACATTTATTTTGTCTAACATCTCCATCTTGCAACATAACATTGTTAGTACCACCTACATCCTGCATCCACAAACTCATGAGCACATAATATCAATTATATCATATAACATCATCCATTGAATACATGCATCATTGTATATCATCCACATTATGCATATCATATCAAAGCATTAGAAAATACAAAAAAGGAGAGCATCACATCATAATATCATCATTGCATAATCATAGCATAAAACTATCCATATCATAAACATAATCATCATCACAGAACATCTCATAACATGTCACAACCACATCAAAAATGGTAATCTCTCATATATCATCAAAAATGGAAATTCCAATGCATCATCACCATCATGTACATGTGTGATACATCAAAAATATAAAAAAATATACAAGAGGCTCAAAAGGTCAATGAATGTATATACAAAATCAATGTCTACATCAAGTCCATATCAAAGCAATAAAATAACATCAATTTTCATCAACTTTGTTGCTCTCCATCTAGAGGTGGTCCCCTATGACCATCATGGGTAGATCTTTGATCGTGCTCATCATGCCCTAGAAGCCTATGTGGTTGTAGAAGGGGACTTGAGGGATGTACCAATGGCCTGCTAACTGAACCCCCACTTAATCTGCTTGTCTCCCCTGTTGTAGTTTTTCTCCTCACACCAAACCTAGGTCATCTATGATCCCTAGGAACTTGAGCCTTGTAGAGGGTCTTGTAATATTTCCTCTCCTCCATGATCAGGTCTCTCTCCTATTGGTATTGTGCTTTAAGGATGGAAGAGGCCTGGGCTATCTATAGATGAAATCTTTGTCTCTGCTCCTGATCTCTCTATTGTACTACCTCATCCTTCTCCCTATGGGCTTGATCCTACTCAACTATAAGGATGACTATATATGCATTGGAGGCCTGTATTTGTGCTATCTCTGCATATCTCTCACCCGCCCAAGCATCTCTATCTCAAATCACCTGATCACACTAAACACAAGCCTAATCTCTCTCAGCAATGATCTATGTGAGCCGATTTGCTAAATCTCCATCTAGTGGGGATGCCTAAGGTACATGTACATGCTAATGACTGAGATCTTTTCCATCCCTTTTCCCATCTCCCTAATCTTAGCCATCATTTTTCCCATCATCCTATTGTACCCTCTAATGCTTCTCATGAGCAATGCATTGTCTCTTTCTAGCCTCTCTACTGCCAAGGACACTACCTCTCCTCCTCTATCCTATGACTAGACCCCCTACACCTACTCCTCCAATGGGAATGGTGAATCTGACTAGTCATCTCCTAGCCCACCTTGTGTCAAAATTGTGAGTCGTCCTTGGATCTCTAGGTTCGAATTCCCAACCCCATCCAAAAGGTGCTAGTGCTCTAAAATTTGTAATTGTTCTATGAGAATCTTCCCAAGCTCCCCATGCATTGACCTCTTGAATGGTCCATGCATAGTGAGCATGGTAGTCATCAACTAGTGTGACCTGTCTCTCCCCAAACTGGCGGAGGACTCTGTATGGAATATACCTCTCTAAAATAGTATCCACTCAGCCAATGAGGTACTGTGTCTATCTACAATAAACCAAATGCTCTGGATCATCATCCCATACCTCATAATATAAGTATGGCCTTCACAAAAACTCGATCATGTCATCAAAAACATATCTCTAGTACTATAATCTACAAGGTTGTTGGTAATGCAACCAATCATGATAGATGTATTAATATAGATCATCAGGCCATCTCTCTAATCAATTCCCATTGGTTGAGTGACCAAAATGCACTCCCATTCCCAAACATGGAGTAGGCTAACACCTATCGAAATGTTACTACCCCCACGGTAAACCACCTCATGCATGTCATGATATAGGTGTGCTAGAACATAGGGTCCCCATGTGTATTGGGTCCCCTCCTCCATCATATGCTCAATAACAACTCCCCAACTGACTGGAAATATTTTTGATCTCCTATCTGAGATCAAAGGTCCAATGATCAAACCAACTAAGACAATAACCATATCATTTGCATCATCCAAGAAAGGAGTAAGATCAATCTGAGAGTCGACCACTGCTAGATTTTGAATTCTCAATAGCCTTTTCATGGCTTGTGTACCTCTCTTAACATCATATGTAACTAGCTCATCATGAATATGAATCCGTAGAATCCTCCAAACATCCTCGAGTGTGATGGTATACTCACCTATGGGAAGGTGAAAGGTGGTGATCTTTGATTTCCAATGCTCTACTATCATTGTCATCATAGCTTGATGTGCCCAAATCTCAGGAATATATGCAATGTTCTCTAATCCAACAACCTCTAGAAAATCCCTCTCCAACTCCTATAACCGTGTTATCCTGTTAAGGATATGTGGTTTGCACTCTCTAGCATATAGGGGATGTAGTGTGGCTTGCAAAAAAATAAACCATAGCATAAATTTTGCTAAAATTCTAGTCGAGAAACCTAAATCTGCACATAAATCAAGCAAACCATTTCTTTTTTGCAAAAGAAAGCACCCCTTTAAGCAAGCACATTAATCTTTTTCAATAGTGAGCTTGTTAGTTTGCAAGAGCGGTCAAGTTTTGCAAAGGTGGATTTGTTTGGCATGCAAGAGTGTCGCTCTTGTATAATATCAAAATGTCCTGATTATATAGCGTGCATGGTCATTTTTCACAACTGAAAACATTCAATTGCATCACTTTTGAGCAATAGTGTTACCCTTTTGCAAGAGCACAATCCTAAAACCCAGACAAAACCAAGCATTCTAAAACCTACTACTATTGTTTGATCTAACTTTTCCTATTAATTAGAGAATTTAAAAAATGCAAAAGAGAAAGTTAGAAGCTTTCGTACTGCAACCCCTACATCAATTGGTCACTGGTAATGTTGAATCGCATTGGATCGATGTAGATGTTTATCTCATTGTCATCATAGGATCTTATAGTGATGTTTTTGTTTTTCTCAATAATGTCATCAAAATATCCAAGTTGTTTTACCAATTTCAAGGTACATAATTTTAAGCCTACACCACCATCTATCCAAAATATTTTGATTTTATGCTTTTGGATACAAACTTCAAGATATAAATCTTGGTTATGGAATGATTTGTTGAGAAGGTCTCTTTCAGAAAAGACCAGGTGATGTGTAGAGGAAATGTGCCCAACCATAGCTTGAAACTGATATGTGTTGATATCATTAGGTATGAAAGATTCAAGGAGAGCTTTCTCCAAAATCTCTTTATATGTCTAGGGGATAGCTTAAAAAGCTCAAGATAGAGATTTGGACTGCATATTTCCTTAGTTAATCAACAATATTATAGTCATTTGAAGGTTTTATGGAAACTTTTGATTGAAGAGGGCTCCTTGGATGGTAATCTTCCCTCTTCATGCAATAATATTACACTCTAGATTCTTACCAACTATTGTTACAACATGGATATTGCTATCAGTTTCATAGATGGTTCCTACAACATTGTCATAGGTGTAAGCAACTTTTTGATAATCATGTCCTTCACCTTTGTCATTCCCCTTAGAATGGTTGACGATTGGATCCTTGTAAATACCCATGTCACTATTTCTAGAGGTTCTAGGACGATGATCGATATCAACCTCTCCTTTTTCAATTAATTCTTGGATGAAAATATTTAGTTTCATGTAGTTGTTTGTCTTATGACCCTTCATTTGGTGGAATTCAAATTAACCGTTTTCATTGTACCATGGGGGTTTAAATTGTGGCTCTTTGTAATTCATTTTATTTGGAAGTTCGATAAGATTTTTTTGAATTAGCTTTCGCATAACCACCTCAAGAGGTTCTCCCAATCGAGTGTACTTGCATCTTGTTTGCTTGTCTTGTCTTGGTGGTCCTCTTCGAGGGTTTTGAGTTTGATTTTTTTGTTGATTGTTCTGATGGTAGGTAAGTTGATTATTTTGCACATTGGTTTTGAGATTGTTAGGAGGTGGTTGTATGTTTCAAATAAACTTAACATAAACTACTCCATCATTTGTGAAATTTTTGTTCTTTTCCCAAATGCGAGGTTTATCATTTGAACCCGATGCTTGATCTTTGTTGTTGTAAAGTTTGATGACACCTTTCTCGATGAGATATCTTTCAATAAATAAACCTTTCTCAATGATATCTTCAAAGGTATTAGGGAAGAGAATAGTCAATTGATAGCTTATGTCAATTTGAAGATTTGAGATAAAGATTTCAACAAGTTTCTCAAGAACAGGTTGTTTACATTTACTCGCTTTATGTCTCCATCATTGTAAGTAAGAAGCAAATGACTCCCCTTGGTTTTGTTTTATCTTATACAAATCAAGAACCGTAATGTCTTGTATGTTATATGAAAATTGGTTGATGAAATTTTTAGATAGCTCATCAAAAAAATTTAATTCCAGGTGGTAGATGAGAGAACCATTCAATAGTTGCAGCTCCTAGAATTCTTGGGAAAAGTCTCAATAGATAAGAATAATTGTTAGAAACCTCCATGCAAACTACAAAAAAATCTCGCACATGTTTGATTGGGTCCCCTCTTCCTTTGTATTTATCAAATTTTGGAATTTCAAAGATTTCCAAAAATGGGATCATTGATATACTGTGATCAAATGGATATGGACATATGTCTTGCAATGCATAGCTCTTCTTGGGTTTCCCAAGTTGTAGATCTGATATCCTTTGACTAAGGCTTTGAATTTGCAATCTTATATCATTACTAGGTATGTTCATTTGAGGATTAATCGTGTTATAGCCTTGTTGTCCCATATATGATAGGTTTTATGTGGGTGTAGGACCTTGTTGAATGTTTTGCATGTATACTTGAGGATTGGGTCCTTTTGGAATGTTATGTGTATATTGTGGATTGATACATTGATATTGTAGATTGGAGTTTTGATATTGTTGATTACGGTTTTGTTGTGTTTGTTGATGCATGAATGTTTGGTTTTTCGGATTGGTGGGTTTTTGTGCATTGAGGTTTTGTTGTGGTAGATTAGGTATTTGATATTTTGGATTCATGTTAGCTTGTTGTGGAACAACAATTCGATTTTGAGGATGAGTATTTGTTTGTTGTTGTGGAATGGAAGTTTGATGTTGAGGATGGGTATTTATTTGTTGTTGTGGAACGTAAGTTTGAGGTTGAGGATGGGTGTTAGTTTATTGTTGGGGGTTTTGAATGAATGACGATCCATATTGATTTTGCATGACATTAGGATCCATAATTTTTTGTTTTAACCCTTGTTGATATTGTACATTGTATGAAGGGTCATAGTATTGTGATTTTTGCATGTTTATTGTCCTTGTGTTTGATCTTGAGTATTTGTTTGATACATGCTTTGATCTTGAGGGATGTTAGTTTGTGTTTGTTGGTAGATAGGTTGTCATTGTGTATGAAGGGATGGATTATTTTTTTGTGCTTGAGGATTGTTTTGATTGGGTACAGTATAAATGGGTGATGCCATGTGCTAGGATTGTGGGGGGATGTTGGCATGAATTTGTGGTTGAATGTTGGATTGTTGATTTGGTGTGTTTTGTGTGTTTTGTGGTGGTCTAGGTGGAAGGTTACCCATATTCTGCATGTTAACATTTTTCCCTTGTTGTAAGCATTCTCATATAGGTTTCTTGATACGTTAGGTCTCCATGTATTTATTGGCACATTGTGTGTTATAAGTGGTTTAGAGAATGGATCGATCAATTTTTGAGGCATGCTTTGGTTTACTATAGATTTTGGATTCACTTGACTATGTTGAGAAACCATTGCTTGTTCCACTTGAGATGGATGTCTATATATTGGATTAGCAACATGTTATCCATAAGGTTGTTCATCCATTGGTGCTTTTGACTTGGCAAAGATAGATGGTATATTTGGATCTACAGGTGGTTTTAGGATTTGTCTCACAACTATATCATCACCCATGTGAATGAGATTTGGGTCTTTGATAGCTTCCACATTAAAGTCCATAGGTAACTTGGCACCATGTTGTGCAAGTTTTAGGAAGTATGTGTTAGGATTTGATCCAAGCACTTTGTCCATTATCCTTTGCATCCTAGGATCTTGGGTGTATTCTAAAATGTCCTCTTCATTAATTTTTGTGTCACTATCATCATCTTCTGTGATTACATCTTGAGGATTAGGGGGTTGGTTTTGTTGTCAAACAAATCTTCATTGATGTTGAAGATGAACATCATTATCATGTTGTAATGGGTTGATATCAAGTGGTGGTTAAGTGTTGAAGGTTGGTGGTTGTGAGGTAATGTTTTTGGTTGCTTGAGGGATTGAGAAAACTGGAGGTTCATTAGGATCATCCCTATGGTGTAGGAATTGGTGTTTCAACATTGGTGGTGGTAGGTCCACTAGATCTACGTGTGTTAGTTGCCATATTATTTCTATGTTGAGACCTATTAGTTTCCATAAACGTACACACTAGACCTTGTATAAATAGAGATTGCAAGTTATGAAAGTGTGGTGATGTTTTGGTTTGAGGTTTTGGTTTGCAAAATAATGTACAAAGGGAATGTTGGTAAACCTTTTGGATAAATGATGTTGTTTGATTGATGTTGTTCTTGGGATAGTTTGATGATAAAGTTTGATTTTGGATGTCTAGACATTTAAGAATGACAAGATTTTGGTACTCAATCCTATGATGAAGGTATGAGTGAATTTTGATTGATATTTGAAAAATAATGCTATGTTTTTGGTACTCAACCCTATGATGAAAGTGTGAGTGAATTTTGAAAGGTTTAAGGATGATGCTAGTCTATGGACACAAAGATAAACAAGATTTGGGTGATGTTTTGCTAAGTCTAAAAAGTGTTGATGATGGATAAGTTGATTTCTCTACTTTAACTAGACTTGTGAGTGCAAGTAAGGAAGGATGATAGTAGCCTAGAAACTTAGGGAGAGGATAATGTCCACTAAATTTGACAAGACCACAAGATGATAAGATAATTGGATAAATACTCTAGCAAGATGATGAGGTTTGATGGTTTGTGTTTGATGTGTGTCCAAAGGATAGTTCGATGTTTGATCTATGATGATGATGGAAAGGATGGTCTAAAAGACTAATGATGTCTAAGGTTGATAAGAAAGTCTGACCGATTGATGTTCTTGTCCAAGAGGTCTATGATGACAAACCCTAGGCGATCCAAATTTGAAAGATGGGATAACGAGGTTTGATGGTGTAAATAGACAGTAAAAAGTGTAAGTATAGTGTGATAGATGTTTTGACAGCTAAGCAGAAGATTAAGACAAGGTCTGAGACAAATTTTGACAAGTCTAAGCAAGTTTTTAAGAAGAAAAATGTGGCATAGAAAGGCATCAACGGTGGTAGTGCAGGAAGCCATGAGAAAATTATCAAACAAAAGCAAGCTTCTACAAAGGGAGTAGCAGTAGTATTGACAAAAGCGACTTTGTTTAGAAACAGTGACTAGAAAATAAGGAGAATAAACAATAGTGATGATTTGTTCAATAGAAAATAGATGCAATGCAATAGCAACCAGATGTCTAGGAAAGTGCGAGCAGATGTTGAGCAATAGCAGTAGGATTTTGAGATAGACATGGTAAGTTGTACAATAGAGACTTAGTTTTCTGACAAGCGTGACTCTATTTTCTTGTTTTTGGTTTGATGACTCTTTTGGCAGTTTGCAAGTTGAAAGTTTATGTTTGATGTTTGAGATGATTTATTTGAAAAGAAGCAAGTGATACACATAGTAGAAAAAGTAGGCATATAACTTACTCAAAATGGTAAGATGATTTTGCACAAACCTTCTTCCATAAGGTTCACTAAGTTTGACTCAAAGAATACTCATTAGTCAAGTACAACCTAGCTAGTATTAAAGGAATATCTTGTCAAATTAGGCTTACCTCAACCCCGAAAGAGTGATGTAATTCATCTCTAAGGAATGGGTGAATAGGGTATGCCAAGGTCATGTACCACCTTGATACCCCTAGCCTTGAAAGAGCGTGAACTCTAGAAAGACACCTTATGCCTCAACCATAGATTGGACGTGGTAACTTCTCAAGACAATGCTATCTCGATGCACTATAATGACTCAACACAACTAAAAAATTGGTCTTAGGCTTCTAGATACAACGGTTTGTAATGACTCAATGAACACCAGAGGCATACTTCATACATGATACACTAAAGTCTCTAGTCAACCTACATGCGGTCTATACACCCACATCAAAATTGACACGTAAGGTATAACGTCCCCAAATAGTGCTACTAACTTTTGCCTTCGCACCTTTATATAGCCCGCATGAACACATGCTTTGAGGTCGTCCCCTTGAGTTCTTCGTTCAAATGTATCTCAAAGGCAGGCCTCTCTAATAAAAAAAGAAGGCTTAGTTTCTTGATATTTCTCATCACCCAAGATCATCAAATAACACAAGGGGAGAGGATACATATACAAGGCGCTTTCAATGACTCAAAAATGTGAAGTCCAAGATATTTCTCATCACCCAGTATCATCAAATGATGCAAGGGGAGAGGATACACGTTTGACTTGCTAAGAACGGAAAAAAAATCATTTTATGCATCAAAGTAAATGTTTTCTATTCTATGAAAAATAAAAACATAATGCTTAAATGAAATGATTCTTTGACAAGGGGCTGCAAGCAAAGTGTTAGTAGTTTGATCAATATCCTTTGACCATTCAAACCCTACAAGAAAAATAGGATTAGTATTTTATAATATTGTCTTCACCCCACAAAAAGGTTGCATAATTTAGGTTAGATAAAGCTCAAAATAGTAGCAAACAACAAGGGTTAGGGATAGGATTTCAAAAACCCAAAATGAAAGATTGAAAAATTCAAATAAGAAAGTTGGAAATACAAAAGCGGCTTTGTTACCTAACAAGAGTGGCCTTTCTCTAAGACAACAACAATCAGATTCTACAACCCTGTTCTAGAGTAGTCACAGTTCTTTTCTTGCAACAATGACCTTGTTTTGGCAAACATAGACCTGTTAACCAAATTGACAGAAAGTAGGAATTAAAAATAGAGAAGTAATAGCGGCCTATTTTACAACAACGATCATGTTTCATGCAATAGCGGCCCCTTTATGAGGCATACATGGCTTTGCTTCTGTAATAGCATTTGTTCTCTAATACAAACACAGACTTGTTTATGTAAAACTAAAAACACTCTATTAAAAGGTCAAAACACCAGAAAACAATTGTGTCCCAATTAGCAATGGTGAATCTATGAAGAAGTGAACGTGTCTGGATGTTAAAACAATAGCGATACAGTGAACAATAGTGACCTTTGTTTCAAACGGTCACACTCCAGAAACCTAAAACTCATCAAAAACTTGATAAAAATGTTAGATCAAGGATGTCAAGTCCCACCGGGTGTGCCATTTAATGTAAGGGGTAAAAATGGAAGGGGATAAACAATCAAGAATTCAATCAAAGAACCAAAACATGAGATCAAAACCCACTTACCAATGAGATTAGATTGCAAATCAAGCCATGAATTCAAACCCGAATGTTAGCATATCAAATCAAAACATAATTGAAATAAAAAAGCATGAAGCAATCTCACCATCCCATTGTTGGAGAGCTTGGTGTTGTATGGTGTTAGATTTCTCAAACAATGGAAGCCTCCATGATTGCTAGCAAAAGCTTGATTGAATGTTATGCAAAGATGACCTAAATGCTCAAGATGAATGCTCAAAACTCAAGAATCAAATTGACATGACTTAGCTATGAAAATTCTAAGTTATGAATGTGAAGGATTGAAGGTTATTTTATAAATTTTAGGAAATTAGATCAATGACCAAGATTGAGATTCAATGCCCACAAAAAAGGGTTGAGATTGATCCTCAACACCCACAAATGACAGTGAATTAAGGAAGATCAAGGGATATGATCAGTTAGAACTCAAATATCTCCACCATTTTAGGAAAATGGTTAGGATATTTTAGATCAAGGGTAGAGATTAGATTTGAAGATCAAGGGCTAGAAATGGTTGAGACAAGTTAAGTCAAGATATTTTGAGGGAAATTAGGATAATATTATTTAATCATGGAGGATAGGAATATGCCACTCTTTAAAAAAGAATATTCCATTAGAGGGAAAAGATTAGAAATGGGATAATTAAATAATTAGAATTATTTAATTATAAAGGATTAAAATAAATATTAGATGAGCCTAATTAAATAATTAAAATTATTCAACTGGGAAGATGAAAGGGAAAATTAGCATGATGAAAAGAGTGAATTAATTAAACAATTCAAGATTATTTAATTAATAGAGAGAAATAGGGTTAAATGATAGAAATGATGTGAAAAGGGGACTAATGATGCAAATTATGTGAATTGATGCTAAATGCAATAATGTTAAGGAAAATGTTGCCAATGATGGAAAAATGTAGTTTCAAGATGTGTGATATGTGTTCGGTATTTTTAAATGTCTACAAATATACATAAATATTAGTCATCTATGTATATTCATATATACATACATATATATATTTGCATTAACTATGTATATTACATATATATTTCTATATATATTACATATATATTTCTATATATATTGTGTACATTATTTTTATTATTCAAAAGATATTTGCAATTAACGTAATTTTAGAGATCAAAGAGGATCAATTACAATAGGGCATTATTTTCCCTAAAGACACTTCTCCTATCCACTTAGGTTTAAGACTTTACCGATTCAATACTTGAACTGACCTGACGAGGTTCCAATTAACCTAAGTGAGAGTGTGTGAATCTACTCAAATATCAATTTACCAAACATTCCAAATACCAACTCCTCTCTTGGGTGATACTCTCCCTCCCCCTCTGGAGGGTTTGAGCTTTCTTGCATTCAACTTAGAGAAACATATTCGTAGTTAGGTGATAACATACAAAGCATAATCATAGTATATATTAAACATCATATAAGCATTTAAAAGTAGTTTCATCACATTGCATATACATACATTTCATCCAACCGTCAAGTACCATAATGATGTAATCATGCATTATAATTGTAGTTGAACATAAATGTTAAAGTAATTTTGTAAATTAACAATGGGGTGTAACATCTCCACTATAAGATACTCGATACTAGTAAATGGCTCCTTGTTTGGTTTTTTTGAATTGGCAAATGGCCTGAGGCACGGTGATCCTATTTCCCCATTTATCTTTGTATGGATGGTGAAGGCTATGGGGAGGACTATCCTGACAATGAGTCTAGTAATTGGATGAACATGCTGGTAGCTAGAGGCCTTTGCCTTATCACCCACCAACAATTCATAGACGATACCATCTTGTATGGTGAGGCTAGAATTGAGGTGGTGGAAGTAATCAAAAATACCCTAGATACTTATTCTTTTACTTCTAGCTAGATTATCAATAGCAATAAATCAAGTATATTCTTCTTTCATGTCAGGCAACAAATCCATTTACTTCCAGCTAGATTATCAATGGCAATAAATCAAGTATATTCTTCTTTCATGTCAAGTAGCAAATCCAATTTTGTACTGTTGATGTTTTAGGATTCAAGATTGATACTATTCCTAGTAAGTATCTAAGAGTTCCACTCTTCAAAGGGACGACATGCACTGTCTTATGGATCAAAACTATTGGGGAATTTAGGGCTAAGGTGGAGGTTTGGAATGGGAGATGGATTTCATTAGCAAGAAGAATAATTATGATCAAGGTAGTATTATCTGCAATAACCATATATTTGGTGTCCTACATACAACTTACAAAACATTCCTTTGGGAAGGCTTCAATGAACAAAAAAATCCCACTAATTAACTAGGACACAACAATAAAAGGAAAAAATGAAGGGGTGTGGGAATCAAATGCATAATGAAACAGAACAAAGCCATGGGGCCAAATTGGTATGGAGAATGTATGAAAATCCTTTAGCACACTGGTACCAAATCTTGTAGATGAAATATTTGGATTCTAAATATTCCTATCATGTCCTCACCATAGAAAATCTACCAAATGGATCAAAAATATGATAATTCATGCTTTCATCCAGATCTCTAATCAATTATCATCTTTCATGGAGCATTTACAATAAGAGAACTACTTGCTTCTAATTTGATTCATAGAATGGGGAAATTTCATTAGATTCCTTCTCAAAACTTTATGGATGTCGTAAATATTAGTGATTTTTTTAGAGTTAAGGAATTAGGGGATAAATTAGCTGATATTGGTGAACAAGGTTTCAAGTAATGATTTAGTTACCGTTCCTTTGAATATTATTGTGAGTTATTTTGTTGTTCTATTCTTTATTTTGGTATTGGAGCCATCATGCTGAATAGTTGCGAGTGTTATGTATGATATATAGTGTGAAAGTATTGTTTTGCTACAATATTTTATTTGGATATGAGGCTCCAAAGTTAAGGAAGCTTGCTGACATAGTAGTAGCAACTATTATAAAGCGGATTCCATCATTAGGAAAGCATTTTGGAACTGAAAATTGATAGAAGAGGGCGGGTTGTTGGTGTGGCGATTGGATCTGAGCCCAGATCATCAAGGCTCATTGTTGGGCATTGAATGAGTCGCAAAGAGATTGATTTGAGCCCTAGTATGTGATTGAATGGTGCTAACTGTGACAGTGCCCAAGGATCCTAAGCAGAGCTAGTCTAAACAATTTTTCCATCGTTGTTTTTTAGCTATCAAAGAGAGTGCCAATCAAAAGGAGGTACCCACCGCCACCAAGTTTTTTCTAAACTTGTTGTTGCCAAGCCAAAGACAATTGTGAATAATCTTGTAACGGTTGTAAGTAGCTGAAGTAGAGAAGACGTAAGGGACTAGTAAATTTTCATTATTTTTGATCTTTCTAAAACATCAAATCTAACCGATTTTTATGTAACTAAATCAAATAAATTAGATGATTCCAAATATGTTATTGGAATTTCAAGATGCAGAATCTAATGAAAGGATACAATTTTTGAACCAGTTCTAGGAAAATTCACCACTAGCAATTCACCACCAAAGAAAATTCACTGATAAGGAAAATTTACCAGCAAGAAAAATTTACCACCAAGTAAAATTCATTCCATTAATATTTTTTAATCTATATTTCAAAAACTTTGATTTTATTAAAAATATTAATGTGGTTAATTTTCTGTCGCAGTGAATTGCTGGCGGTAAATTTTACTTTACAGTGAATTTTCCACGTGGGTGAATTTTCCGTCGGTGAATTGCTGGCAGTGAATTTGTCGTGTGCTATTTGAACCATTGTAAATGATACTGAGGTTAAACTTGATATGCCTCAAACAACTATTCAATATTGGGAGAAAAGAGAATACAAAGCTAAGATTCTCTTACAGATGTTAAAGCTCACATACGAGACATCACTACCTCTGTTGGTATGCGAACAGCTTTAAAAAGTTTGCATGAAATTACAATAAAGAGAAAATTACTTTTAATCAAAATGGAAGCAAATGAAAGTACTAGTAATTATTTATCTAGAGTTAAGAAATTAAGGGATGATATTGGTGAACAAATTCCAAGTAATGATTGGTTATTGTCACTTTGAATGGTATTGTGAGTTCTTCTATTGTTCCATTCTCTATTTGTAAAATCATGGAAGACATCTAGGGTGATAAGGTAGCTTACTATGTTGATTTGGGGGGCAGAGAATTCAAATGGCATTGGAAGAGCTTCGATTGAGCTCTTATTTTGCGGATGGAAAAAGATAAATCTTTGAGATCCTTATTGAAAGGATCATATTCATTTCTCTATTGTGCAGAGAAGACAAAATAATCTGGATAGGGTTCAAGTCTAGAAAAGACAAAATAATCTGGATAGGGTTCAAGTCTAGAAGGTACTCCCTAAAATTTAGATTCATCATGGAGAAAATGGACTTGGACATGTCATGGCTTGTGGACCTTTGTTGGGGGAAAAAGATTATCCCCAAGGCTGGTTCATTTGCCTAGACCACTCTCCATAAGCGCATTTTGACTAGTGATAGGCTAAACTCTATTATTTTTATGGGGCCATCTCGATGTACTTTATGCTTGGATAATGAAGAAAAGGCAGACCATCTCCTCCTTAATTGCACATTTGCACACGGATATTCATGGTTGATTGAGATGATTGGGTGGAGAAGTCTGTAAGAGGAAAATATGGAATGGATTATTAAGAATGAATTCAATGAAAAAAATCAAAAACATAAATGATAAACCCAAGTTTATCAATGAAATACAATTGTCAAAAGCTATGAATTCACAACAAAAGTTAGATGATCAAATCAAATATAAATGAATTCAAAACCAAAACAATCTTACCATTCCATTGTTTGAGTAATCTTAGTTGAAAAGTATGTGGGATTGCTTCAACTCAAAGCCTCCATGTTTGCAAAAAGCTTGATATGTGATGACCTAGATGCTATAATAATGCTCTCAATTGCTCAAGATCAAATGGACAAGACTTAGTTATGAAACTTCTAAGTAATGAATGTGAAGGATGGAGGGTTATTTTATAGATTTTTAGAAATTGGATCGACGGTCTAGATTAAGAGGTGTTGATTTGAGATCAAAGACTGATAATAAACTAGAGGAATTGATTGCCTAGTTAACTGACTTCAACTCGCTACAGGATTCCAATTAACTGGTTGCATGAGATATTGATTGAAGTGTTAAGATAAGTGATTTATCAAAGAGTGGTCAATCAATATTAGTTGATTGAAAAAGAGTTTTAGTTAAGATTTGAGAGAATAATGCATGATATAATTAATTAATTATTGCAAGATAAGATTGTGATAGAAGATGAGTTTGTTTTTTGCATGATAAAATAATTAATTAATTGAGGAACATGCAAAGATATGATTGATTAATAAATAAATGTGTAATTATTAATGGATGATGTTTGAGATAAAAGAGGAGAATTAAATAATTGTGAATGATAAGTAATTAAATAAATAATAATAATTTATTTAATTAAATTAAAAGAATAAAGAATAATTAGTGACATGATTAAATAATTAAAATTTATTTAATTATGTGGAAGATAACTCAGTGAGTGTGAGTTAACTAGTTGCATGAGAAGTGGAGTGAAAGAAAGTGTTAGTTAGAAGATAAATTTAGATTTGCATAAGAGGATAATAATTAATTTAATTAATTAATTAATTAATTGAAGAATGTGCAAGGAGGAATTAGATAAATAAATAAAACGTTTTATTTATTTATGATGAATGGATAAGGTTGAGAGAAAATGCAATAATTAAGTAGTTACTTAATTTATGAAGAGTGGGTGAATGTTAAAGATATAATTAAATAAATAGGATTTATTTATTTATTCAATAAGAAGAATAAAGAATTAAAGATATAATTAAATAAAGAGAATTTATTTATTTAATCAAGAAGATTAAAGAATTAAGATATAATTAAATAGATAGGATTTATTTATTTAATCAAGAAGAATAAAGATTTTCCTATTAAGGGGCCTAGCAGGGCTAAACTAGCTTCTTGTTTGTATGAGGTGGTGAATTGGGAAAAACCTTTGGAAGGATGGTGGAAGATTAATTTTGATGGGGCTTCAAAAGGGAATCCTGGACCATCAGGGGTGGGATTCATAATTAGAGATTGGAAAGGTGATGTTATGGCCTTAGGAGCGAAGAAGTTAGATGAAGGGACAAACAATATAGTTGAAATCATGGCAGCTTTAACAACGATTAAGCTAGGAAAGAGTTTAGGAGTCACAAAAATACACTTAGAAGGAGACTCTTTAATAATCATACAAGCAGTGATTAAAGGGTTGATAAATGCATGGCATCTCCAAAACATAATAGAAAAAATAAGAGAAGAGTTAAATTCTTGTGAAAATTTTACAGTTAGCCACATTAGGAGAGTGAGGAACATTGAAGTTAATGTCCTTTCGAAATGGGCCTTAACATTTAGGCAAGTGGGGGATTTAAATTTTGAAGATTTAAGGAATGAAGAGTTGGAAAATTATGCTTTAGAGGTGGGAGTACATAGCATTAATGAGACATGATAGGCCTCAGATTGAAGTAGGATTGAAAAGATGGGAGAATGGCTAGAAAAGGTGGCAATGGCGTTTCAATACATCGAAGCATTAAAAACGAAGTGTGGCAACCAAGACAAATTAAATCCTTGGCCATCGGTTTATTCATCTCATTGTGTTTGGTGAGGTAATGAAAAAGCTGAGGAGAGGAATTTGTAGTGTCGGCAGTGGTTAACAAAGCTATTATGGAGGCAAATTTTACTTTCCCCTCCAAACGGCAACTAAATCCCTTTTATGGGGATGCATCTGGGTTGCAGTTATCTGAAATGTTCCTCATTGAAGATGAAAGGATGGTAAAGTGTGTTAGAATGATTTTGGGAAGGGATTTTGGGATCCTCAGACACTGTTATAGAACGAACATGGATGTATACTCCATGATTGCAGCGTGGGGATTTGATCTAGGCGAAATGGTGGAAACTGTAAGGGAAGTGTTGGTAACGTTGGTGCATGAGGACTTTCTGGTGGGGATGGAGAGTATTTTTGAATGGGTTGTTCCAAGAGTGGGGTTAGACATTAATGAAGGCATAGGCATAGAAGAATTTGAGGAGCCTATTGGTTGCCTACCCTTTATTTGCTGGCCAGAAGGAAGATTCAAGGCGTGGTGCAGAGAAGAAGCTCGGCTTGGGTGGAAAGTGTTGAAGCTTTTCATCGAATTGATGAAAGTTGAAGCCTTCATAGCTAAATCGAAGGAAAAAATGGAGTGGATGGAGAAAGAAAATTCAAAGCAAAAGAAGCGGAAGGTGAAAGGAAAAGGAAAAGCAAAGAAGGCACCGAGTAGTGCAAAATGACGCTGGGGTTTTTTACTAGTTTTTTGCTAGTTTAGAACTATTAAATGGTTAAGTTTGTAGTTGAAAGTGATTGAATTGTATAGGATAATGTTGGGGTTTTTTGTTTTGTCTTTAAAAAATTGTTAAAATTTTATAGTCTTTTTGTACTAATGAAAAATACAGAACGATGGTGGAAGTATGGGGCAGGGTTTGGTTTTTGCTTATGCATGTTAATGTGCTTCAGAGCAGGATCTTTACAAAAAAAATTGGTCTGAAGGGGATGAATAGGAATTGATATTGTACTATTTTATTTCAAAAGAATATAAATCACTCTATTATTGACCAAAAAAGAAGAAGAATAAAGAATTAAATATATAATTAAATAAATATGATTTATTTATTTAATCAAGAAGATTAAAGAATTATTAAATAAATAGGATTTATTTATTTAATCAAGAAGAATAGTTGAAATGAATTAATTAAATAACATAAAGTCATGTAATTAATAGTGGAAATATGATTTGAGATGATAATTAAATAATTGAACGTTATTTAATCATTAGAGAAAGATGAATATTAATGTTAAAGTGTTAGTTCGTAGGCTAGGACAATTTCAGCATCTACAGGTTCATTGCAAAGAAAGAACCTATACAACAAATTGATTTAGGGCAGGTTGTGGATGGTAAGCCCATAAATGGTGATTTGGCATTTATGAAAGGAGAGAAATCAAAGGATATTCAACAATAGATCCCTCTATGTGGAAGAGATAAAAAGACAGAATTGGAGTAGGCATAGTCAATCTTTGACCTCAAGAATTATTTCTTCAACCCCCATGGAGTTCATTACATGAGATGATAATATTGTAAAAAAAGGAAGATGCCTAGGGTTTCGAGTGATTATACTAGAAAAAATAATACATTGTGCACAAATGTAAGATGGGCGGCCCCTTGTCACACGATGGAGCCTCACAAGATAATCCAAGGGTTGTTGGTGGTAAGTGCATTATCAAAAACAAAGTCGGTTTCCTCATGTGAGCAAGTTCAAAATAGTTAACCAAACATCACCAACGATGACACAAAATTTGACACCTTGTATGAAGGGCTCAAGCTATGCAAAGATAAGGAAATTGTATTGACAAACATAGAAGGTGATGCAATTTTTTACATCAATGTTGTCCAAGCTCATAATGTAATGAATTAAAAATGGCATAAAATGTTAGTATTGATAACTTCACTTATAAACCATTTGTGAGTCTTCTCCATATAACACATCTTCAAGGAGTCGAATAGTGCGGAAAACTTGCTAGTGAAACATAGATGCAACCAAATGTGGAGCTTATAGTATCAAATCAAGGTGTCAATTGGTCTGGCCTGAACCAAATTGTGATTGTTGAATTGCTCCAGGATTATGTTGACGACGTACAAAGGGATGGAGAGACATCTCAAGGCTTCAGATGATGGTATGTTGAATGCAAAAGACAACTAAGAGGGGAGGGGGGTAAATTAGTTGTACATCAAAATCCTCATTAACATTTAGATCCACATCAACTTTAATCTGTTATAATGATTTAGGATGAAAGTGAATAACAGAAACTAAAACACATCAATACCATGTGCAATAGAACACTAGATTTACATGGAAAACCCAAGGAAAAAATCACAATGACGATTCGCTCACAATATAAAGTAATTATAACATCGAATACAATAGGCTCATTGCCCAAAAGAAAGAAGGGCTCACTTCCAATGGACCACAGCTAGATTATAGAAAAGAAGAAAAAAATATTGTTATGGTGAGAAATCCATCTCAATGCAACAAATAAATTCTACCACAACATCACCAACACATTTGCAGCCTTTATGAAGATTGTAGACACCTTCTACTCATTGCTTCCAGTAATCTAACTCATTAAAGCTTGCACTGCACTTCACAACTCTGTAATTTGTATCATACACTCTACACACCAATCCTCCATCAACACAACATTTATTTATACCTTCTTCAACCTTGAAAACATTCTCCAAGGTCATCTATGCACCTCAACTATGCAAATTCAAATTAGATCAGCACCACAACATTCTTGCAGTGGAAAAGAATGAAGGTAGGCCACATCACACCTTAACTCAAACCTAAATCTACTCATACACACCATGCCACACTTCCAAAATCATTAAAGATAATCCATAATTAGTGTAAACACCCAAGGTCGGTCGAACCTATGTAAAAACCATCAAACATTTAAACTTACACGCTTCCTTTGATCCAAAGATGAATCGTGGACAACAAGTATCACTTGAACACAATCTAGAATATTCCAAAAACACCTTGAAATCCCATAAATTCCTTCGCAACAACTTTCACCTAAAGAACAAACTCATACTGTACACCCAGATAAATTTCCACACTATAACTCAAGAAATCAACTTGTAGAGGACCAAACCACAAACACCTTTGACTATGTTGGTGTTTTTAAAATACCCAAACTGATCTTTCATATAATCTATGGAGTTTCCATTTCCAATGGTTATTTATATGGAGGGATTGGCCAATGAATAGGTGAAATTTCGCTAAACTTTCCCTCTACACTTTGGACTCTATAAAACCTGAGAGGGTGATCCCTACAATGTATTTTAAGATACTCTTGTGTCAATTATCCCACAAATTGTAAATTAACAAATATATTCTCCTAAGTGAAGCTTAATAGATGAAAAAAATTAAAGATCTAGTCTGGCTAACCTTTACAGCATTTAGCAATCTAAAGTATGAGAATATGGTAGAACATCACTTAAACATACATTTCAAACATAAAGTAAGGATTTAATTTTATTTTTAATGTAGTTGTTGTGAAAGATTGGGAAGATGTAGCATAGACATAGTTTGTAATGATTAGTGCCTTAACCTAGGGTATGGAGTCTTAAACCATGCAATTGAAAACATATAACAACATTCTATCTATCATAACAGAGCTATTTAATGATGCATTACACCATTAAACTTGGAAATCTAAACCAATAATACTTAAATGATCTATGCATACATTCACATAAACCTTTATTCTTGTTAAAGCAAATTTAACTCACTCTTTGAACAAGTTCATCAACAGTAAATAAACATTCAGAGGAAGAAAATGAAGATGAATTGAATGATCTTTGATTCATTTCATTCATAATTCATGTGAAGTATACAATGGAGAACATTGGATTTGGAAATATGTCATTTGTGTTCCAAAAATGATAGTACTGTTATACAACATTAACAATCAAAAGACTCAAAACTTCAAAACCTAGAAAAGACTTAGACAAAATAGTATTTGTGCTTTGTATTACAATAGCTCTTCAAAATCAATCAATCAACAACCCGTGTAAATGGCCTTGAATTCCCTTTTATAAAACAAGGGAGCAACAAGATTCAGGCCATTACACATGTCACATCTTTATTTGACATACAATTACATTTCAAAATTATAAGAGTTATTGCAAGCTCGTGGAGGGAATATTTTGAGTGAAAGGTAGTTACAAAATTTGTTACATCCATGATACTTTCCCACAATATCTGAAACGGTTAGTCGATCCATTTTCCACTTCCTTTCTTCATTCTTCTTGTTGTGGACTTGGGAAAGCTAAGCTGGCAAGTGAATACAAAATCCTGGTGTGCAAGATGACAAAATACCATTGCTAATGCCCTTGAAAACCTTGAAGACCACTGAATATGCAAAATAGACCAAAATTGTTACCACATCACTATTGGAGAAGACTACAAATCAGGAATTATATTATTGTACTTATTGTCCCAAGTAGTATAGTCCTCTTTTGTAGGCCAATTGAAGGCCATGTACTCATCCAACTTTTTCCTATAAGGACCATGCTTTTTCATTATTTTATTTGCATCCTTGTCAAACTCCTCCAAGAAAGTGTTGGTGACTGACAACTTATTCATATTATCCTTTAACATAGCTATTTTGGCATCTCCCTCTTCACAAATTAGGGTGGCTTTTGTAGCAATAACAACATCCATATGAGCTCTCCATTGATCATAAGTCTTGACAGCTCCATCATCATTTAGAATGTCTAGCAAGAGGCCAAGATTACTCTCATCAAATTGCTTGAGAAATGCCTTGATCCTTTTTTCCAATGGATCCACTAATCCTTGGTATTCAATAATTTCCTTCACTGCTTTGTAGGTTGGAGCAATTTGCAGTGGCTTATTCTTATCATGTGTGGATCCTATAACCATACTTTTTAATGCACCCAACCTTGGAATCCATGTTTGCATCAATGGGATAGCAATTGATCTATCTCTTTCAAACATATTTATTGAATTGAACATTAAGAATAATTAGATTGAACACTTCTCACTCTTTTTATTGCCTTTTCTAAACAATGTTCCAAAATATTAGAAACAATAAAAGTGTTATTATCATTATACAATGCAAACAATTCCTCATACACCTCTAGTTGTTGAATCAACTCTTCTCTACTTTTGTTTGAGGAGGTGCAGTTGATATGCTTGGGTCTAGATATGCAAGTGGAACATTTTTTTCATTATACACCACCACTTCTAGAGAAGGTGGAGGAGGTGATTATACAGGAGGGGGTGAATGGATAGGAGGTGGTGGAGAGGATGGAACATCTTGCTGCATTGGTTGTCTTGCCTACATTGCTTGCAATTGTTGTTGAAGCATCTCATTTTGTAATTCCAACTCTCTAATTCTTTTTTCATCCTTTTTTTAAGCAATTACCAAGTCATTGTACTTCTTATTTTTAGCTTCATATTTCTCCTGTAAAGACTCAATAGTGGCCTTAGTGAATTGTGCCACATTCATTGCCATTGTAGCTACTTCAACTATTGGAGTTTCAAAAACTCTCTTTATGATCAACCCTCCTCTCAAATATGCAAAAATTTATGCAACCTCGGGCTTGTTAGCGTTCGGGGCCAATGCCTAGATTACCAATGTTTGCCAATCAGGACTGAAAGCTAACCCATGCAATTCACATACTACCTCTTCATCTGTTTCAAAAACCCTCAAGCCTTGTCTTCTAACCATATCAAATGTTATGGATGATGCCATATCCCATTCTGGCAAGAGAAAAACTCCACTTTTTCTTACAAGTTCTCTGCCTTCAACAGTTGTCATCTCCTTGTATTTTGCCCTCATTTCAGCAAGGACTTTTGAGGCAATCACCTCCCTTGGTAATTCTAGAGAATTAATTATTCATAGTTGTACCTTTTCATCACACTCATCTCTCCTTACTCTCCATACAAATTCTTCAAAAACTTTTGACTTTACAAATGAATTATCATTCATGAATTCATTACAAGCCTTCTCCCTTACATCATCGACATTATCAATTCCTGCCACAACAGCCTTACTTAACCTTAATTGTTGCATTGGAAAATTCACCTCCCTTGAGGGGGATGGAATGTTTTGGATGACTTCATTTGTTGTCACAACAATCTCCTCATCTAAATCCAGGGAGTAATCAACTAACCCTGACGATCCAACATTTCTCCTCTTTCGGGAGGGCTCTCTTGGAGGTGAATCCAATTCAATAAAATTTTGAGTAGGGGATGGAGGTGACATATGAGGTGGAGATGGTGCCATTTTTTGTACTAGGAAAGGTGCTCTTGACTCCTCTAAATGGGGAGTAGCAATAGTGTCTTCTTTTCTTACAACCTCCTTTTTTTCTTCTTGAGAAAACATACAACCTTTTTGATGGTTGATAGGTTGGTCTTTCCTCAACCACATGAGACTTTCCTTTATCAACCACTTCCTTCTACTCTTTTAGGTGTCAACCCACCTTATCAAAATTCCACAATATTGCCTCCACTCTCAAAATGTCATCATTGATATCCATATAAGTCCCTTTGAAGTTAGGATCTTTCTCCTTCTTTGCCTTCTCTAATTTGGTGAATCCCAACCATTTCACCTTTCTATCATTTTCCTTTACCCAATCAAATAGATTTCTGATTATATCTTCGAGGAAAAATAAATTGTGCCAAAACTTCCCACTTCTAATATTTGCCTTTAATGCTGCCATAAATCCTTCAAGATCATGATTCCTTGCTCGACAATTTTTCATGCCATAAGGTGTAATCCTTTTGAGGATCTCCTTCCACCCATCCTTTATCATAATGAAATCAAAAAATGCAGTGTAAGTAGGGAAAAGAGTCCCCTTTTTCATCCCTGCTAGGTGTGAGTCTTCAACATTCCCAAGCTACCACATAATCTCTAGAAAAACAAGTCTTAATGGCATATTCCTTGGGAATACATATGGAGCAACATGTGTTTCATACACTCTGATGATGGTGCAATCTGGAAAAGGGATGGTATCACCTCAATTGTGATCAAAGTGTAATTCTAGCTTCCTCTCTTTAGGTCTCAAAAAAATATGCAATTTGTTGGAATCCTTGGTGGATTCCTTACTAGAAACCCTCTCAACTTTTCACAAAACAAATTCATAAAAGTAACCAAGCTAGAATTTGCATCATGCATATACAGGTGGTGTGTCCATTTTTGGATAGGGAGGAGTTCATTCTTTTCACTTCTCATATTCAATGTCATATCCTTTCCAAAATATTCAGCTCCCTTGAATAGAAACATATGCATGACCAAGGAGTACCACCAAAACCTTACCCCTATCTCACCATTCTTTAAGGCTATCAATGTCTCGTGAATTTCATTAGACAAATATGTACCAAAATCATATAACCTGTTTACCAATACATGTTGAATATTTGATGACATATACATAAAGGCCAAGAGCATCCTCTTGGGAGGGTCAAACCCTATAATCTGACACAGTGTAATAGGACCTCTCAAAGTAATAGCTAAACATGGCTGATGGGAAGGGTTCCTGATCAGCTGATGATAGCCTTATCTTGCTCCTCCCCTTTCCTCTTCCCATGAAACTAGGCATAGTTGTGACCTTGAAAGTTGATTTGTTGTTCTCATATTCCTCCTTTAGGGTAATGAGGTTAATTAGCTCATTTACATCAGGGTTTAAGTTAAAAACTTCAATGATTCCCTCACGAGTAAGGCCAATCATTTTGACACCAATGTGTGACCTCACAAACCAGATATTTGGGTCATAATTGGAAGCTACAACTTTCAGAAGGTCAATGTCAAGATAAATATTAGGAATAGCAAGCTTTCCCATATCAAGCCTCCAACCATTGCTTGTAGGGACTTTAGAAAATCCCTTCCCAAACCAATGTTTGAACAAATCCCATCCAATAGTTGGCACCTCAGCATCCTTGATGGCATGTTATTTGTCTACGAAACCCTTATCTGCTCTAGGGCCCTAAAACATAATCTTGCCCTAGATTTTGTTCATTGTCGCACTTGAATCCTTCAATTGATCTAGTATATCATCATGAAGGCCTCTCTCAGGGGTAGAACCAAAAGTCTCGGCCTTTTGGGGTGTCATTCTCAAGATTTTAAAAACCTAAGGTTTTCTAAGGTTTCAATTTAGGGTTTCTAATGCGGTGGCTTAGGTGTTCTAAAAAGCACACGTAAACTAAGGAAAATTTGAAGTAGTTTGATGACAATTCAGTGAATGTAAAACTTTAAAAGAAACCTAAATTGCAATTTTTAGCTCAGAAAAGGAATATGCACACAAATTCGAGTGAAATTGGGTACAAAGGATGAAAATTTACTTATTGGTGCTTCCATAGTTGAAAACCCTAATTTTGGATGCAAGAAAGCTCGTACTGCGCATGAACTTCAATTCTCTTTAGGATGCTTTGGTAACTTGAAAAATGCTTTAAATCCTACTTTTATGGTGAAAATGTCCTTCAATTCGATAGAAAAACATTAAGTTTTCTATTATTGCTCGCTCGCACAAACTAGAACGGCTCCATCGACCCATTTTCACAATTTTAAAACACAGTTGTCGATCTTGTGATGATTTAGATCATCGAGTGGCTCGGATCAAGTCAAATGAGTTTGAAAATCATGACTTAGATTATCTTCACATCAAACCAATGAGAACATGCCATGTGGAGAAGTCGTACATCGTCACCCTAGGCTCCACCATCCTCTATAAACCTTCAAAAGTGCTATGTGTCGCTTGCCCACTATCGTGCATGAGTTTATTGGGATGCAAATCAAGGGTTGTGAGCTAGTGGGGAATGGCTTAGATCAAACCTATACACTCCAACTTGTGCGCCTTTTAACCTCCTAGGCTTACACCCACACTTAGAAACTTTTCAGCACATATCTTAAAACTCGGCAAGATGGATGGTCGGGATTATATCATCTTGGTAACCTTGTAACCGTAGAGCATCAGGTCCTTTTAGTAGCATGACCTTTAACCTTCCAAAGCCGCTTGAAATATTTGGCGAAATATCACCTTGTTCTATAGTTCTTTTAACGCCCAAGATGATGCCACGTGTTAGCCGCTCGCTATCCTGCAAGCACCTCATATCGGCTTAAAAACCTGCTACGGGATGGTAGGGAATGATCCAAATTAATTCAACATCTTCCATCACAACTGTCAATTTGAAGGGCCCACCACCGTCAGCTTTTACAAAGGCTTGCGAGACCCACCAAAGAGACAAGACACATGGTGCATGCTCGCTATCCCGCAAGGTATTTTCCCTGAATATTTTAATAGCTGCGAGTTGGTGGGGAACCAATCAACGTTGAGTTGTGGGGCCAAGTTGAGTCTTTAAGAACTTTTCATTGCATGTGCTTTAAGTTAACAACTTAAAGCAAGGCCATCCCTAGGTATTTCAACTTAGACAAACAAAAAATAAATAAAAATTCAAACCCACATTTAAAGTGCATAAATAAAATATTAAAATTATTGGTCGTCCCAAACTTAGGACTTTAGGAAAATATTTCAAAACCAATGCAACCGATTTTTTGCTAGGATAAAAGGGGTTGGTTTACCAATAACATTAATGGCTCAAGTTGTGACTTAAATGATTGGGAACGAGCAAACACATATCAACGATAAAATAGAAGAAATGATTAAGGCCTTTGCGTTATTAGGGTTTTAGAAGGGTTTTAGCCCTCAAGATGAACCCTAGCAGATGAAGAACGAAACCCTAACCCTTAGAAGACTATGGCAAAAAACTTGAAATGTAACCATGGAACCACTAAAAATTTTCAAAATTCCTATCAGACTAAAGGTAGATATGAACCTTATCAACACACTTCCAGAACTGCAAGACTTGAAATCAAACTACAAAAATATGGAGCAAAATGATTTCTCCCAGACAACACTGCAACACAGTTCACACACTGGTGAACACAACTTTCTCTATACAACAATCTAGACCAAGAAACTCTGGATATAACACCTTTGATCAACATATCTGAACCACATAAGTAGATCTTCAACACAGAAGAAATGCAAAGCAAAACCAGTACACTTTGTATGCCAGAACACCTCTACAACACATTGTTTCTTATTTTATTCAATTTTTCTCAAAAGCACTTGGAAACCAAGCACCAGAAACACATTCTCATCATCTTCACCACTTCCTCATCGACCAAACCAAGTGCAACACAACTTAACCAAACAATATCCATAAACAAAATCTTATCAAAACAACACTAGAGGTTGACACCAATAACACTTAACTAATGACAACATAATGAAACTAATCAAAGCATCATCACAACTTTTCAACCATCACTAGTTGACATTAATGACAACACAAACATAAGCATGTTAACATCAATGACAACACCAACTACACATACTTGCAACATGGTGAACTTCAGTTGCTTTGTTTTTCTTTCTTTTTTCCCACCTCATGTCGAGGTGGCCAAAACATTCTTTAAATGTGCAAGACACGATGCTTCCATGACAAATATGTTGATTAGCATGGTGACTGAAGGGATTGAATGTGAATGCAAACAAGAGAGTTTCTGCACAATTCAAACGGTCATTTTCTATCAAGAACTTGGCAATGGTGGTCATGATCAGGGAAGTGATTGGGATGAGAAGACCTACTAACAGTCATATAAAAAGTTTGATTCTTTTCAAAAGTTTGTAGTTGATCACCTAAACCTACTTTTGAGTAATCAATTGAAGCTAATGGACAAACTGAAGTGGGGATTAATTTTCCACCAACCCTAGCCATGTAAAATCTCTTGTAAACCATCAATGGGAGAGGTTCTAGAATTTAACATAAGGGAGTTGCCCCCATGAGAATAACATTGTCAATTAAAAAATAAAATAATTATTATTTTGATTATTTTATATATTATTAATTATATTTTTTATGAATGGTAAAAAAATTACATATTATTTTATTTTTATTTAAATTTGAAATAATTTTTTATTATATATTTAATTATATAATTATTTTCAAAGTATTATATTTTACATATTTAACATTTTATTTATTAAAACTAATTTATGCACTAAAAATGAATAAAAATAATTGTGAATACAAATATTTTATAACATTATTACTTTTGTAAGTATATATTTCATTTATTTTGTATATTATCTCTAATAGTTTTTAATAATGCACATACACCATTACACTCCATTTGCAACCACTCTAATTGTATCTCTCAGCATAATCATTTATCCAAATTTGATTGGCCATTCAAATAAAATTTAATCATGTCATATATATACAAATAGAATTAACTGAATTGTAGAATTAAAAGTTTTTTAAGTGTAGATAAGTTAGTATAGATATCTTAAATATATTTCTAAAAGATGTGGAGAGATCAATTTGAAACTATTTTGAATATATTATATTTTATTAAATATTACTAATTTGACATAAATAGTTGTGAAATTTAAGATGAAAGATTACGGATTTTTGTTAACACAAGTGTCATTACACTCTACCCCTTGTTCAACATCAATTAATTGAACAAAACATAAAAAAAATCAGTTATATTGATCTTATATCTAAATACAACTAGATTTGTGAGAATGAATTGAGAAAAGTAAAGTATTTTTGTTAACACACGTGCCATTACACAACAGTTATATTGATCTTATATGAAAATACTAGATTTGTGAGAATGAATAATCATTGCAAAAAGTAGTTATCTCCAAGAAGAAATGTGAACCGCCACACTCCGTGTTTTCTTGGTATTGTTAATTTGTATGATGAAGTGGGAATTAAGTCATTATCCATACAAAATAGTAATACTTTGTAGCTGTAAGGAATTCAAAACTTGCAGAGTGATAAACAATTTATCGGATAAACAATTTATCGAATACCACCATTTCCTGACAGAGTATGTAAACATTGCAAATGAAATGAGATGATAATCCGTGTATTAGTAGATAAGGATGAATTTAGAATCTCACGTATGGTTAACTTCAAAGTATGTCTATTGAAAAAAACACTAGTTTCTATTGTTTGAAGTAGAAAAATCAGAGGCATTGTAAAACGATTTTTTTTTAATTATGCAATATGGCTCAAGGGCCCAACTTTATGCTATGCTTGGCTGAAAGAACATTTTATCATCTAATTCCAACGCATCAGACTCTTGGAGGCAGGCAACTTGGACGTCCAAAATTCTCTCTACATAAAATTTTCCAAAGTCTACCAACCATAACAGATGTGACTCTGGAACGTTCACAGGAGTTTATACAACTGCATTGATGGAGTAATACCTTACTGAAATGAAATACCTTGCAAAATCTCCAACTGCATCATCTCAAATTATAATCCTCACAAAAGTGTATAATATACCTTCAATAGTGTTCAATAAACCCATTGAACTGATATTGCTTCATTGTGCAACATCTCTAATTACTGGACTGAAAAGAGAAACGATCCCTTGATGCAATTTGAATACGTGCCATAATACATCGTTAACTTGCCAATTCAAGGTTAGCGCCATGTCAACAAGGTGAGCAAGTGCTACAACAATTGTCTTACTACTGTTGTGTTGATTTTCATATCCACTGGTCAGCAGCAAATGAAACATTTTGGCAAGGACCAAGGATGCTATCATAGAGAGCTGAAACTAAACCTCCTACCCTGTTTCATCCTTTAAGATGGTTGCTTTCTCTACTGCCTCTAAAAAATCACAACCAATATGTTTTACTTCAATAAAGAAATGCCACCACAATTGAACATTTCTTCCCATGTAATTTATTGGAGAACCAGCTCAAGCTTATGTAATCCTCAGCTAAATTTCAGCATCCAGCTCATCTCCTCCTGCGAACAGGTGATCGTGATCTCGACTGCTTGCGCCTATAATTAACAAAAGTTAACATCATAAATCATAAAACTTGAACAAAAACTCACCTTTTACAACATACTGCATGGATCATCCATCCTATTGTTAATGTGTCGTCGATCTTACAAATTTTCTTAAGTCATATTAAGGAAAATAGTCGGCCTCTTACCTGGAATCATGAGAAGGATAAGGGGAATGCCTGCGATGAGAATGCCTGGCATGTGGTGAACGAGAACGAGAACGAGACCGCGAAACTTGTCTAGAAATAACAATCATCATACTCATTGGGTAAGTTAAACAAATTTAGTTGTGAAGAAACTTCTTACCCCACAAGAAGCGACCTGCACATATGACTTGAAAGATTACAGAATTTAACATGCTAGGTGATTAACACCACTTATGCCAATCTATATATATTCCACAACAATTGCCATACTTTATTTTTCCTAGACATGCTGAGTGGCATTCCATACCCATTGGAATTACTAAAGAACATAATAAAAAGGAGTTGTAATGCCAGAAAGCATCTAATTAATGAATTAATGGCATTTGGTACTTCTCTCGAATGGGAACCAAAAAAATTCTGGTTATCTAATGAGAATCATTTTTCTATATTTATATAATCTAGCATTTTAGCTTCTTATACTTCACTGTATTTTCTGTTTTTTATAGGAGGATGGGTAGAAAGCAAAAGCCAAACACTAAGTTATGTAGATCTACACGAAGAAATCTCATCATTATTGGCCACTTGGGGTGCTTAAAGGCAAATCACAATTCTAGAATCAAAGACTGTTTCTACAGTAATGTGGTTTGTGAGGCAAGCAATGAGCTATTGTTTAATCTCTTATTATTAATAAAAGAGATCTTATTACAGAGAGCATTAAGATATGATGTAGCCTGAAAATTGATACTAAAAGGTATCGTGCTTATTAGCGGTTGTTATTAGTAATGACTCATCTCTTCATGTTTATAAAATATCCATATGTTTAAAATATCCATATGTTTATCAGGTATATATTTTTCCAGTATTGAAATTGATGCACTATTGAACAGGCGAGTCTCATTCATAGCTTAAGAAAATGGAAATAGAATAGAAACTATTAAGAGAAAATTGATGAAAAGCATTAAATCAAAGCTATTTTCCAACTTGAGAATGCTTGTAGAAAAACACTACTGCTATATAGAATACCACAAGCAAAAAAGCAAGCCCCGCCAATCTATAAATTTAATATCTTCAATAAGCTGCAGAGTAGTAATAGTCTTACAAAGTTTTTCAAAAATAGAACAAAAATGTTACCCTTTCCCTACAAAACATTCACTTGTACCTCTTTCGAGATCTGGTAGGTGATGGTGATGAACTTCGCCTGCTTGACTGCAACTTCCTATAGCAATTATAGAAATCAAATTGATTAGTAAATGCAATAATTGATAACTAATTTACTGTTAATTGACATACCAGAAATATATACTATATAGAAGAAGAAGAAGCACATCTCTACCTCCGTCTTGTTCTGTCTGTTCCTTCGGGCCCTGAACTACTATTATTGCTATCATACGAGTCAACCTTGCTGTTTCGACCTCTACTGCTTACTGATGATGAGCGTTTCCTTCTCTTTCCAGTATCCTTCACATCTCTTTCTTTTCCTGTGCCATTCCTCTCACCCCTCTCTTTATCACTTCTCTTACTATTGTCAGTTGCCCTTTTCTCTCTAGCATGATCCTTCTTCCTTTCCTTGTCATGTGTCCGTTCTGAATCCTTTCTCCCTTCTCTCTCACGGTTCTTTTCTTTATCACTTTTTTTGTCCATAGCTCTATTTTTCTCTCTGTCTTTTATCTTCTCTCTCTCCTTTTCCTTCTCTCTTTCCTTTTCCTTCTCTCTTTCTCTCCCCTTTTCTCCATCTTTCCCCCTCTCTCGCTCCCCCCGTTTCTCTTTCTCCTTATCTCTCTCTCTTTCTCTTCCTTTATCCCCGTCCTTCCTTTGCTGAACCATATCATGTTGCTTGTCATCTCCTTTTCTGTCTTTCATTTCTCTTTCCTCAGTTTTGACTTCAGCTATTTTCTTTCTGGTATCAGTCTTGTCAATTCCCTTACTTCTGCTTTCTTTATCTTTGGAATCATTTGACCTCCTCCTGTCAACTTCAACATCATTATGGTTATTTTTCAAATTTACTTGGTGTCTTTCTGAACCCTTGTCCACGTATTTTGAAGTAGTTGGGTTTAACATAGCCTTCAGATTTTCATGTTCTTCACCAGCTCTTTCACCATCCTTGTTGACTAGTGTATCTTCATTATGTTCTTTAATCCTAGGATTATCTTTCTCGTCTTCTGTATCACTTTGCAGATCATTTTTTGACTTTTCACCTCTCCCATACTCAATAATATTTGATTGACCTGGTCTTAACTGGCCCACATGATCTTCCCTACGTTCACTTTCTCCCAGCAGACTGGCATCTTGCTGCTCTGAAACATGAGATAAAACCTGCTGAGTTTGTTCAGGCCCATCATCCTCGTCGTCAGATGCATAATTTGCAAGCCCAAGAACATTGCCACCAGGTGCACTTGAGCTTGAATTATCATCCTCATCCCCACTGCCTGCAGTAGCATTGTTGGTTGAAACAACAACCTTTGTGGATACTGTTGTAGGCTTAACTTGTGATGGTGGAGGAGATACCGTTAAAGTTTTCGTTCTCCCTCGATCACTTACAGGTTGCTTCTTAACTGAAATGCATAAGGCAATGCTAATTAAAAAGAAAGTAAACATTAACTCTACCAAGAGCACAAACACTAGTCATGTACAAAAATGGTTCAAATGAAAAACAAGAAACAAAAAAAGCAACCTTGAATAATGTCATCGTCCTCATCCAGAACTTCTTGGGAGATTTCATCAAAAAGGTCATCCGTCACCTGTGGCCAAACAAAATATAAGGAACAGTTAATAAGACCATTTGGAGAAGAACAAGTATAAAACAAACAAGAACCAATGCACCACAGAAAGCCATGCACATGAAAAATAGTAACAAAATAATGAAAGCCATTGCAACAGATAGCAAAAAGGGAGTGACTGCAGCTAACCTTCTTCAATACTTCTGTCAATACACGTTTAATTTCCTGATTGATTGCAGCAGTCCTAGTTGCTTCCACCTCATCCTTTAAAGCAAGACAAGGCAAGATTGACTGTGTTAGAAATACAACTATAAAGGCTTTACCACTATTGGCATTTTGTAAGTGTAGTTTTATGAAGTCTAGAAATTTCAGTTCTTGAAAATTCAGGCAAACCTCTTCATCTTCATCATCACTAGAACGGTGAGAATCAACACTTCTGATATCTGCATAATCAGATTTCTGAAATGATTGATTTACATCATCAGATCCATTTGCATGAAAAGAATCCTCTGATGCATGGCCCTGTGCTGAGGTATTTTCTACAACAGCAGCTTTCTTTTTCATCAGTTCTTCTCTTAGCCAATTAGGCAAAGAAGCCTGCACTCACAAACCTCCTAGATAAATTAAAGGTCAAGGACATTATCATTGAATAACAATATAAGAGAGCATGTCACCTTCTTGGGGCGCTCAGGAACACCAAAAGCCCCATTATTGTCTCCCATAAAAGCAGGCCCAACCATTCCTAGCTGTCCAGGTGGTAGACTAGGGCTCAGTGGTCCCATGCCAAAAGATCCACCAATTGGTGGCATATTCGGACGGAAGCCAGGCCCAGGTTGTGGACCAGGAACCCTCCCAAACAAATGTGCTGGATGCCCGTGGATTGGATGAGGTATGGGCATATATGGATGTTCAAACTGATAATCCAAGTAATAAAAAGAATCAGTGTCTAGTGCAATGCACAAAATTCAAACAGAAATTACACAACAAAGACTTATGTGCCTATGAAAATCAAAATACAATACCTGATGATTCAATGCAGGAGGAACAGGTGGAAATGGTCCCAACTGAGACCAGCCAGGCACTGAGGACGTTGGCCCATTATACTCTTGACCATCACTCGCCATTGTTTGTACAGGCTGCAAATAGCTGGATTGCTGATGTTGATGATAATCTTGAGCATCACGTTCAAATTCTGGTTGTTGATGACTGACTTCAGGAACAGGGGCCTCTTGCTGATCGGAATATGTAAAATGAGGCTGCTCAGTTGACTGTGATGTTGAAGTTGAATGCATTTGTGCCTGCAACATATAATCATCTTGTTGCAAATCCACAGATGATGACAATGGCGAATTTGAAGTTGGCATTTGCTTAGCTTGTTCTTCAAAACCTGCAAAGACATGTCATTGTTAATCATGGGCAACCAAGAAAGATTATTGGAAATTAGTGAATTTATAATTCTTCAACATATTGCCACCCATTGAATATTAGTATTTAATGACAAACACTATCAAAAATGCATTTGTGACTGTCACATGATAATGGCATAACCCAGAAACATTATTTTATTGAAATTAAGTGAACCTCCAGAGAGGCATATTGAGTTTTCTAATTAGATAAAGCATTTTTTATGCGAGCAGTCAACAAAAATCTCCAAAAATAAAGAAAAATAATATTCCAACTCAATGGCTAGCAAAACAAGAGGAGTCTTGTTAGCATAAGCAATCAGATGATCACAAAAGGAGGAACATTCCACTATCTCAAAAAACCAATGCTTACTGTCAAATTATGGTTGCACCAACAAGAAAATTCTGTAGAAGACAATATTGATATAAGTTATGTCAAAGACAAAACCATCCAGTATTAAATTTGTGTTATAGAGCCACTGGTGTTAGATTAACAAGTCTCAAGTAAAAAATGGTTAATATTCCACGGCTACAGATATGCCACAAGTTGGTAAGACTTAACAAACTTAACAATGGATAAGAACTTGAAAAAATAAGAGCCCATGTTTTATGCCATAGTAGGTAAGAGAACAGAAGGCAGATTTTGCCTTAAAAAGACTGTTTGAACAAATGACATATAATGTCTTAAAATTACATAGGCACTTCAACACATGGAGATAGCTCCAAAACAATGAGTTTATTACTTATTAGAGAAGAAAAGGAAGTCTTTTAATCTTTTGAAACAAAAATGACTTATACACCTAATACTGCATTACATAGAATATGTTATTTGAGAAGAAAATAAAGCGTACTAATCTTCTGAAACAAAAGTAACTTCTAGAACCAATACAACTACTTATCGCCCATTGCAGGTCCCTTAAATAAGTATACTCCCAACAAAGTGTGGCCACCTCTTACAGAATGAACATAAAAATTTAAGCTAAATCAGAGATGGTTAAATCAAAGTAAATAGTACCTGGCACCGAAGAATAACTCAAGGGCATTTCTTGTGAATAATTAGCAGTAGTGATAGGAATGGTTCCTTGAGAAGATATACCCGATGCATTCTGCTCTTGAATTGCAACAGCATCTTTTGATCCATAAGACATAAACGAGATGTAGGAAGATGACAAATCATTAGGAAAATGCGCTGAAGAATCCTGAACCTGATTTGCAGTGACAGTTGGGGCAGATACTTGAGGTGGTTGAACAGATTGATGACCCAATGCTGGGAAAGAGGGTTGCTGAATTTCAGCAAACAGAGTGTGAAATGGCTGAGAATAATGACCTTGGTAAACTTGATGCTCAGCTGGCCTATTTAAAGGTGTAAACTGAGATTGTGCCTGCTGAGATTCCATAGCTGCCTTACCCGCTGCCCATGCTCTTGCTTTAGCAGCCCAATCATCTTCATTGTTGACTCCCGTGCTGTTACCTGCTACATGTCCCATTTGAAACATAAGCTCTCAGCCAAATATAGCTCCAATGCAGACAAAGGGTTTAAAAAGCAAACAAATTATCATGTACCCGAAATTGCAACACTAAAATACAAAGATAACTAAACGTTGAAATGCAAATAAATAAATAAGATAAATAACTAAATTCATATTAATATAAATATATATTAACAGTTAACATTATTATAATATAATATTATAAATGTAAAAAAACATATATCTATATATATAAAACCCAATATAAAAATAAAATAAGAAAAATACATATTATAATGTAACAGAAATTCAAATTATGTTTATGATGATAAGCCATAACATGATTCATAGTTTATGCAGCGATGAGAATTAAGTCTATGTTTAAAGAAAAGCAGCAATAAAATTCATTAATTAAAGGTAGGGATTACCCTTGACCCCAGCAAAGGCATTGATTAAGGGAAAGGCAGTGAATGTTAGAGGGCAGCATTTGATAAAAGGCAGTGGTGATTAGGAATTAGTGAATGCAAAAAGGCATCGCTTAGGTCTCAGCAAAAAGGGACATCCCTCTCCATATGGTCGCCCCTCTTGGGGATTTGCAAGGTATAAGGGGAACATAAATAGAAGAACGAAATCATCAAGGATATATATAGCATTCAAAAATAAATAAATAATAATCTGCAACTCAGGAAAGGTAACAGAATGGAATATGATCAGATTTAAACACAGATATGTAAACAGCAAATAAGGACAGAAATAGGAATATTTCCTGAGCATAGCAGTAGGTATATTAATATGATATATTCAGATTTGGAAAGAAGAAATAAGAAGTCTGATATGGAAAGTATGTATGAAGAAGAAGATAGATCAATGGAAGATAAATGATAAATATATAAGGGGAGTAAGTTAAATATAATTACATATACACAATATATATGTGAATTATATACGATTATGCAATAATGATGCTTGCAGCAATTATTGAGCTTTATAGGTAATTATGACTCTTTAATATAAGTATGGGTAATAGATTCTTATTTGTTTGATCTACACTAATGATATCTTCTTAATGTTAAGGAAAAGAGCAGATCTGGATATTGATAGTAGTTAAGGCATACAGCAGAAGTAATTGATCAACAGCATAAGCTCTTACACCATAGTTGCACGGATATGTGTCTCCGACCCCTAGGACACATCTCAGATACCCGTTATCATTTCCTTGTACCAAAAACTCGTCGGAGACGTCTCCTCAATTTTCATTTAAAAAAACATAAAATCCCTACACATATTGGCAAGTTTCCATATGAAAAGAAAAAAAAATTAATCGACATTTCTAAATTTAACGTGTAATATCAAATATGTAGTATGAACTCTTTGACATTTGTGTGTTCAAACTTTAAATTATTAAATTATATTAAAAAAATGGCATCTCCAAGTACCCCCATCTCCTATTTTCAAAAATAGACGTATCGGTACTGGTACTGGTTTCCCATACCAGTAACAGTACTAGTCTCCTAACAACCATGTCTTACACATATACATCAAATCCAATCAGAGTAACAGCATAATCAAATCCTGTAGTATGATGCTTATTTAATCAAATAAATATAGATATTAAACACCAATATAATAGCATATTCTGTAGCATATATTTTCTGATATTATGAACAGTGATATTATTCTGGTTTAGCAACAATTGATCGTGAAGGGATGAGCCAGGACTGCAAAAGGGATAACTGCGAGAAGGGCACCCTATTATGCAAAAGGGAGAACTGCAAGTAGGGCACCCTATTATGCAAAAGGGAGAACTGTGAGAAGGACACCGTATTGCAGCCTCCCAACTATCCCCGAATGAATCAATTGTTGAAGTAAATGAAGAAATGTCTCAACCATAAGAGGAGAGGTTGGCATGGTGGAGGAGAACTGTGCAAAGCCCTCACTTGGTGCACCACCTCATGATGATGGTTGAGGACCATAGGTTAAGGACCACACGAGGCCACAGAAAATAAGGTCCTGCTGTTGGGCCTAGGGGAGGATACTTGGGGCACCTTATCATGTCCTCCTCATTATGGTTGAGACCGCGTAGTCCTTGGGACTTGTTGTATTGATATATATAATCTTTCTTAAACTTAGAACTAAGTGTATTTCATGGATTATGTCCTATTCATCTAACATGGTTGCAGGTTTCCATAACCAGACTTACATTATCTTAATTTTAACTATAATCTGCTATTCGTTTCATTTGGAATTGTGATTTCAGGGCAAAATATAAGGTGATCCCAAAAGGGGACATTACACAAATGAGTTTCAAAACCATAACAGTACAACTCCTTACAAAACACTCAACTCACCATTGCATGGACGAGATGTAAATGTACAAATATAAAAACAAAAAGGGATAGAATAATCATTTTATAAATCTTGTAATGGAAAGAAAACCATTAATTATTTTTTCTTTATAAGCAACTACCTGTGAACTCCCAGGGTTGTTGATGGCTCCAGCCTGGATTTGCCCAAGCCTGCAGCAAAGTAATTGAAATCCAGTAAATTAGGTTAAACATATTAACTTTATTGCCTGTACACTCCAGAAGAATATTCATCAGCAGTAGAGTAATTAAATTTCTTGTTCACAAAAAACAATATGGCTGAACACAACAAAAGTGCAATTAAACTAAAATCAACAAGGAATAACTAAAGTTCCATTTGCTCCTTTACTTAACTCCACTATCCTTTCCCCAAGCCTAAGCATCTTGTGCCTTGCTTAAAGCGGGCCTACTGAAACCTGGATGGCTAAAAATGCGCATTAATGGTTGCCTTATGAAAGCCTACTGAAACACAGATGTCTAACTATGCACATCCCTAGGCAAGCATACTGAATTGATGTCCTGAATCAGGCTGAGACAACCTCATGCACAATGTCTGCAAATGACAAAGGAAACCCTCATGGAGTCAATAATTCACTTTCTGTGAAGAGAGATTTAGAATTGCTGACATCCAAATGTCAACCAAAACAAATCTCAGCAGTCAGATTTTATTTCAGTATTCAAGACCCAAATCAGCCAGTCAATGTCATTGAATCCACAAAGACAGCAGCATAGGAGACTTATGGATAATACTCATTTTGGTAAGACATTAGAAGAGGGTGCTGGTTATATCCGTTCTTAAGTAAAAAGATTGAAAATTTCTTACCTACGAAACAACTTTTCCTTGAAAAAGATCATTTATTCAACTCAAGATTCAAACCAAGGCCTTCAGCAAGGACATTACAACATTTTGATTTATTGTAACCTATCTCAAATGGAGGTTTTAAGTCTTTTAAGATTGATTAGCATAAGAACACACCACTGTATATTTGAACAAATTTCATATTGAGACCTTGCTTTTGAATGATTTGCTTCAGTATTTTAATTTTTAATAAATCCCAGATTACCTCTTCCATTGCATACCCTCTATAAAAAGTCTGCCAATCTTGTTCTTTGATAAAATTTATAAGTTCCAAATTGAGCAGAAAAAGGCTATTCCCAAAACCCTTAAAAAAATAATAGATACAAATCAGAAAAAAGAAGGGGTTTAGCCACACCATACCTTGTACAAACCCTATATTTTAAACCTAAGAAAAAGAAGATTCCAGAATGTTAAAAATAGTTTTAACCAAACCATATTAAGGGCAAAATCCCTACTTTTTTAACGTAAGATAGAAAGCAACCAAAATGTTTAAACATGCAATCATAAATGCAAAAAATAAAAATAAAAATGGCATGATGCACAAGGCATCTCCAGACTGATGACAATAAAAAGAATAACTAAATCCATGTATCAAAGAAAGAGAACAAAAATCCTTAAAGGGGGTAAGCTCAAATCTAGGGAGGCAATGACAAAAGTGTTGAAATCGGTAAATCACTGCAGCCATCTTGTTGGGTGCAGTGTAACCTACTGAACAAGACAGAGTTCAAAATAGCACCCAGCCGTGGAGACTCAGCCTAAAGTTTTCTTAAGTGAAGACTTAAAATTGTCTGTCACAGGACATGACACTAGTATTCAAACTTGAATTCTAAAGAAACCCTACTTTGCACTTTTTCTTCATGAAATTTATACAAATTTCATTTTATCTCCTTCATCACATCCCCTTGTAGCATGGCTCCTAACAGCAAAACAGGTCAACCCTAATCATTGTTGAAACTTATATATTCCAAGATGTGCAGATAGCTACGTATAAAGTGGAACAAAATTATCATCAAGAGGCACGCCACTTCTGATTTTTGAGATTCTTTTCACAGATTTGCATTTCTAACAAAATAATATCCAGAAACAACTGTGTTCATATCCTATTTCTGAATTTCATTAATGACGCTGCCGGTCCAACTTCTAAAGCCTTCTTCAGGTTCAAATGGATCTTAAAATATAACATGAACACATTTGTTTCCTAATATACGCTTGCCAGATATGCCACTTTATAAGGTCAGGCTTGTTTATTTTATATACAGAGGAAACTGCAAATCATACAATCACCTTCAAAACCCTAAAGAGAATACAAAACCAGCAAAAAGTACGAAAATAAGTTTTTAGTAAAAACTAGCAGACGCACAAACCCTATTTTTAAATCTTTCAGGGACGCAAAGCCCATTTGCTCTAAATTACATTAGCGACATAATATGCCAAAGAATACAGAAAGAAGATTTTAGTTTTGGCATACAGAAAGAAGATTTTAGTAAAACCTTAACAGGCACACGAACCCTAAAGTTGAATCTTTCACGGACAAAATACCTATATGCTCTAAATTACATTAGCAATTTAATATGCCAAAAAATACAGAAAGATGTTTTTTAGTAAAACCCTACCAGGCACAGGCACAGGCACACAAACCATAATCTTTAAATCTTTCACGGAAAAAGCTTGCTCTAAATTCTATAAATGACATAATTTGTCAGTGTAGAAGGAATTACCCTCATTATAATAAAGAATCCTATGCATTAAAGGGAGAGGAAAATCAACAACGCTGTGTAAAGATTGTCACCTGATCCGGTTGAGCATACATGTGAGTAACCTGATGGGGCGGCATAGGCCGTTGTGGAGGAGGCGGCGGCAGAGGGTAATGTTGATTCAATACTTGTCCATAGTGATCTAATGGCGGCGGTGGAGCCCACTGCTGCTGCTGTGCGCCTGGGTACTGAAACTGCGCCTGCCCTGGATACCACCCCGCCTGCTGCTGCTGCTGTTGCTGATGAGCATCGATCATGGGTCTCATCGCCCTGTGATTTTGCTGTACGGCGTCCATGTTTTCCATTCACTGGAGAAACAAAAAAACAAAATAAACCCCCTTCTTCGCTGATGAAAAACCCTGTGTATCGACGACGACCGACCTTCAAAAGAAATTCTATTGAATAAAATTTTGGGTTTTTAATTCTTACACTTCTTCAGAGTGTTTCTTTAAAGCTCTTACTGATCCATGAAAGTGCCTGGAGGAATTTTAAGTTACGGCTCTATTCTCTCGATCTGACTTGTATTTCTTTTGTTTATTTTACTGCTAAATGTCTTATTAGTATGATAGGGGTATATCAGCGTCGCGTCCCTGTTGGAATAGGGTTCTCCATTCCCTTCAAAGCTGTATAAATTTATATTTGAAGGAAGCAAGAATAGATTTTTCCTGGAAAAATATCTAATGATAGGGGTCAGCCAAGGGAGGTGTCTTGGTTGGGAGTGCCTTTTGATATAAATTTAGAAGTAACATCATTTATGCTTGTTTTCTACCGGTGAATTTGACATTAAACACTACACTTCAGTTTTATATTTTTTTTTTTTTATAAATAGGTGTCATCATTATTATTTAAAAGGTACATAGTAGTAGTATAATTATGTTTCATAGAATTTCAATTTTTATCTCATGTGATTGAATAAATCAAAATATTACATATTTCATCTTATATAACCACCTCATTTGTAGTCTTCTAATGTGTGCTTCTTGCATTCCTCATCATCTAGTTATTTAAAATCTTCTAATTCAAGGCACACTCCAAGACAAGTTGAATCACCTCAACACCGGTCTATGGTTGAGTCACTCGTTGAGTGGCACTTGTTACTATGTTCCTAGTCTAGGTTTGTCTATGAATGGTCTCCTATTTTCAAGGCATTGTAACTAATCTTTAAGCAATTTTTATGATTATTTCTTGTAGTTTGAAGCAACTAATTTGTTCATACAATTCTTATGTACAAATTTATGTAGTTTATATTTACATAGTTTTAACTCTTTTGGATTAATAATCAAGATTTATATATTAGTTCCTATTGAGAATTATAGTAGAGGCTTCAATCATTAAATAGTGAATAAACTAGGCTTTAACAACCAATGACGAATGCAATTTTGTCGAGATTTTATTATATGCTTCTTAGTTTTGTAGGCAAAGGTGCACAGTTTTTATGTCTAAATATTTATTCAACATTTTTATCGACTTGTGGTTGGTGTTGCATTTCTATCTAAAGGTTGTCAGGGGCTATTGTAGTGTTTCAAGACAAGAGAGCATGCGAAAAATAATTTACAGGTGACAGGCTATCAAGGAGAAGACATGAGTTACAAGCTCCACCTTATCAAATTTCCCTTGATAGTTGGCGATTAACATGGTAGCCATGTTTGCATGCAGAGGAGATGTGGATGGTCTACAAAACATCCAATACATTTTCCATTCCATGGTTGCATGCAATGCCCATTTTCTTAATAATGATTACCTCTGAAACAAGGCGAAATTCAATGTCTCTAGTATTGGCTTCCATTGGCAAATACTTTAACAACTTTTGGTTTTTATAAGATTGAACAACTTACTCTTTGTCTAAGTTATTTTTTATTTTTTGTACATTGGTTTTCCTTCAATGGTTGTATAAGCTCTTTCCTTATGAATCATAGTAATGATTATTTTGTTTACGTCGTGTCTATAGATTAGAGTCTCTGCTCTAATGAGCAATGCTCCTTTCATTCTTACTCTAGACTATGACATGTATGCCAACAACTGTGAAGCCCTTAGAGAAGCTATGTGCTTTTTCATGGATTCTTGAATTGGACACCAATTTTCCTATGTCAATTTCACCATAGGTTTTGTGGCTTTACCAAAAATGATTTGTATGCCCATTAGATGTATTTTCATGTGAGTATTTATAATTGAGTTGCTTCCCTAAAACATATGCAATCAATTGACCTGTACTTCTATATATTATGATATATAGATATGTCATAAAGGAATAGATAGAATTAAGGTTCGTCATACATGGGTAATGGATGTGTTCTCCGCAAGGATGTCTTATGTGGAAGTGAGCGCCAACAAAGCTCTTCAAAATCAATCAAAGAGCTTATTAGTTCATCAATTTTAAGCATAAAGAAAGCAACTCTATCAAAGAGATTAGATGAGGCAAAAGAGCTTGCCAAGTGCGACTATGAGGAGAACACACAATGGGGGAAAAGGAAAATACAAGCTAAAATCTTGATAATTTTTAAAAACTGGATCAATTTTCATAAACAATTTCTGACAATGAATCGTCTTCACAGGTTAGCATGCTCTACGATCGTGCAATGGAAGATACTTTGACAAGGATTTCTTTACACTACCAAGGATGGAAATCTATTTACTATTGTCCCAAAAGAGATGCTTTTGTAGGGAGTGTGCCTGTTAATCTCTAAATGATACTTCGATTCAAAATAAAAGATGGGCAACAAGTTTACTAGAGATTTTGACCAATAAATTTTATCTAGTCACATATGGCATTCGCCATAAAAAACTAGCACAAAACATGTGTTAGAGCTATTACTTTCTATGGGCTCCATCTTCCTTACCTTTAAATTTTAGTTTTAACATTGGTCTCATCCTTTGTTATATAGTTGTTATTCATTACATTCACTTTCAACCAAGTTCACCTTTCACATGCCTTTTTTGGGTCACGTGTTTATTTAATAGATGTAAATTCTTTGCATGCCCATCCTAGTTGAAGTATTGTAATTTATTCAAACATCATTGCAATTCTAAAAAAATGCCATATTTGTGCTCTTCTCCTAAGTCCACTTGTATGCCTGTTCTTTCTTTGTTATTTTAACTTAATTCTTTGTTCAATGCTTGTTCATTATTTTATGTTCATTCCATTTCCATTACTTAAGCAACAAATAAGTGTAGGTTCATTTAAATACTATGATTCACAATGGAGAGATAGTGACTAGGAAGTTTGGGGTTTTCCTTCAATTATAGCAAATCAAGTATGATTGTAACAAATGTGGTGGTGTTGGCCAACGGGCTCTCTTTTTCCTATTGGATGGCTTTGGTTTTGGGTGAGGTTTCTACCTCTCTCTGTTTTGGCATAGCTTATGGTGTGTTGTGGTGGTTGGGCGGAGCTTGCACCCCAATTTGGTGCGGCCTCAAAGACTTTATTATTGAAGCTTTAATGGGCCTCTGCTAATTTTGGTTGTTGTGGTTCTCTGCCCCTTGGTGGTCAGTTGGGTTGTATTTCCTCAAGACCTAGACTAGGTCGGATGGTGGTGACGAAGTTGTCCCTGCTCTTTTGGGCTTTCAACCAGGGTTGGCTCAGGTGGTGGTATTGGCCAGTGGGCTCTTTTTTTTCCCATTGGATGGCTCTAGTTTTGGGTGAGGTTTTTGCATCTCTCTTTTTGGGAATAGCTTATGGTGTGTTGTGGTGGTTGGGTGGAGCTTGATCCCCGGTTTGGTGCAGCCTTAGAGACTTTCCTACTAAAGCTTTAATGGGCCTCTGCCAGTTTTGGTTGTTGTGGTTCCTTGCCCCTTAGTGGTCGGTTGGGTTGTATTTCCCCATGACCTAGATGTGTTTGTGGTTTTTACTCCTTTTGAGTTTCCTGTTACTGGGTTTGTTGAAGGATGGTGTGGGGTGAAATCACAAATTTGTGTCTCACTTTTTGCCCAAGATGGACATTTACATCAATATTTTTAACTAAATCTTCATCTTCTGAGACCTATAGCAGCTAAACTGTTAAGAATTTGAAGATGATGTGAACTAGTTATTTGTGACAATTTGTGTGTAGATTCTAAATAAGTTTTTCTCATTATTTTTGAAATAAATCATGAATATTTCAACATATTTTTTAATAACTAGTTTTAAACATAAATCAACATTGTGAGAAAGTAACGTTTGTGTCGTACAACATGACTTTTTTTCTATAAAGGATTAAACTCTAATTTTTGAAATATAGATTCTTAACATCAATATCTAGGGAAAGGATTTTTTTTCATAACTTTTTGTTGCATATATTTTTTTAAATTAATTTTTGAAGTCACTATAACTATAATTTGGACATACGTGTGTGTCATACAACCTAACTTTTTGTGTATATATCGAAATCCAATTTTTCTTTTTTGGGTGAAAAAAGGACATCAATAACTAGGGAAAGGGTATGTTTTGAATTTTTTTACAATGGTTTACTATTTTTCCACCTCTACACAATAAAGAGCTTGATGTTCAGAGAAAAACCTATGTTTAGTAAAAATTGAAAATTAAATGCATGATAAAATGAAAATATATCAAAACTATACTTGTTGGAAAGCTTATTTCGAGGGCTAAAATCTTGCAAAATATAATTTTTAAATGATGTTATTTAATCCCTCAAAATGTAAAGAAAATGTGGTTTTTTGCCAACATTTGGATAGGTGTGAAGGAGACTCCATTGTGGGTATGATTTAATACTAGAGGGGTTCTATCCAAGGGGGTTTGATCTAAGGGGGTCTTATCTATCTCTCTTCAATTAAAACAATTTAGATGGAGCCTCTCAAGACTTAAATCATTCATTTTTGTAAAAATAGTGATTTTAGGCAAAAATCAGCACGTCCCAAAAGTGAGACACATTATTGTGGTAGCACCCTATGTTTACTTTTTTTGTGGGAGTGGTGGCTTTCTCCTTGATTCTACAACTTTTTCCTATCGAGGTGAATTCCCCTTCTATCAAGGTGAAGATGGGTGTTGTGATTTTGTTTGGAAGCTTCCTTTTTTGGTTTTCTTTGTTGTTGTCCCTTTTGAGGTGGGATCTACTCCTATGGAGGTGGGGTATTGGGTTGCTAGAGATCTTTGGGTCTGGTGGAAAAGGTTTTCATGTGATCCTCTCCATTAGATGTGAGCTCTCTCCATTAGAGGTGAGCTCTCTCCTTTTAAGATGAAGTATGAGTTAGCTTCCTGGTTCGACTGGTGTTTTAAGGAGGGCTCGAAGTTGTTTCTGAGCAGCGGGTTTACTGTAGCCTGTAGGGTCTATGGTTGGTTAGGCTCATTTTTGTCTAATTTGAGTGGAAGGTCTGTTGCAGTTCAGCTGTTGCAGGTGGTTTGTGGCCTGGTAGTCTTAGACAGTCTTTTGGAGCCTACTGTTTGTGGGTTATTTCTTGGCTCAAGGCTTTTGTTGTTTCCTTGATTTTGGATTGGTTTTTGTCCTAAGGGTTGTTACTCTTGGTTGTGGTGCCAGGTTTGGGTTTGTAGATGTCTTTGACTTAGGACTATGATTGGTCCTAAGTGTGTTGTCTCTCCTAGTTCCTAGTAACTAGGTGCTAATTGTGTTTTTGTTGTGCTTCTGTGACGTCTCTGTCGGTACTATTTGTCTATTTCTTTGGCAAAGTTTGAGACTTTATTGTATTGAAGTGTCCTTCTCTTAGCTTTGTAAAAGGTTATTGGTCCTTTCAAAACCTTACTTACCTTATCAAAAATAAATGTGGCAATTTTCTACAACCTTTCTTTCAAACTCCTATTCTGGAGTGAAAGTAGGTTCTTGTCCTGAGTGTCAATCAAAGGAGCTATTCACGATTAACATAGAACATGTTAGATGCTTCTATTGAATTATTGTGACAATTTGCAGTTTCTCAAAATTGCCTTGTCAACACTAGGCATGAACTATGTTGCATTGCAACTCTTGTTTTCTATTGTAAAGATTCTTTATTTGTATTTTTTATTTGCTACATTCTACTCAGTTCCCATATCCATTTGCATCAAAGCTTTTTTCCTATCTTTTAGGTTTTGGGTAGTTTCCCATATCATTTAGGATTTTTTTGGTATTTTATGGGCTCCATTTGCCAAAATAAAATAGAAAATTCCTTAAAAAATTATAGGTATACACCATTACATATAAAGGCCCAAAAAACCTTAAAATCAATTGTCAAACCATCAATTTTAGATACTGAAAAATCACCCCTGATTACAAGTGTGGATAATGAAAATGTGGATCACAAATATGAACAATGCAAAACTTACACTCTCACAATCACACAATGAAGTTCAAGATCTTGGCTCAAAATATAGAATTTAGATAACAAGAAAAGTCATCATATCTAAGATCTTGATTTGCTCCATTGTTGGTTGCTCTTCAAAATAACAAACTATGAAAACAATAATGATATGATGCAATGATAAAGATAAATGCTCAAAGATAAATGATGCCTATGCTTGATAAATAGCAATGATAATACTTGAAAATGATTGATAATGCTTGATAGATTGTGATCTTAAAATTGCTAGAGAGATCATGAAAATAAAAGTGTTAGGGGGATCTTAACAATAAAATTGTTAGGGGGTTTGAATGAAATTAAAGCTTCTTATTTATATGCTTCACTTAACATTTGATCAATGGTGGAGATTGATTTGCAAGACCAATGGATAGGAAAATTCAAGATAGGGTAAGACCCAAATTTTGAATTTTGAAGGAGGGAATTCAAACGATAGCTTGGAGAAATAAATAATATTTATTTATTTATTTTAGAAGAAAATATTTAATTTAAATAAATTCTTTTAAGTTATTTAAAAGAGGAGTGTTAGCTAATTAAATCATTTTTGAAAATTATTTAATTATAGAGAACCAAAGATAATTTTAATTCTAATTTTCATTAATCTTGGAGGGAAAATGATAAGAGATGAATTAAATTAATAATTAATAATTATTAAATTAATATAGATATGATAAAAAAAATAAGATAATTAGTTGATAGGCTATTATAGGTGGGAAATTCCACCGGAATTGTCTAACTGTCTGATGTTGGTGGACTATTCTGGTGGGAAATCCCCAACGTACAATGTATAGTCCACTACGAAGTCACTAGGAATGACCATTCCTCCTTCGTGTCATCAAGTATGGGTCTAAAGTCGCTCGCACCATTTTACACATTCCTGGGCTCTCCGTGTGTAGCCAAGCATTTAAGAAGTGACCAAATTCGCTGGAGGTAATAAATGTCAACTGGGTTTAAGAGGGGATCCGCCTTGGGTGTTTTTTGCCCAGCTTCTTTGGTTTCAACTTCTGCTTTATGTATTGTGATTTCTGCATTCTACAAGTGAAGGCATTTTGGAGCTAAATACTCAAATTTGAAGGCATTTTTCCCTAACAGAACCCTAGAAACCTCTTCTACAAGCGAGTGAGTGAAGCTAGGGTTGAAAATGTGTTTCATGAGAAGGAAAATGACTCTCTTCTCATCACAGAAGGGTCATGGCTATTGATGAGAGGGTTTAGGGAGGGTTTCTAAAGAAAACAAGGCAAGATGCACCATCATTTGGATGAGGCTACCATCTGAGAAGTCATTTTTGAAGCTGGATGTGTATTTTGGGTTGTTCTATGGCCGAATCGACCATTTCCCAGGCTGAGATCAAGGATCTTAGGTGAGTGGGGGCCTCGGTTCGATGTGGAGATCCAAATATAGAATTGTCTCCTTGTGCATAAACAAACTTGTACATTACCTTTTTGCTCAATAATTAGCAGAAATGACTAACATGGGGCACATGGTTTACATCTCCACTTGACTCACATGTTCTTCAATAGCCCCTAATGCTTTCATTCACATGGACTATCTGATTTTTCTTTTTAAATTTTTTTATAGGCATTGTATAAATAGTTTTGGATTGGATTTTGAAGTAAAGGCAAGAACAGAGAACGTTGGCCAAAGCCCTTCAAAGATTTGGATTGGTTTAGTTTATATTGTTGTTGAGCAATTTGGGTGAGTACCATCCTGCCAATCTCGAAGCTTAAGGCCCTTCAAAACCTCATACTGACTTGATTAGATATTATGTTTGGTTATGTTTACAGTGGAGTACAGGCAGTGTAATAGCTATGCACAAGAGGTGTTGAAGTGACACCCACACACCCTTCTTTTCATTTGGACAAGCTCAAAAATCAGTAAGCCTTCAATACTTGATTTATATTTTGATTTATGGGTTTTACTTTTTTATTTGAAAATTATGCTTATTTTAATTTTTGTATGAGGGAAATGATTGAGAGGGTAGATTATGATTGTAAACACCCATGTCTTGATTACTAAAACTAAAATAAATCAATGGTAGTTGCAATTGACGTGCTGGGAAGAAATCAAATGAATGAATATCTACATGGATTGTGTAGTGGGGTTTATGTATTTATAGTTTAGATTTGGAAAGAGGTGGTACTTTTGGGGTATCCTACATGGCCTCCCATACCAAATGTAATGCTTTTTGCTCTTTTTTTTGCCACCCTTGTCCTGTTTAGATTTGGCCCTTTGTACTAAATGTAGGTTTATATTTTTTTCTTGTATTTTTGCTACCCATGTGCTCTTTGGTTCTTATACAGGGGTCTTGTTTGGAACAAGAAATCTAGAAGGAGCTGACCTTAAATCAAGTAGAAGTTGAAAAAAATTTTCTTTTAATATTCATGCTCTATAAGGATATCAGGCACAGTCATAGATATTGCAGTTGCATTTAAATCAAGACAACCAAATAGAGCTTGGTAATTTTTGATTTTTTATAGAGGAGTGAAGTTTGCAAAGTTAGTATGGTCAAATTGTTAGGCTACCAAATCCAACTCATCATCTAACAAACATACATAATTTATGCAAACTTGATTACATGCATGTCACAATTAGCTCAGAATGATGCAAATTAAATTGATTTATCAATGTTTAAAATATCAGGTTCTAAAAGCCTACTTAGAAGCAAAGAATCAATAAAAAGCTTTCAGTTTGAACTGTCGAAGGGCACATTCTTACATGATGGTTGCACATATAATTTAATGTATTTGGGTGTTTTACAATGTGTTTCAAGCAACTTTGGAAAAAAAGGTGTCCATTCATTGACTGTCAAAAACTGTTATACCTGAAAATATAACATAAATGAACTATTGTGTTTAGTAAATTCTGTGTTTTTCCATGCACTTGACCTTTGCATCACTATTGTATTTTCTGAGCATGTCTTGGTGGAAAATTTGCTTGGGTTAAGGCTTTCATTTACTATTTAGGAATTGATTGTATTGATGTGAGTTTAATAATAGTCTTAGAAGTCTCCTTCAAGTCATATCCTCCTTCTATTAATCTCATTGGTGAAAGAGAAGTCTACAAATCCCTTGAAATCTCTGGTCTTAATGGAGAAAGCCTCCTTGATTGCAAAAAAATGCTTTTATCCTTCAATGATCTACTCCTAATATGAAGAAATTTTCCCTCTTCTAATGGAGAAGGTTGTTTCTGATGGAAACAATTAGATAAATCAGAATTAGTAAATAATGTTTGAGTAAATAATTACATACATTAAAAATATTCTTTGAAAGTTTTAGAGTAAAACAAAATAAATTAAACTAGACTAAAAGACATCTATTTATTAATTGTTAGTATAGTTTGGATTATTGTGTTTCCTTTGGAGCATCCCCTCCTTCATTTGGAAAACACATATCCTATTGAAACTCTATTTTACTTTTTGAGACCAACCCATTTCCAAATGTCTATTTATGAACCATACAAATGCAACTTTTGTAGTTATCAAATAATCAAACGTATTCATGTTACAGTCATGTTCATATTGTTTGCTTCCCATTTAACTCCCCAGGTAATGGAAAACTTGCAACCACCTACATACATTATCACCATCTCTAGCAACTCGTCCGAGGGAAACGTTACAGGATCAAAACCTAATGCTTCTCCTCCCTCAACATCAGACTCTACTTTTGTTAATTGGGTTGGCATGTACTAGAGCAACATTGCAGTCTTTGCAGAGAACATCATGAGAGGTTGTCACGAAACTATTGAAGATGCTAAGAAGACATGTGAGGATGCATATCATGTGCAGAACCATGACGTCGAAATGGTGCAACAAGCGGTCCAAAAATTTCATACAACACATTGTTTTGGATGCATACTACAAATTCCTTTGAGCATTAAAATTTAATGCATTGTATGGCATGGGAAATGCTACTAGGATTAAGGAAGACTTTTTGAAACTCCTGGCAGACATATAGTAGATTGTAAATATCTTTCTTAAGATAGCTACTTTTTTTTTGTGATGTTGGGGAAAATGGTTTCCCTTTTGATACAGAATGAAGACATCAACTTATGATTTTTGTGATGGTGGGGAACATGGCTTCACTCTTGATACAGAACATAGACATCGACTGCTAATCATCAGATCCCTTTCTTTTGCTAGCACAATACATAGTGAAACCCTGTATATTTTGTCACAAGATATGCTATGGTGGGAATAATGTACAACTCCTTCCTATCTACTACTTAGTCCTTTGGTCCCTTCCATTGTAAAGATACATCAAACAATATGATAGTTGACTTGATATTTCTAAGTGTGAATTTTGTGTCTACTTGACTTCATGTATCTTTTACCTATTATAATCAAAAGTATACACATGTATCTTTGAGCTATTAAAATCAAAACTATACATATGTCATGTACATGATTGTCAAAAATGAGTATATCTGATAATGAATCGCATAGAGAGTATCTATTTTTCCTTGGCTTGCTCCCCACAATGAGGTAGAGGTTAATAGAAAGTGTACAAAATTTAATTTTTCTAGGCGCATTGCTCCTTGCACCCATCTGAATTTTGTTGCTAGGCTCTTCTTTGGCCTACTATGCTATATCTAGCAATCAGGTGTTATTATTTGATGGAAAGGTTGTTCTATTGGATTCTTTGCACAATGCCTTACATCTAGTACACTTTTGCAGGAATTTTTTGCTCAACCCTCACCATGGAAAGCTTATTAACTCCATATGAAATTAGATTTATGCATGAAGGAAATGTGGCTTTGGAACCTCATGTCCAAGTCATAGCTATCTCAATTTTTGGATCTGATCATGTGTACAACAATCGATATAGGCTGAATATCTCTGATGGTGTGCACGAGCACAGAGCGTCATTGTCATCCAGGTACAACAGTCACATAGATTCCAATGAGATCATGCATGGCTCCATAATACACTTGAAAAGATATAATTTCCCTCACTCAGCTAGCCCACGATATGTTTATGTATTCATTGCTCTTTGACATAAAATAAATGAGGCTTACTCTCCTCTTACGTATTGTTGCTTATACTTTCTCTCACGATGACTATTTAGGTGGATTGTTATTGTCAACCTTGACATTGTGCTCACGATGCATGTTATAGTTGGGGAGCCAGTTTTCCTATGTGTGGAAGATCCTGAACAAGTTGAGTGGTCAACAACAGAATCCTCATACTCACTTGCATCTTCAAAAAACCCTTTCCTTCCTATAAGGATAGCTCCTTGACATTTGTTATTTGGTGTCAATTTAGCTCTAGGGAAGGAGGCCCCATTGACAATCACCCCTATCAAAAACTTGAAATCATTCCAGCCAAGGTGGACTGAAAAAGGTCATGTAACTATGAAGAATGAAATACGCACCTAGAACACGAAGAAAGGAAGTGGGCACTTCTTTACCTTCGTTATCATAGATTGTGAAGGAACTAAGACATGTGTGACATGCTTCAATGATGCAGCTGACACCCATTATGAAAAAATCCTTGTCGGAGCTACATACACATTATCTGGAGGATTGATACAATCTGCTAATAGACTCTACAACAAGCTTAATAGTGCATTGGAAATTTTGCTTCTAGCTGATTCAAGGGTTACCCTCTCTGCAGATGACGTATCCATCCCGAAAGACCATTACTCTTTCACACCTCTTAATGCACTTGTACGCAAAAAAAAATGGCTCAAACTTTGATGCCATTGGAATTGTAATTTGTGTACATTCGTGCTTCACAATCAGGAGAAGAGATGGGACAAAGGTCTCAAGGTGGATGGTAACGATATTGGACATGATAGACACAGCTATAGATGTTACTTTATGGGGACCATCAACCGAAAAAGAGGGTGCACAACTCCAAGAGAAGTACATCCTGCATGAATCAACAATTCTCTCTGTTAGAAATGGGCATGTGTCTGAATTCAATGGCAAGGTGATTAACACCTCATCCACTACAAAATTATGGATAGACCCTGAAATAGAGGAGAAAGAGCAGATTAAAACTTGGTTCAAATAAAATGACATTGACATTCAATCTTCGTCTACTAGCTTCCTTTAGATGCCTCCACTTGCTAGAAGAATGACGATCAGTGGCATTCGACAAGAAGCTCCAAATACAATACAACCTTTGCAATGCATGGTGATGGCAACAACATGATTCATAAAAATTGACTCATTCTGCTATCCAACATGCCCTTCATGATTAAGTGACAAGCCTTGTAAGAAAAGACTATCCCAGACAGATGATGGAAAGTGGTTTTGTGCAAAGTGCAATGCAATACTTGCCAACTGTGACTATAGGTATATACTTCAAGTCAAGTTGCAGGACCACACAAATATAATATGGGTGGTTGCATTTGATGAAGGGGCAACAAAACTCATGGGCATGCCTGCAGACAAACTATACAACCTGCAATTTGATCAAGCTGCTGAGAGAACTATCGAGCAGGTGATTAGAGATGTATTGAATATGCAATACCTGTTCATACTGCACTATAACATTGACATGTACAATGGTGAACAACATTTGAAAGAAACTATTGCCAAGGTTGAACAACTACATTACACTTCTGAGAGTAGTTTTTTGGTCAAAAATATCCAAGAAATGTGCAACAAAAAGGCTACTTCCTTCGTGGACCCCGGCATCGTACTAGAGATGGTTGTTTAGAGCATGGAATAGTCTTAGCCGTACTATGTAGCCTAATATATCTGCCATGTTCTCTTGACAAGTGTAGTACGTGAATGTCTTCTTATAGGAAAAAATATGTAGATTATGACTTTATCTACCATCTTTCCCTCTCGAGTGGAGTATGCAAATGTCTTCATATATAAAACTGTATATGGTATGTGTGGAAAAAACAATCATGTTGTAAAGAACTATGTTTGATATCTTTTAATGTGAAAAATATCATGTTGATGCCTTTAGATGGATGGAAATATGTAGAATCTTATGTTTCTTCCTTTATTTTCCCGACTCTGCATGCTCCGCATAAATTGCACCTTTCTTGCACACACTTGGTAATGCTTGTTGTAACAATATGTACATGTTTGTTTGGACGTTTAGATATGCACATTTGACTTCTTCCATTAATTCATGTTCCTCTCATACTACAAATACTTGTGAACAAGTAAGGAATATCTTTATATTTACGATTACAATTCAGCTTTGGAAGTTTTATGGGTTCATTGGTGTTCATTTATCGCCTATGCAGGGACCACAACTGTTATTTTATATTAATTGTGGCATATTTTGCTTATATTACATTTGTGACAAGTACACTAACTTAAGATGCATTGTAATAGTATGTATATGTCTCTTTGCATGTATAGATATGTAGAATGCACTTCTTCGAACATTGTTAGGTTCACTGGTGTCACATTTCCAACCCCATAGATAGCAGACTCCTCCACAAGGAACAACAAAGTCATTCTGCATCAACAAGAGATCAGAAGACAACAAAATTGAAAAAGGAACCGGGCTTACTATGCTTGCCATAGAGAAGAGATAGCTACTCGAAAGTGACTAAAAAGACTACAACAAAGTCAAACTGGCCCCCAACAAATAGAAGCCCAAAGGCTAGAACATTGTGAGAGAAGTTCATATTACTATGGTCATCATAAAGAGGAAATAAATGCAGAAAAGGAGCATTAGATATTTATAGAAACAAACATGGCAATATCAACATATTCAAACACAACAATACACGGAACATGGAACATCATTCAACAACAATGCTAACTTCATGACAACAATGAGGATATTCTGACAGAGAATAGATGTACTCTCCAATTGAAAAACATGCATTATATGCAAGGAATGTTACCCAGGCATTCTTCTTTGTTCATTAGATACTAATGCTACTTGTAAAAGATGTTTCATTGAGAGAGGCATACCTCGGTTCTCCACACTCAACAACATGGACCCAAGAGAACAACATGTTGTGTTGAAAAGACTAACCCAAGTGGAGGAAATGCTCATTGCTAAAGTCAACCCAGTACTACAAGTTACCCACACTCTTGGAGGCCAATATAAATATAGTGGTCACATGATTAGCTTCCCACAAGATATAAAGAACATTGCAAAAGTTCTTCCATAAAGAATACAAGACTTAGATGTACTCATAGTTCAGAGACTACATACGGAAGGGAATTATTATGATTGTTATGTAAGTAGAAGTCATATCAAAGATGCACTGCAATACAAAGTCAAATATGACTCATACTATAACGATGTTGCAATAATTTTTGACCACTTAGAGCAATTCCTTGAAGCAAGAACAAACATATTGAATATGCTCCACACCATTGAAACTAGCGAAGACATTCTGGTTCCAAATAATGAAATCGACTATGATGGAGATGAAATTGAAAGTAGCATAGTAAACACATCATCCTTTATGTCTAGATTGCCAAATAGATGTCATGAATTAGAAATTATTAAGAGAACACTAGACCTTGAGGACAACACAAACAACATTATCGATTGGCCTGAAATAAACTCATCTCCAATAAATGAATACAATATTGAGGGGTTACTCGATATGGAATTTCTGACACTCTTTCCAAATGAAGCTACACTACAAAGTCAACCATGAATTAGGGAAGTGCACATGCATGAGTATGCACTCCACTTGATGATATTTCATGACCAAAGATTTGGAAGGCATAAAATGTTTCGATATTTCATGTTTAATCTTATGATGTGGCATCGTAGCCAAGGCCTTGTAGTAGTTTTCATTAAAAAAAATGTAGAAGAAAACATCCCATCCATTATTGAAAGCCTCCGTGCACACTTGAAAAATCTCCTCGACACACAGTTGGCTGAATAGCTCATGCACTTTGGATCTTCGATGTGGGGCACAAGACCATATTGGAACAAGTGTTGTGTTGAACTAACAAATATGATCAACCAGATAGGGTCTCCCACTCTATTCTTCACATTAAGTACAAGAGACACAAAATTACCATAAGAAGGTGAATATGCTGAAGTCGTTGATGGTATCGATGCCTCTAATTGATATGTATGCTTGAGTCATGATTTTGTCATGGTTTGTAGAAAATATTTGCAAAAGAGAACTTTGTAAGAGTTGAATTGATGATCCAACAATAACTAGGAGAGATGTGAGGGAGAAAGGGATAAGAGTTGTGCACCTTCACTTCTTAGTGATAGTTGTTGTAATCGAGCTTCCTCTTCTTTCCTCATAATTTTGTATGGACTGTTCTACATTTTGGAGTATCGCTCAAAGGAGAACATTGGTTGAATGTGAAGGTCGTTCAATGATTTGACTCTAGATATAGATGTAAATGTTAGTCCTTGCCTTTCTACTTTCCCAATGTTGATTATTGCTTTTTGTAGCGTGAGGCCCTAGAATTTGTGTATGGTGATAGCCCATGCAATTGTGAGCGGAATCTACCTTTGGTTGCCCAATGATACAAGTATTATTAGTATAATTTTGGGGTCATCTTCATTCCATGGTGGCCCGCTGTAATTATCAATCCTTGCTACAACATACATTGGAACATCTAGCGATTTTGAACCAGGGATATAAATGATCTCAACAACTTCACCTAGAGCTCCATTTACAAGGATTGCTTGTGTCCATATGTTGGTTGTGAGCATGATGTGTTGCCCTCTACAAAGCAATACTTATTTTTCAAGTTGTTCATTAGTAGTTGCATTACCTTCTCCAGTCCTGGTGCTTGTTGTGGTACTTATTGCAGTTGGACAGTTCAACAATTTTAACATTCTTCTATTGTGCAGTCTAACCAAATCATTTGTAGTGAACATGTGCATTGAATTGTCAAATTCTTCTTTTTCACTCAAGGTGAGCTACTTGTTTGTGTGTGTCATTAGAAGTTTCCAATCCTCTTGTGGTGATTTTTCATTTTGTATGTTTTGCAACATTTGATGAAATTATCTTTGTGTTGGAGTCTCACCTTGTTGACAAAATACTCTTTCTAAAGTAACAACGGTCGTGAACTAGTGCCACATTATTTTTTCCTTTGAATGTGATGTGTAAATAGGTTTGTCCATCACAAGTGGCAGCTACACAAGTTCACCGATCAGTATTATTGACAACCCACCGAAGTATAGATGTTGTCAGTGCGGGAAGGCCTCATGTAGCCTCACATCTATTTTCAATAGCAACTTTGGACCTATGAAGCTCAGCTTATCAATCAACATATATCTTATGTGTTTCATTTGGACCTAGAATGTTGTTAATGGTTGGCCCTGCAATGGGTGCATTTCATTGATAGGAATCAAAAGCGTTGAATGTATAGTTGATGTATGTATATTAAATGCAGCAACCCCTGTAGGAGCTAATGTGAGCAACTGGCTTCTTTGTTGCAGAGTATTATTGTTAAGTGCTTTTCTTATGTGAGCAATCAAGTAGGATTTTCCTATGCCTAATATTCCTTGAGTGGTCATGTACAACGGTTTATTTGAGTGATGTTTATTGTGGTCGATAATATGTGTGAGTGCCAGTTTTTGTTTCGCGACAATGTATAGTTTGGGACATCAAACTTACCTGGAACATGCTCTTCTTGGTTGCATGTTTTTTTCATGCTTATGAATTGTGTGGCGATTTCATGAAGATATTTAGGCACTACAAGTTGATCCCATATGTTGTTGCTATCAAACTCATGCCTGACAAGCATCTCAAGTTCATTTAGGTTGACGCTGTTTGAGGGGCCCATTTGTGAAAACAATTCCCATTCATTCATTTCTATTATGTCCCTCGTTTCCATCTCAATTTCATTGTCTCGTTCTTCATCATTGGGGTTGCCTTCCAATCAGGTGGCGCAAGTGACATGTCATACATCATATTTGGATGCACTCATTTGCTTCCAATTTACAATTATTGTATCCTTAGTAATTCCTATGTCGATTTCTAAGCTTCATAAATGTTTGTACAATAGTAACTCGCTCCAGTAGAATGTTTCAAATTGGTCTGAGTCCTTGTTTGGAATGTTGTAGAACTTTGGGAAAACATTGACAATCACTTTTACCTTTCTTTCTTTCCACTTGCATCCCTTGTGACTTGTGGAATAGGAGAAATATCATGCAAATTTGAGTAGGGTTATTGTCTCCAATTGAGGAGGTCGATTAATGTAGGAATGAAGGTAGCTAGGTTGTAGGTGTATTTCATTTGTTCTTCTTGTTATTCGATGGAACATTTTATGTCCAACATTCAAAGATGTAAAAGGTCGATTACAAACAATAAGTGGCAATTTTTGAAGCATACAACATGTTTCTTGCGCTCCTATATCACGCTCTACCACAATCTCTGCCATGAATTTTTGATATGTTGTAAGGGTTGGGTCATTGGTTTTTTGGGCTATAGATATATTCTTATTAACATATCAGTACAAGTCTCAAATTCTCTCTTTGCTTTTGATGCATATTTGACAATGTATTTTAGTACAAGTGCTCGTTAGATGACAGGCTGGCAATCTATGTTGGATCTCCATATTGAAATCATTTATGGATTGTGTATGTTTATCCTATCATCATTCCTTTCAGGTTCATATTATTTTTTCCCATTGTTGTCACATGATAAGGTAGATATAATCTATTCTTTCCATGGAGCTTTGTATCAACACTCTAGCTTTTTCCCCTTCTTGCATAAGCATGTTCCCTCTCTACATTTTGTGTGCCTTTGGACACGGTTGATTATCTCTTCATATTCACGAGAGGGGTCTATAGCAAATATCTTGGTTGTGTCTAGCAAGCATGGGTCATCTAGCAGAGATTGATAAAATGTGTTGTTTTTGCATGATACATCGTGGGGATTCCAAGCATTGACATACTTGTCGAAGAATGTTCTTTCCTGTTCAATTTTTGCATTTTCCTCCCAATAAAGTTTATCCATGTTCGGTGCATTTTGGAGCCAAAGGAATCCATGTACATGTGCAATGCTTCGATGCTGCTATTCGTATATGTACCAGTAATCTTTTGAACTGAGGAGTTTCTCAATGACCTCTTCGCAAAATACAGTGAATCGTTGATGCAAGTATAATGATGTGGTGTGGGGGTTATTGATCACATTATCTAAGCATTTTTTATTTGTTTGCATTCCCACTATTATGTCATTTGAGAGAAAAAGTTGTAGGTTTGGCCACTTTGTGTTTGCTACACTTAATGTGAAGAATAGAGCGGGAGACCCTATTTGGTTGATCATATTTGTTAGTTCAGCATGACACTTATTCCAATATGGTCTTGTGCCCCGCATCAAAGATCCAAAGTGCATGAGCTCTTCATCCAACTGTGTGTCAGGGAGATTTTTCAAGTGTGCACGAAGGTTTTCAATAGTGGATGGGATGTTTTCTTCTGCATTTTTTTTAATGAAAATTGTTGCGAGGCCTTGGTTATGATGTCACATCATAAGATTAAACATGAAATATCAAAACCTTGGATGCCTTCCAAATCTTTGGTCATGAAATCTCATAAAGTGGAGTGCATACTCATGCATGTGCACTTCCCTAATTCATGGTTGACTTTGTAGTGCAACTCCATTTGGAAAGAGTGTCAGAAATGCCATATCGAGCAACCCCTCAATATTTTATTCATTATTGGAGATGAGTTTATTTCAGGCCAATCGATAATGTTGTTTATGTTGTCCTCAACGTCTAGTGTTTTCTTAATAATTTATAATTCACGACATCTGTTTGGAAATCTAGCCATAAAGGATGATGTGTTTACCGTGTTGCTTTCAATTTCATCTCCATCATAGTTGATTTCATTATTTTGCAACCATAATGTCTTTGCTAGCTTCAATGGTGTGGATCATATTCAATATGTGTGTTCTTGCTTCAGGGAATTGCTCTAAGTGGTCAAAACTTATTGCAACATCGTTATAGTATGGGTCATATTTGACTTTGTATTGCAATGCATCTCTGATATGACTTCTACTTACATAAAAATCGTAATAATGCCCTTCTGTATGTAGTCTCTGAACTATGAGTACATCCAAGTCTTGTATTCTTTGTGGAATTTTTTTTGCAATGTTCTTTATATCTTGTGGGAAGCTAATCGTGTGACCACTATATTTATACTGGCCTCCAAGAGTGTGGGTAACTTGTAGTACTGGGTTGACTCTGGCAATGAGTATTTCCTCCACTTGGGTTAGTATTTTCAACACAACATGTTGTTCTCCTAGGTCCATGTTGTTGAGTGTGGAGAACCGAGATATGCCTCTCTTGGTGAAGCATATTTTACAAGTAGCATTAGTATCTAATGAATGGAGAAGCATGCCTGGGTAACATTCCTTGCATATAATGCATGTTTTTTGATTGGAGAGTGAATCTATTCTTTGTCAAAATATTCTCATTGATGTCATGAAGTTAGCATTGTTGTTGAATGATGTTCCATGTTTCGTGTATTGTTGTGTTTGCATATGTTGATATTGCCATGTTTATTTATGTAAATATCTAATGCGCTTTTTTGTATTTATTTCCTCTTTATGATGACCATAGTAATCTCAACTTCTCTCACAATGTTCTAGCCTTTGGGCTTCTATTTGTTGGGGGCCAGTTTGACTTTGTTGTAGTCTTTTTAGTCGCCTTCGAGTAGCTATCTCTTCTCTATGGTGAGCATAGTAAGCCCAGTTCCTTTCTCAATTTTGTTGTCTTCTGATCTCTTGTTGATGCGGGTTGACTTTTTTGTTCCCTATGGAGGAGTCTACCATCTATGGGGCTGGAAATGTGGCACCCATGAAGCTAGTAATGTTTGAAGAAGTGCATTCTACATATCTATACATGCAAAGAGACATATACATACTATTACACTACATCTTAAGTTAGTGTACTTGTCACAAATGTAATATAAGCAAAGCATGCCACAATTAATATAAAATAATAGTTGTGGTCCCTACATAGGTGATAAATGAACACCAATGAACCCAAAAAACTTACAAAGTTGAATTGTAATTGTAAATCTAAATATATTCCTTACTTGTTCACAAGTATTTGTAGTATGAGAGGAACAAGAATTGATGGAAGAAGGAAAATGTGCATATCTAAACGTCCAAACAAATAACGCATGGCTCCATAGTACACTTGAAATGATACAACTACCCTTGATCAACTAGCCCACAGTATGTTTATGTTTTGATTACTATTTGAAACAAAATAAATGAGGCTTACTCTCCTCTTACATATTGTTGCTTATACTTTCTCTCACTATAACTATTTAGGTGGATTTTTATTGTCGACCTTGACATTGTACACATAATGCATGCTACAGTTGGGGAGACAATTTTCCTATGCGGAAGATCTTGAATAGATTGAGTGATCAATAATAGAATCCTCTGATTCACCTGCATCTTCAAAAAACCATTGCCTTCCTAGAAGACTTTCTCCCCGACGTCTGCTACTTGGTGTCAATCTAGCTCTAGGGAAGGAGGCCCCATTTACAATCACCCCTATCAAAAACTTGAACTCGTTCCAGCCAAGGTGGATCGTCAAAGGTTGCGTAACTTTGAAGAACGAAATACACACCTACAACACAAAGAAAGGAAGTGTTCACCTCTTTACCTTTGATATCATAGATTGTGAAGGAATTAAGACACGCGTGATGTACTTCAATGAAGCAGCTGACATCCATTATGAAAAAATCCTTGTTGGAGCTACATACACATTATCTAGAGGATCGATACGGCTTGCTAATAGACTCTATAACAAGCTTAATAGTAGGTTGGAAATTTCACTTCTGCCTGACTCAAGAGTTACCCTCTGTGCAAATGACCTCTCCATCCCAAAAGACCATTAAACTTTCACACCTCTCAATGCATTTGTAAGCAAAGCAACGGCTCGAACGTTGATGCCATTGGAATTGTAATTTGCATACATCCATGCTCCACAATCAGGAGAAGAGATAGGACAGAGGTTGCAAGACAGACTTTAATGATTCTAGACATGACCGACACAACTATCGATGTTACTTTATGGGGATCATCAACTAAAAAAGAGGGTGCATAGCTCCAAGAGAGGTACCTCCTACATGAATCAATAGTTCTCACAATTAGAAATGGGCACATGTCTGAATTCAATGGCAAGGTGATTAACGCCTCATCCACTACAAAACTATGGATAGACCCTGAAATAGAGGAGACAGAGCAGATTAAAACCTGGTTCAAAGAAAATGACATTGACATTCAAGCTTCATCTACTAACTTCCTTTGGATGCCCCCACTTGCTAGAAGAATGATGATTAGTGACATTCGACAAGAGGCTCCAAATACAGTACAACCTTTGCAATGCATGGTGATGGCAACAACACAATTCATAAAAAATGACTCATTTTGCTATCTAGCTTGCCCTTCCCACTCAAGTAACAAGCCTTGCAAGAAAAAACTATCCCAAGTAGATGATGGAAAGTGGTTTTGTGCAAAGTATAATGTAATACTTGTCGACTGTGACTATAGGTATATACTTCAATTCAAGTTGCAGGACCGCACAAATATAATATGGGCGGTCGCATTTGATGAAGGGGCAACAAAACTCATGGGCATGCTTGCAGACAAACTATACAACCTATAGTTTGATCAAGTTGTAGACATAACTACCAAGGAGGTGATAAGAGATGTATTGAACAAGTAATACCTGTTCACATTGTGTTGTAACCTTGAAATGTACAATGGTGAACAACATTTGAAAGCAACTATTGCCAAGGTCAAACAACTAGATTACATTGAAGAGAGTAGTTTTTTGGTAAAAAATATCCAGGAAATGTGCAATGAAAAGTTTGCTTCCTTTGTGGACCACGACGTCATACCAGAGATGGCTATTCAAAGCATGGAATCATCTTAGTCGTACTATGTATCCTAATATATCTACCATGTTCTCTTGACAAGTGTAGTATGTGAATGTCTTCTGATAGGGAAAAATATTTAAATTATGACTTTATCTGCCATCTTTTCCTCCTGAGTGCAGTATGCAAATGTCTTCATATATAAAATTGTGTATGGTATGTGTGGAAAAAACAATCATGTTGTAAAGAACTATGTCTGATATCTTTTTATGTGAAAAATATCATGCTAATTCCTTTAGATGGATAGAAATATATAAAATCTTATGGTTCTTCCTTTGTTTTCCCATCTCTTCATGCTTCACATAAATTGCACCTTTCTTGACGACACTTAGTAATGCTTGTTGTAACAATATGTACATGTTTGTTTGGATGTTTACATATGAACATTTGACTTCTTCCAACAATTTATGTTCCTTCTCATACTACAACAAGCATTCATGAACCAGTAAGGAATATCTTTAGATTTATAGCTAAAATTCAACTTTGTAAGCTTTTTGGTTTCATTGGTGTTTATTTATCGCCTATGTAGGGACCACACCAACATCCGCTTTAGCTACAATGTATGGTGAAGGCTCTTAGGGGGCTTATGAAAAGATAGCCAGTTGTTGTTTTATATTAATTGTGCCATGCTTCGCTTGTACTACATTTGTGACAAGAACACTAAATTAAAATGATTTTAACAATATGTATATGTCTCTTTGCATTTATAGATATGTTGAATGTAGTTCTTTGAACATTGTTGGATTCATTGGTGTCACATTGATGTTATGTCCACTTGTTTTGGTACCTTTACTATGTGCTTATTCTTAATTTACCTTGAAATTTCTAGACCCACATATGGCAGACTCCTCCATAGGGAATAATGAATACAACCCACATCAACAAGAGATCAAAAGACAACAAAACCGAGAAATAAATTGGGCTTACTATGCTCGCCATGGAGAATAGATAGCTACTCGAAGGTGACTAAAAAGATTACAACAAATTCAAAATAGCCCCCAACAAAGAGAATCCCAAAGACTACAAGATTGTGAGAGAAGTCAAGATTACTATGTTCATCATAGAGAGGAAATAAATGTAGAAAAACACATTATATATTTATAGAAACAAACCTGGAAATATCAACATATGCAAACACAACAATACACGAAATAGAGAACACCATTCAACAACAATGCTAACTTCATGACAACAACAAAAAAATTCTGCCAAAGAATAGATGCACTTTCCAACTAAAAAACATGCATTATATGCAAGGAATGTTACCCAGGCATGCTTCTCCATTCATCAGATACTAATGCTACTTGTAAAAGATGTTTCACTTAGAGAGGCATACCTTGGTTCTCCGCACTCAACAACATGGACCTAGGAGAACAACATGTTATGTTGGAAAGACTAACCCAAGTGGAGGAAATGCTCATTGCTAGAGTCAACCCAGTACTACAAGTAACCCACACTCTTGGAGGCCATTATAAATATAGTGGTCACATGATTAGCTTCCCAAAAGATATAAAGAACATTGCAAAATTTCTTCCATGAAGAATACAAAACTTGGATGTACTCATAGTTTGGAGACTACATACAGAAGGGCATTATTACGATTGTTATGTAACTAGAAGTCATATCAAAGATGCATTGCAATACAAAGTCAAATATGACCCATACTATTATGATGTTGCAATAAGTTTTGACCACTTAGAGCAATTCCCTGAAGCAAGAACAAATATATTGAATATGCTCCACACCATTGAAACTAGTGTAGATATAGTGGTTCCAAATAATGAAATTGACTATGATGGGGATGATATTGAAAGAAGCACAGTAAACACATCATTGTTTATGGCTAGATTGCCAAACAAATGTCGTGAATTATAAATTATTAAGAAAACACTAGACCTTGAGGACAACACAAACAACATTATCGATTGGCCTGAAATAAACTCATCTCCAATAAATGAATACAATACTGAGGGGTTGCTCAATATGGCATTTCCGACACTCTTTCCAAATGGAGTTGCACTACAAATACAACCGTGAATTAGGGAAGTGCACATGCATGAGTATGCACTCCACTTGATGAGATTTCATGACCAAAGATTTGGAAGGCATCCAAGGTTTAGATATTTCATGTTTAATCTTATGATGTGGCATCATAGCCAAGGGCTCGCAACAATTTTCATTAAAAAAAATGTAGAAGAAAAGAAGCCAACCACTATTGAAAACCTCCATGCACACTTGAAAAATCTCCCCGACACATAGTTAGCTGAAGAGCTTATGCACTTTGGATCTTTGATGCAGGGCACAAGACCATATTGGAATAAGTGTCATGATGAACTAACAAATATGATCAACCAAATAGGGTTTCCCACTTTATTCTTCATATTAAGTGTAGCAGACACAAAATGGCTAGACCTACAATGTTTGCTCTCAAATGACTTCGCGGTGGAAATGCAAACAAATAAACAATGCTTAGAAAATGTAATCAATAACCCCCACACCACGTCATTATACTTGCATCAACAATTCATAGTATTCCACAAAGAATTCATTGAGAAACTCCTCGGTGCAAAAGATTACTGGTACAAATATGAATGGCAGCATCGGGGCACTGCACATGTACATGGATTCCTTTGGCTCCAAAATGCACTAGACATGGATAAACCTGATTGGGATGACAGTGCAAAAGTTGAATAGGCAAGAACATTCTTTGACAAGTATGTCAGTGCTTGGAATCCTCGCGATGCATCATGTAGAAACAACACGGTTTATCGATCTCCGCTAGACGATCCATGCTTGCTAGACACAACCAAGATATTTGCTACAAACCCCTCTCATGACTATGAAGAGATAATCAACTGTGTCCAGAGGCACATAAAATGTAGAGAGGGGACATGCTTACGCAAGAAGGGGAAAAACTAGAGTGTCGACACAAAGCTCCATGGAAAGAACAAATTATATCTACCTTATCATGTGACAACAATGGGAAAAAACAATATGAAATTGCAAGGAATGATGATAGGCTAAAAATACACAATCCAAAAATGATTTCAATATGGAGAGCCAACATAGATTTCCAGCCTATCATCTCATAGGAACTTGTATTGAAATACATTGCCAAATATGCATCAAAAGCAAAGAGAGCATCTGAGACTTGTATTGATATGTTAACAAGAATATCTACAACCCAAAAAACAAATGACTTGACCTTCACAACATATCAAAAATTCATGGCAAAGATTGTGGTAGAGCATGATATAGGAGCACAAGAAACATGCCATATACTTCAAAAATTGCCACTTGTTTGTAATCAACCTTTTACATGTTTGAATGTTGGATGAAAAATGTTCCATCGAATAGCAAGAGGAACAAATGAAAGACACTTGAAACCTAACTACCTTCATTCCTACATTAATCAGCTTCCAGAATTGGAGACAATAACCCTACTTGAGTCTGCATGATCTTTCTCCTATTCTACAAGTCGCAAGGAATGCAAGTGGAAATAAAGAAAGGTAAAAGCGATTGTCAATGTTTTCCCAAAGTTCTACAAAATCCTAGAGGAGGGCTCAAACCAATTTGAAACATTCTGTTGGAGCGAGTTACTGCTATACAAACATTTTCGAAGCTTGGAAATCGACATAGGGATTACTAAGGATACAATAATTGAAAATTGGAAGCAAATGAGTGCATCCAAATATGATGTATGGCATGTCTCACACCACCTAATTGGAAGGAAGCACCGAGGATGAAGAACCAGATAACAAAACTAAGATGGAAACAAGGGACACAATAGAAATGAATGAATGGGAATTATTTTCGCAACTGGGCCCCTCAAACAACATCAACCTAAATGAACTTGAGATGCTTGGCAGGCGCGAGTTTGATAGCAACAACATATGGGATCAACTAGCAGTGCCCCAAGATCTTCATGAAATCGCCACACAATTCATAAACATGAAAAAAGCATGCAACCAGGAAAGGCATGTTCCAGGTAAGTATGATGTCCCATAATATACATTATCTTTGAAACAAAAACTAGCACTCACACATATTATCGACCACAACAAACATCACCCAGATAAACCATTGCACATGATTGTTCAAGGAACAACAGGTATAGGAAAATCCTACTTGATTGCTCACATAAGAAAAGCACTCGAGAGTAATAATCTGCACCAACGAAGCTAGCTTCTCACATTAGCTCCTATAGGGGTGGTTGCATTTAATATGCATGCATCAATTATATATTCAATGCTTCAAATTCCTATCAAAGAAATGCACCCATTGCAAGGCCAAGTATTAACAACATTTTCAGGAAGAGATTAAACACATAAGATATATGTTGATTGATGAGATGAGCTTCATAGGGCCAAAGGTACTATTGAAGTTAGATGTGAGGCTACGCGAGGCCTTCCCACACTGACAACATCTATACTTTGGTGGGGTGTCAATAATACTGATCAGTGACCTTGTGCAGCTACCACCTATGATGGACAAACCTATTTACACATCGCACTCAAATGCAAAAACATTATGGGGCCAGTTCATGACCGTTGTCACCTTAGAAACAATATTCCATCAACAAGGCGAGACTCTAGCACAAAGACAATTTCATCAAATGTTGAAAAACATACGAAATGCAAAAGCAACACAGGAGGATTGGCAACTTCTAATGACATGCACAGACAAACATCTCACCTCCAGTGAAAAAGAACAGTTCGACAATTCAATGCACTTGTTTGCTACCAATGATTTAGTTAGACTGCACAATAGAAGAATGTTAAAATTGTTGAACCTTCCAATTGCAATAAGTACCACAACCAACACCAAGACCAGAGTAGATAATGCAACTATTGATGAACAACTTGAAAAGAAAGTATTGCTTTGTAGAGGGTAACACATCATGCTCACAACCAACATATGTACACAAGCAAGACTTGTAAATGGAGCTCTAGGTGAAGTTGTTGAGACCGTTTATAGTCCTAGTTCCAAACCACCAGATGTTCCAATGTACGTTGTAGTAAGGATCGATAATTATAGCGGGTCACCATGGAATGAAGATGACCCAAAAAGTATACCGATAATACCTATATCGTTTGGTAGCCGAAGGTAGATTTCACTCACAATGGGATGGGCTATTACCATACACAAATCCCAAGGCCTGATGCTAAAAAAAGCAATGATCGACATTGGGAAAATAGAAAGGAAAGGACTAACATTTACAACTATATCCAAAGTGAAATCGTTGAACGAACTTCACATTCAACCAATGTTCTCCTTTGAGAGATACTCCAAAATGCAGAACAATCCATACACAATTATGAGGAAAGAAGAGGAAGCTCAATTACAACTGTCTCTAAGAAGTGAAGGTACACAACTCTTATCCCTTTCTCCCTCACATCTCTCCTAGTTATTGTTGGATCATTAATTCCTCTTTTATAAATTTCACTTTTTTAGATATCTGCTACAGACTGTGACAAAATCAGATACAAGGATGAGAGATCAAGCCTCAAGCATACATTTCACTCAAAGGCATCGACATCATTGACGAATTCAGCATATTCAAGTTCTTATGGTAATTTTGTTATTATGATGTGTCATAAAATATCTTTTGTATATCATTAACCAGCAACAACTGTGCTTGTTCTAATCAACCTTTAAAGTTGCAAGCCTTCTTTCATTGTACAAAATATATTATGTTGGAAAACCATTTAGTATATCACACCGCTTTAAATTAAGTTTCGTTTGTTCGTATTAAAATCTACTCACATCCCATCACCAGTTGACTTTTTCTACAAATAGTTAGTCTTACAGAAAGCAATTTTCATTTTCCCCTTGCAATTTTTCCCTCCCCGCCCTCCAATATATTTCCAGAGTATATACTTCTATCGAAAAAATAAGATAATTTTTAATTATTTGATTATTTAATTATTATGGATGAAAAGAGGAAAATGTTAGCTTAATTAAATATAGATAGAAGAAATGATAAGATAAAAATACATTAATCATTTATAGGTGTTTACATTTTTCCCCTCTTTGAGACAATGAATTTTATAGCGCTTCAAAGAAAAAGATTAATTATATGCCCCAACATGCCCAAGTAAACTATAGGATGAAGGATATGATACCCCTTCAAGAGATTGGCTAGAAAATGGGTCTCGATCCAATCTCATAATAGGAAGAATTATTTATGATTTTATTTATGTTACTATGATTATGGGTGATTTATAATAATAATGATACTATGATGCATATTAACACTTATGAATGCAATGAAATCAATCTCCACCAAGGATCAAATATTAAAATGAAACCTATAAAGAGGAGATGCAACAAAAAGATGATATGCAAAGAAGTAAAGAAACATGGAAAAAGAAACAAGATGCATTGTTACTTTGAAGAGGAACCTAAGCAAGTAGATAAAACTTGTCATTTTATCCAACTTGCATACACAATGCACATACAAACATGAAAAGAAGGAAACTCGTGTCTAAACCCATGCTGTTATAAGCACATTAAGATACATGCCTTCATCTAGCAAATAGGAGATAAAAGAAAGTCAAACATGCCAAAGAAGACACTCATGCTATGAATAAAAGTTGCTCTAAGCATATTAGGACAGGCTTTCATCAAGCAAATGGGATAGACAAGATAAAACCAAGAAAGCAAAAGAAAAGCAACTGAGAAACAAAATCAACAACCAACATATCTCTTGCCAAAAGAATAAGCTCGGTTTTGATAGATAAGGTCCATTGTAGGATGCATACATTTGTTAGGACCTTAGATTTATTTTGATAATGCCCATCATAGGAAAGATAATATGTTAGGACATGAAAATGTTTTGATAGTTATATTGAAAGATAAGCAATAAGTTATACAAGCCAAAGATCTAGCTCAACAATTGAAATTCATTTTTCTCAGGATTTTCATTAAAGTTCAATGTTTTAAGATTTGCATATGATCTCAAGATACAAGAATCCAGCCCAAACTAAGGTCAAGGCAAAAGGTTCCCCCAACTAAGCAAAGAAAAACTGACATGAATAAAAGACAAGATAAGATAGCCAAATGAGAATGATAGATACAACCAACCAAGCGACGATGGACAAGGAAAGGAACATGCAAATGACTAAATGATAGGTGAATGAAATTTGAAGAGGTGAATGAGATGGAATGCAAAAATGATGGAACTAGTATGTACAAACTACTAGGATACCCTGAGGATCAAGCATAAAAATTCTTAAGATAAATGTTATTAATAGGCTCTTCCAAAGGTTATCCTTTAGGTGTAGCAAGTTTATAAGCTCTAGAACCATAGTTTGCAATAATAATGAAGGGTCCCAACCAATTAGGTTTAAAATTTCCTTTCTTGTCTCTATCTTGTTGATTCTTTTGATTCTCTTTTAGGACCATGTCTCCAACATCAAATCTTCAAATTTTGATCCTTTTGATATAGCTACGATGAAGGAAATTTTGATAAGTATGTAAGTGGTTTAATGCATTAAGACATCTTTCATCCAATAACTCAAGCTCATGCAATCTAGATACTCGATATTCTTCTTCATCAATGACATGCTTTAAGGACACCCTTAAGGAGGGGAGCTCAACGTCAATAGAAAAAATGGATTTGATTCCAAATATTAGGGAATATGGAGTGGTTCTTGTAGGTGTGTGAATACTAGTGTGATAAGCCCATAAATCAAGATCAAGTTGTAAATTAAAATCATGACTAGCTTGATTGACCTTTTTCTAAGTATTTTCAATATATTTTTGTTTGAGGCCTCAGCTTGATCATTACCTTGTGGGTAATAAGGAGTGGAAAATGATGTTGGATATGGAATTGGTGGAAAAGATCATGAACATTTTGAGTTTTGAAAGGATTTCCATTGTTTTTAATGATAGCATGAGGGATACCATAGCAACAAATGTTTTAGTTTACGATAAATTTGGCTATTTTCATTTTAGTAGTATTAGATAATGGAACAACTTCAACCAACTTCATAAAATACTCAGTGACATTGATAATGAATTGATGACCATTGGATGACTTGGGTGATGATTTTTTCCTACGAGGTTGAGTCCCCATTGTGAAAAAGGCCAAGGATTAGTTATTGGTTGTAACTCTTGGGCACAGGTTCATGAATCAAGTCTCCATGTTGTTGACATTGACGAAATTTCTTAGTAAATTGTTATGCATCGTGTTCCATAGTTGGCCAATAATATCCAATTCTTAACAATTTTTTGACAAGGGTAGATCCACTAGAATGAGCCCCATAAATACCTTCATGTACCTTGAATAAGGAAGTTTTAGCTTCTTCCAAGTATAAATGCCTAAATAGGACATCATCAAGAATCCTTTGATAAAGGGTATCACCAAGGATTACAAAACAAGAAGATAGATGAATGAATATTTTCTTTCAAGAGTGCTAGATAAATTAGGTGGAAGGGTGCCATCATTAAGGTAAGTGTAAAAATCATGATACCAAGGGGAATTAGGACCCAACAAGTTCACACACTAGTTCAGATTCAAGAACATCAAAAGATGGAATCAAAAGTTGCTTTCCTAAAAACTCACAATGATGAGTGTCATGAGACATGTCCAAGAGAGATCCAATAGTAGCCATTCTACCATTCTCTTGTAGGGGAGAAGTTTTTTGTCCTTTGTTTGATAATCATCATTCAATTGTCATATAATCAACTGCGAATCTCTGAAAACGTGAATTTCCTATATTTGTCATCGAATTGTCATTCTAAATTGATGATTAAAGCTTCATATTCTGCAATGTTATTCGTGCAAGGGAAACCAAGTCTATATGACTTTGGGATACAATCACCCTGTGGAGTGATAAAAAGAATTCCAGCCCTAGATCCATGTTGAGTGTGAGATCCATCAAAATATAACTTCCATAACTTGAATATCTAATGTTAAAAATTGTTTGATAGCCTTATGATCCACATGCTCAATGTCAAACTCACTTAAGATTATAACCCATTTTGCTATTTGACCAATTAGAGAAGCCTTAGATAAAAGTTACTTTAAAGGATCCACCTTAGAGATGAGATTTGTTTGATGATTAAGCATGTAGTGTCTCAATTTTTGTGACACAAAAAATAATAGCTAGACATGCCCTTTCTATTGGAGTGTAATTAAGCTCATATCCAACCAATGTACATATAATATTTAATAGATAGCTCTCTCCTTTCCAATATCACAATATTGTGTGAGGAGAGCTCCTAATATAGTTGTAGTAGCCGAGATATATAGTAACAAAGGTTTCCCTTGAATAGGTGACATCAAAATTGGAGGTGAAGCCAAATAATCCTTTAATTGTTGAAAGGCTTGTTGACACTTATCATCCCACTTAAATGTGACATTTTTATGTAAAAGATTAGTGAAAGGTTGACACTTATTTTCCAATTGAGTTATGAAATTCCTAATCAATTAAAGTTTCCCTTGAAAGCTATGTAATTGCTTTAGATTAGTTGGAGGAGGCATATCAATTATAACTTTAACTTTAGCAAGATCCACTTCAATGCCTCTATGGGAAACAATATACCCAATCAATTTTCTAGAAGTTACACCAAAGACACACTTTTTTGGATTTAATCTCACTTTACATTCTTCCAATCTATCAAAAATAATTGTAAGGATAGTTAGGTGAGAATATCTTGTGACTAATTTTGCTAATAGATCATCCACATAATCTTCCACAATACTATAAAAACGGTCATGAAATAACATTTCCATTGCTCTAAATGATAGGTAGCCCTTGAAATATTTAAACCAAAAGGCATAACATTCCAACAAAAAATTCTCCAAGGGCAAGTGAAAGTTGTTTTATGTTGATCCTCAGTGGTGATACGGATTTGATTATAGTAAAAAAATGCATCCATTAAGGAAAACATTTCATGCCCAGTTATTAAATCCATAATCATGTCTATGTTGGGTACAAGGGAAAATCATCTTTAGGGCATACCTTGTTTATATCTCTTAAATCTATGCATATATGGATGCCCCTAGTGGGTTTATTAATTAGAACTAGGTTGGAAACCCACTCAAGATAGTCAATAGTTCTAATGAATACAACATCCAATTTTTTTGAAGCTCAACCTTGAACAATAAGGCTACTTGAGGATGCATCTTATGAATCTTTTGTTCTATCAATTTTACATAAAAAAAAACTGTTAAATGATGAACCACCAACTTGGGGTCAAGGTTTGGCATGTACGTATAAGACCACAAAAATTTTATAGTTCTAGTTTAAATATTTTCATGAACTCCCCATTCTCTTGTGGTGATAAAGGTGCTAAAAAATATGTGACCTTATTAGTTTTAGTTGTACCCAATTTTTCTTCTTGTAACTCTTCTATCAAGATAGAGGATTTTTCTTGATATGTCTAGGCATGATAGGAAGGTCAAGGTTTCCATTTTATTCTTTAGATAATGAAGAACGTGTTTTTCCCTTAAAGGTGTTCTTTAGGATATTCAATTGTTTGTTGTGAGAGAGATTTTAAAGTTTCACCAAATTATGCTTTCTCATCAAGCTCAATGAAAAAACCAACCTTATGATCTCCCAAAAGTATAGTTTCTCTTAATCCCATAAATTCTACAATGGCCTCATCATTTTAGAATGTATCTAGAACTGGTGGAGTTTATTGATCTCAATCTATAAGTTGAGGAAAAATAAGTGAAATCTCTTTAGATTGCAATGATGGGGAGGTAAACGATATGACAGATAAGGTGAAAATGGAATGTTCTTGAAATAGATTTATGATATGCATGGAGTCTTAAAAGGTATCCTGATTAGGAGTTTCAACCATGGGAGAAGCCTTAGTACCTTTATTTAGATTGAATTTTATCTTGAAAGGTATCTCATTATGGGAATTATATCCAAGTGCTTCATTATTCCTTCATTTTATAGATAGAGGCTCAATGATTCCTTGTTCTTGATAGCCTAAATCCTTTCCATGATAACCCATGTTCTTAATTATGTGAAGACCCTCAAGATAGTTTCCATAGGTATAATAGGTACATGATCTCCTTCATCCTTATATAACCATGTTGAGACATCATCATCTTTAGTGTTTTTTTTCTCAATTCACCCTAATGTAAGAATGCAATAGATTTTGATTTGATAACCATAGTTGATATATCTTGCATAGGTTTAGGTATACCATATCATTTAGGTGAAAGAGGAAGTTGGCCTACAAAAAAAATTATATTCTCCTCACCAATTTGCATTAACTTGAACCTTGATCTCAAGAGGAGAGGCATGTGGATTAGAAGGTGAGGATAAAGTGGATGGATCTATGTAAGATTATGAGGATGGAGCTGCTTGGTTATTAGGCACTTGAGTGGGTTTGTGAATTTTTTCTTCCAAGTTTTTGAAATACTCAAAAGGGCAAGGATCCCTAAGAATAGTGACTTCGAAACCCTCATAGGGAAATTTTAGGCATTGATGATATGTGGAGGGAACAACTTGCAAGGCATGTATCCATGGATGACCAAGAAGGATATTATATGGGAGATCAAGGTCCAAGTCTTGAAAAATGGTATCCATTGTAGCAATATCAACTTGAATTGGAAATTTTATCATCCCTTCATATGCTCAACATCAACATAAGCTTTTATGGTGATTTTCTTTTGAGAATCAATGACACCATTGGAGTATCCAAATTATTTTATGAGTTGGATGATATAAATGTTTAGGATAGCTCCACCATCAACCATGACTCTTTTGATTTTATGCTTATGGATGAAGACCTCAAGGTACAAGGCCTCATTATGAGAAGGTTTATCTAGAGAAAAGTCCTTTTCAATAAACACCAAATGATGAGGAGCTAAAATATGTCCAACCATGGATTAAAATTAAGTGATATTTATGTCTTTAGGTATGAAAAAATATTGAAGGGACTTGTCAAGGATTTCCTTATGTGCTAGAGATATTTTTAAAAGCTCTAAAATGGATATTTGTGTTGGATTTTTTTTAGGTTCTCTAGGAGGTTATAATTGGATTTGGAAGTTGTTGTGGATTGATCTCCTTGAAGGGTGGGTCTACCACTACATGTAGTTACTACACATTTAGGACTCTTGTTTAAAGGGGTTAATATGGATATGCGAGGAAAGGACTCCCCTAGATGAGTTATGGTGTAGTCATAAGACATGATAGTATAATTGGCTCCTTTAGGATTGTTGTTTTTGTTTGAAGGTTCACCTTTTCCATGATCAAGAATAGGATTCTTGATTATCTTGAGATCATATTAGTTGTAGGTTAATTTTCTATACCCACATCACCTTGATATATAAGATCTTGTATAATATTTTTCAATTTATAACAATCAAAATTCTTATGTCCCTTGATTCTATGGTACTCATAACATTCATTTTCTTTGTACCATGGAGGTTTAATTGTTGGTTATTTATTTCTTACTTTTGGTAAGGTGATAAGTTTAGCTTGAAATAATTTTTTCAATTCAAATTCAAGAGAATCCCCTAAAGGAGTATATTGCCTTTTAGGAAAATTGTTTTGCCTAGGTTGACTTCTACCACCTTTATTGCTTTGAAGGTTGTTTTCTGCTAATTATAGGGTAGGTTGACCATTTTGAATTATTTTTGCATCTACCACACTGTAATTGACAATTTTTTTTATTTTTTATTGTTTTTGGCCCAAATCTTAGGCTTATATTTAGATGTTGAAGGGTTATCCTTATGACATTTATAATTTTTTACAAGACCCTCATCAATGAGATATCTTTCTATTTCCATTCCCTTTTCAATGATCTCATCAAAGGTGCTAGCACATTGAATTCTTAGGTGGAAAGCCAATTTATTGTTTAGATTTTGGGTAAAGATATGAATAAGTTTCTTTTTAGGAATAGGATTTAGGGGATTTTCTTGCCATGTTTCTCCATATTTGTAAAAATGATAGAAAGGGTTCTCCCACATTTTGTTTGCATTACATAAATCAATTTTATGGAGATTTCATGCTCAATGTTATATGAAAAATGTGGAATGAATTTGTTTGCCAGTTTGTGAAAGGTCTTAAACCCATGAGGTAAATGTGAAAACCACTCAATAGCTTGACCTCCTAAGCTTCTATGAAAGAGGTGCATTAGATATGTATCATTGTAGGACACCTCAATACATGATATGTAAAATTCCCTTATGTGTTCTCTTGAATCACACTTCCCTTGTATTTGTAAAATATTGGAATTTCAAAGTTTTGAGGGAAGGGCATTATGTTTAATGACTTGTCAAAGGGATAGGTTCATATGACTTCCAATGTATAGTTGTTCTTAGTGTTAACGTTTCTCATTTCCATGTTTGCTATCTTTTGTTGTAACTCTTGTATTTGTTGAACCAAGTCATTTGTAGATGTTGATGGAGGTACCCTTGTATGAATGTAATATTGTTGTTGATGTCAATTTAAGGGAATGTGATGTTGTTGTGGTTGAACTAATTGGATGTATAGTTATTGGGTATGACTTGATTGAATTATTGTTGTTTGGGTTGAGTTGGCTGAATGTATTGTTGTTGGGGTTGACTTGGTTGGATGTATTATTGTCGAGGTTGACTTGATTGAATGTATTGTTGTTGAGGTTGACCTAGATGAATGTATTGTTGTTGGGGTTGACTTGATTGGATGTATTGTTGCTGAGGTGAACTTGGTGGAATGTATTGTTGTTGGGTGAACTTGGTGGAATGAGAAAAAATTTCATGTGTAAGGTACCCATGTTTAAGTGAGATCTACCAAAAATAGGTTATTGTGGGGGTGTGAGTTGATCTTGATATGTCTCTTGATATGTTTTCCATTAAAATTTTGATGTGTTGAGTGGGGGTGGTGGTGAATATGTGAAAGTAGCAACCACCTTTTCTCTTGATGTTTGCATTGGGTTTGCTTGACCTGTTTCTAGCCCACTATCGGGATTAGTGAAATATACATCCTTGATAAGATGAGTGGGTATTTTAGCACCTTTTTGAACCAAAACATGGAGATAGTGATTAGGATTTTTCTCAAATAGTAGTTCCAAAATTTTCATTACCATAAGGTCTTGCTCAAATTCTTGAAGATCTTTGAATGAAGGGTCTTAACCATTCTCATTATAAGGGACCCTTAAAAGCTCATCATAAGAGCAGTGTGGGTTTGAAGATGTTCCTTGCTCATGTTGACCCATTCTTGTTGGAATACTTGATTCTTCTTTATGGGATTCCATGTTTTTCTTATATTGAAATCTTGTAATTGGCATATGAAAAATAAGACATTAGATAAAATAAGATTTGCTTTCAACAATTTTGATGCTTGTTGCTCAAAACCAAAATAGACCAAAGTTAAGTTAGATTTTCCAATTATGATAATTATATTGATTGATAAAACATAGATCCCACTTGAACTAGACTTGTGAGTCCAAGCCAACTTTCTAAAGAGTGGAGATCCCCAACTCAAGAGAAGCCTTATGACTCTTAAGATGGTATATCCATGAATGGTATGATATGATAAAAATTATAGGAGATCTAATTTAAACTTTGATAAACTTTGATAATGATATGAAAAGGTACCAAAAAGGTTGTCCACTCCTCAAATAATATCAAGGATGATAAGACAATACCAATAAAAGATCTTGTTTTTTTATCTCTACTTATTTGATAGTTCAATATTTTACCTTTCATTTTTTTGGTTTTTTGGGAATGTTGACTTTTTAATGATTGTGAGTTTTTGAACCAAACATGCAAGACACATTAACAAGCCTACTCAAGTGGGTATGGCCAATAAGTTTTGACAAGGCTTTACAAGCTCAATTAGGGGTATCCTCTAGATATACCACAAGGGTATGTGAAGCCTAATCCATAGATGAAAGGGAATACTCCCAATGAGCCGAGAGGAGAGGGCAACTCACTCTCCACTTTCACTTCTCTAAGGTATAAAGTTCTTAGATGCTTAGTCAAGATTAACAATATTCCACTTCGAAGAGGTGTGGCTTTTGATTCACCCCCCACTCTATGTACTCTATTGGAATATGGGAGTTAAGGTTGTCTCCTAGACTGATCACTTCTCTAAGCAAGCCCCCTAAAAAGAAAAATAAGATCACTTATTTTTTATCCTTAAGATCACTGTTGGGTGTTGTTGTATGGATGGAATGAATGATCAATTAATAGTATAATTTAAATAATTAGGATCTTTAAAACATTAATAATTTGCAATATAATGATCAAACAAGGCCATACTTAATGATCATTTACAAAACATTCAAAAGAGTTTAATCTAAAGAATTGAATTGTAAGAGAGGGGGACCAACCACGTTCAAGGCCCCAGGTCACGAAGAGCCAAGAGCGGAAGGCTGCCCTAACTTACCTCACTCTAAAGTGGTGTTTTGAAATGAGGGACAAGAATGATGAGGACTATAATGTCCTTCAATCACTCTACAAACTTGAAATCCAAAATGGGGCCAGGTGATACTTTTTTTAGGTTCAAAACTATACCTCAGGTAGCTCTTTGCCTGAGGGAAAAAGTGCGGTTCCAGGACGATAGCGTGGTGTGCTGGCATCTATCAGGTGCGTTGGCATCCATACAACTAAAGGACCAAAAATACAGTAAGAATCAATTGAAAACAAGTTAACGACCTAGCTAGTGATTTAAAAGAGCCTTTCACTAGCTAGCTCCAAATACACATCCACCTACACACAAGAAAGAGAGGAAATTTGTTGGGGCTGTATAGGGGTCTACCTTAGTCAGACCCTCATTTTAGTGTTTCCACCTCCATAGACAACCAAGATAGCAACGATAGGGAAATGTATGATAAAGGAGAAAAGAAAGTAGAGAACACAATAAACACTACAAAATAGTAAAGTGCTACTCAACCAAATCATAGAGGAGAGGAGTGAAAATTCTTACCACCTCCACCAAGAACTCACTAGCTAATGGAGGAGAAAAGAGGACTCAAGCCCCTACTACAATGGTTTGTTCCACACTTTCTCTACAAAATTGATGGAGTGTTGTTGTTGCTATGGAGTGCCAAAGTGTTGCTTGAGAGTGAAAATGAAGGCTGAGAATGCAAGAAGTTCTTAGAGATTGCAAGAGGATTGTGAAGAGCTGTGATGAATGAAGAATGAATCAATTTGAAGGAAGAATGAGCAAGAATAAGGCATTTTCAGGTTGGTAATTCGAAGAGGGACGTTACAAACTATTCCCAATAGGAAGTGTAATGCCTCTACCAACTTCAGACGCAAGAATTTGTCAAGGATGTAAGCACTTTGTACAGACGTCTGCATGTCGCGTGGGTGTCCTTGACAATTATTCTTCTTCCGACACAAAAAATGGATGCCAAGTGGAACGAAGGCAACAGGCTAATGTGGAATTTTTCCCCTTAAGATTTGGTTTTCTAAGGTGAGGAAGTGTAAAAGGGGAATTTACATAAGGGGTGCAAATTCACTCCTATATATTTCCCCTCCACTTTAGCAAGCACGAATACTAATGAGTGCTTCAATAAAGTAGATCAAAAGGTAGTAGGGTTAGAAATGTATACCTGAACCATCGAGGAAGAATATCACAATCTAGTGAACTCGAGAGCGTAGGACAAGTAAAGGACTTCATAGCTCCACATAACTATGAAGCTGTAGAATGAAATCATCTCACAGGCCCACATACCTACAAGGAGGAAACCCCCAAGATCTCTCACATGAAGGAAGCCCCGAGAAGTAAGCGCCTCATAGGCCCATAGACCTATAAGGAAGGTGTCTTGTAAGATCTCTCACATGAAGGAAACCCAAAAAATAACCTTACAGACCCACAGACCTGCAAGGAGGCATCCCCCAAGATCTCTCACATGAAGGAAACCTAGGAAAGCTCCTTACAGATCCACATACCTGTAAGGAGGCATCTCCCAAGATCTCTCACATGGAGGAAGCCAAGAAAGTTCCTTACAGACCTACAAACCTGCAAGGGAGGTGTCCTCCAAGATCTCTCACATGAAGGAAACCCAAAGAAAGCACCTTGCAGACCCACAGACCTACAGGGGAGCCACCCCCAAGCTATCTCACATGGAGGAAGCTTAGAAGAAGCACCCTACAGACCTGCAGACCTGTAGGGAGGTATCCCCCAAGATATCTCACATGGAGGAAACTCAAGGAAGGGGATTCCACAGATTCAGAGAGCAGCTTCACAAGCGCACCCGTAAAGCAACATGTTTACCCATAGATAAAACATGTCAGAAAGCAACCATGTAGGCAAGTAAGTGGATAGTCACGTAGACTGTCAATAAGTTGGAAAAATTTCAAAGGGGTCCCTCGAGAACCCGACGTGAAGAAGGGGTCCACTTAAGGGATGTGTTATTCGAAAGTATGGAAGAGATGTTTCTTTCTTGAATTGATTCATCATCAAGGAATCCTTTTGAAAGATGTTAACTTCATCAAGGAATTCGAAAGGAAGAAAATGCCCCCACACGAGGGGAAGGTCAAAGTTGTTCCCACCTCGAAGGGAAGGTTTTCAAGTTCTTTCTTTGTGAACTAATGATGAAGGAAACATGTTCTGTTAGGGTTTCAAGTCAAGAATGTGATTCTTTGAAAAGGAGTTTGTGAAGATTCTTGAGAAAAGATCTGTTGGAAACAAATGCATTTTTTGAAAATAAAATGTTATAGAAGTGGTGTTGTCACACATGGGAGGGATAATTCAAGCAAAGAAGAGAGAAAGGTAAGAAAAGAGCAAAAGAGAAAAGAACATAAACATGGGGCATAGGGGTAGCCTAATATTTTGGGGTTAGAATTGCTCATAAATATATAAGTATAATAATAGTATATAAAATGAACTGTCATCAACCCCCTACTATATCATACCATGTGAAGAATTCACGAGAAGAGAAAGTAAAAATAAAAAATTGGGTCAACATGGAAGGGAAGCCTAAATGCCCCCAACGCTTTGCATCATCCCCAATTTATTTGAAATCAATCACAAACATGCAAGAATGATGATACAAATAGAAGAAGGTTTATGACAAAAAAACTACACTTGTATCCAAGCACCAATGAGGGTGACAAGGGTCATCTAGGAACACATAGCACGATCATGGGGGAACACATCACAACACACACACATCTATTCTAAAGATAAATAAGGGGCCTCCTCCTAACATTGATCTACCATGAGGTCATCCGATTCCCACTCTAGATCATCGTAGGGGGAAGGAGGATGAGCTTGCAGTGGTGGAATGTTAAGAGGAGGAGCGTTTGAACCTCCTATAACAAGGGCTAAGGAAGAAGGCCTCACAAGGTCTTCTCCACCAAGCTCTTGTGGAGCTAAGGTCAGTGATTTTGTGAAGATCACTGACAAGGCCATAAATTTGTCTAGATAGTTAAACATGCACTTTACAGGAGTGCCATGTTTCACCTCAACGGACGGAGAAGGTTGTGCCCGAGATTCACCACTAGGATAGAAAAAGTCAGTGCAGGACCACCTTTCAAAGAAGGTGGGCTCCTCTTATGCCCTCCATTGTTGGAAGGACCACTCTCCACCTTATGCTTCTTTGGGGGATGTGAACTCCCCATAGACAAGGCGAGAGGTGTAGAGGAAGAGGAGGAAGAGAAAACCGTAGTAGATACCACTGAAGTGTTCATCATATCTATGGGTTTTGGGAAAGGTGAGAAATTCAAAAGGGACATCAACAAATGTGGCTCCACCAAAGGAGCCATGGACACTTGCACCTTTTTAGGGTTAGGTGTATTCGTACTCACAATGGAAGTCGAGAGCAATGCAGAGCTAGATTGAATGGAAGCAGAGGGGAGGAGAGAGGAGGATGCGAAAGGAGGCCTTGATATAGGGTGGCCATCTCCTCTTCCTTCTTTTGTAAGGCATCCTGCTCAGCCATGAGAGCCTTTCACCAGCGCTTGTGCTCATGCGTAAGGTGATTTTTGTGACTCTTCGAACCAGAGGTTGGGGCTACAAAGGAACAAAAGGCTCCTACTTGGTCATGGGAGTGTCCAGTATAGCCATTTCTGGTGGAGGAACAAAATCTTGAACAAGAGCATGAGGAGCAGGTTGGGGATCAACGGGGGGAGTTGGCTCAAGTGCCTCAGCAATGGGCCTCTTCTCGTTTACTAATTTTGAAGCAGAAGTGATAGGAGGTCACGAAGGCCAAGACATAGATGATTCCCCATGGGGACCTTTTCCTCTACCATACAAATAGTACCAAGGTCCAGGCAGCTTAGTAGGAAGGTCTGATATCCTGATCTTGGGTTTACGCCAAGGAGGTATTATCGGACTTAACGAGTAAAAGCTAGGTTTTCTCATCCAATACTCCTCCCAAGAAAGGGGCGTAGACAAGTTAGCCTGAGAGGAGGCATGCTTCTCCTTCCCTTTTCAGGAAGAGGAGGAAACTGGTTGTGCTATAGGAAGACCCAATTTTGGATGTCCCTTGTCCCCAGTCTTATACTTCACATAGTTCTTGTAAAGTAGGTCCATTCTTGGAGGAAGCAGACCAACTGGGGTGGGCCAAAAATGGTCTAGTGAATATCCCCCATGGGACACCAAAGGTTGGTATCCAGTGTCATGCACTACGTGCACAACACCTTCATGGGAGAATTTTAGATATTTATGAATTACGGAGGTGATTCCATTCATGGAAACTAGCCAAGGTATGCCTAGCTTCATCCTGAACAAATTCAACTCCGGAATGACATCAAAAACCATGTCAACGGCCCTAGGTCCAACTAGGATGGACAAATTTATTGAACCATAGGGTTTCAGACAAAGACGATCATGTGTACGGATGGTAGATTTCATTTCTTACTCTTTTTTATGTAGTGAGTTAAGCCACAACGTCTTTTTTGTAATAAAATTCACTCGACTCATGGGGTCTACTAGGACTCCTTTCACAATGTTACCATTGAGGTGAGCGAGAATGTAGAGGGGAGAGGGCTTGTTATTTAAGGGAAAGTCTTGCGATGTGAATGTCACATCCAGCAAACTGGGCGTAGGCTACTTAGTAGGAGTAACCATGACCATGTTAACATAGGCCTCAGGCTGAGTGATAGAATCGGTGGGATCAAAAATCATGTTAGCAGAATGCGACAGAAATGAGTCCATGTATATTTGCAATTCACTATTCACTTTTGCCACTGATTTATTCATATTTAGTTTGCTTCCATCAAGACAAATAGTACCGTCCTTAATGTTGTCCTATATCTCATGACACATGAACATACAATGTTTGGTATCATGTCCGTTAACTCAATGGTACTAATAGTAGGTGTTTGCATCATACCAACTAGGGTAAGGTTCCTTAAGAGGTTTAGGGTTCTACAAGGTTATGATCTTATCCTTCAATAACTTCTACAGGATGGAAGAATAAGATTCTGCTAACTTTGTGAACTTTCAGTTGCGTTAGAGGCCATTGTCATTTGCAACGACTACTACATTCGCAACAACCTTTCCCTTTCCTAGAGATCGATACGATGGATTTCCCTTCAGAATGGAAGCATGAGGAGGATCCCCCAAATTGAACTATTGTCTGTTGATACTCTCGTAGGACTGCACACAAATGCGTGAAAGAAGGGTATTTTATAAGGGAAAAATTTTCCTTCCAAGGCCTTTGCAAGTTCCCTATGAATACTTTTTGCACGTTAGAATTGGGCAATAGATACAAGATTTGTGAGAAAAGCACTTGATATCGTGCTATAAAATAGTAATCTTTTCATTATCCCCTTGTTTGCACTGGAAGAGATTTGAAAAGGTCATCTTCAACCCGATGTTAGCTTGGAATTGTCATAGGAATTGGCTTACAAGTTGATCAAATGAGAAAATGGAATTATCGGGCAAGGAACAATACAATTCAAGTGTTGTATCCTTGAGAGATCGAGGGAATAACTTTGCCATCAATGCGTTGTGATGGAAGAAATCTGTGCACAAGGTGTTAAAGGCGGACACATGTGTTTATGGGTCTCCTTTGCTACCATATTTCTTGAATTTAGGAATCTCCATTCCTTGAAGGAAGGGAGTGTTCAAAATTGCAACTGATAACAAGCTATTGTAGAAGAAGGGTTGAAAGATAGGCTGGGAAAAGGCTTGGGAGAGACTCAACAACTAGCTCTGCATCTTACCAATATTCTGAAGAAGAGTGTTCAGAATAGGGTTGTTAGAAGATATAGGGCCGGAGGAACCTCCTCTAGAACCACGGTTGGAGCCACCACCAGACCCACCAGTGTGACCATCATCAAAACCACCACCAGAGCCATTGCCACTAGTAGGGCCTCTGTTGGAGTCACCACCATGGCCTCCATCGAAACCACCTCCACTAGTGCCACTTCCACTACTAAAACCACTGTTGCTACCAAAACCTCCACCACTCATCCCACCAAAACCTCCACTGCTAGAGGTAACATGAGGGGTGAAGCTGAAAACCAAGGGGATTTTGTTCACTTTGATAGTTTTGGATCTCTTAGAGGCAGAGGGAATGTTAATCGAGGGTACAACATCGACCATGTATACAAATCTAGGAGGCATCGACATTCCTAGCTGTCTCTCATGATCTTCAAAAGTGGCCCCTTGTACAATGTTAGGATTGTTTGGAGGAGCACACACTTCTATCAAACTAGAGAGACTAGCCAAGATTTCTATGCCGGTTCAGTCTTTTCCCACCATATAATTTAGTTCGCTGATAACTCAAGCGGCCCTAGCCAACTTTAGGTCTCTTTCCAAGTGGTTTTCCAAGTCACCCAACCCTTTGCTGAGGGCAGAGACATACTTTGAAGGAATGTGAATAGCCTCATGCTCATCTACCGACGATGGTGTGGGAGATGCAGGAGGAGTGGGGATGTGGTCGGTCTTGTCAGAGAACCCTACCTCACCCCTTGGCAATTGCTCTTGTGCAGAAAGACCAATGACAAATCCAACAAAAAGGCCTATAGAGAAACTAGTAGTGACATTTTTCCTCTCCATCAGAAAGTGTCGTACACTTCTCCTAACAATATACTTAGAGGTTTTGGACTAGGTTGTGATGCTCATAAGCCTTCACAACACTCAGGGGCACAATGATCACAAGGTATAAGGGAAAAGCCTCAACACCAACAAATGAATGAGCAGACGTTGGTTCATGTTAGGTTCACCAAAAATGTAAGAGAGGGGGACCAACCATGTTCAATGCCCTAGGTCACAGAGAGCCAAGAGTGGAAGGCTTCCCTAACTTACCTCACTCTAAAGGGGTGTTTTGAAATGAGGGACGAGAATGATGAGGATTATAATGTCCTTTAATCACTCTATAGACTCGAAATCCAAAATGGGGCTAGGCGAGCCAATTTTTGGGTTCAACACTGTACCTCAGGTAGCTCTCTTCCTGAGGATGAAAGTGTGCTTTCGGGATGATAGTGTGGTGCGCTGGTGTCTCTTAGGTGTGCTAGCATCTGTACAACTAGAGGACAAAAAATACAATAAGAACTGCCAGAAAATGAGCTGACGACCTAGCTAGTGATTTAAAAGAGCCTGTTCGCTAGCTAGCTCCAAATACACGTCCACCTACACACAAGGAAGAGAGGAAATTTGTTGGGGTTGTATAGGGGTCTAGCTTAGTCAGACCCCCGTTTTGGTGTTTCCACCTCCATGGGCAACCAAGATAGCAATGATAGGAAAATGTATGATAAAGGAGAAAAGAAAGTAGAGAACACAATAAACACTACAAAACATTAAAGTGCTACTCAACCAAATCGTAGAGGAGAGGAGTGAAAATTCTTACCACCTCCACCAAGAACTCACTAGCTAATGGAGGAGAAAAGAGGACTCAAGCCCCTACTGCAATGGTTTGTTCTACACTTGCTCTATGGAGTTGATGGAGTGTTGTTGTTGCTGCTATGGAGTGCCAAAGTGTTGCTTGAGAGTGAAAATGAAGGATGAGAATGCAAGAAGTGCTTAGAGATTGCAAGAGGATTGTGAAGAGTTGAGATGAATGAAGAATGAGCAAGAATAAGGCATTTTTGGGTTGGTTGGTTGAAGAGGGATGTTACAAACTGTTCCCAATAGGAAGTGTAATGCCTCTGCCAACTTCAGATGTAGGAATTTTTCAGGGATGTAAGCACACCACACGAATGTCTACATGCTGCACGGGCATCCCCGACAGTTATTTTTCTACTGACACAAAAAATGGATGCCAAGTGGAACGAAGGCAGTGGGCTGATGTGGAATTTCGCCTTTAGATTTGGTATTCTAAGGTGAGGAAGTGTAAAAGGGGAATTTGTGTAAGGGGTGCAAATTCACTCCTATACATGAACATACTTCAAAGCTATTAAACATATTAAAAGTGAAAACCCTCAATCTTATTATGGATTGATGCATAATTGTGTTGTATATTTCTCAATTGAATGCATAATCCATTTACAAAAGCTTAGTTGAAGAGGGATGATTCACAAAAAAGGTTCTCAAATTTCTAAAGGTTGGCTCAAGAATTCGAGAGAGTAAGGATACTATGAAGATTATGAATATATTTCATGTTGAGAAGGCCCAATATTTATAAATTTTAAGAATCTTGATCAACAGTCAAGATTAATAATGGTAATCAATGGATGAGAGAAGATAAAAGAGGTGAGTGTGGATCAAGGATTAATCAAGGGTTCGTAATCCATGAGAGCTTAACAATATCCTTTATTTCATGGAAATATGTTGGAGATACTTTGAATTTGAGGGAAGAATTTGAATTTGAAAAGGGAATATTATTTGACAAGTTGGAGGATTGGAAGAAAATTAGTTAATTAAACAAATTATGAAAATCATTTAATTGTGCAAGTTGGAAGACTTAAGATCTTTAATTAAATAATTAAGAATTATTTAATCAAGTGGGATTATTGGCATGAAAATAATGAGTTAATCAAATAACTTTAATTATTTGAGTAATAGGAGAATAAAGTGAATTTAACCCAATAATTGGACATTATTTAATCAAATAAGGGAATTAAGTGATTATGACAAAAATGGTGTTAGTACGTGAAATCAAGGTGTGTGATATAATCAAGAAATTTTTGGGTGCATCCACATTTTGCCTCTCTTTGAAGCAAGGTATCTATTGCAATGTTTCAAATATCTGATGCTACTTAGAATAAATTTTAAAAATTTAGTTGATTTTAGATGGTGCCCCATTGTTCCCTAGTGAACAAAGGAATGTTGGTGTATTGACCTCTCAAGAGATTGGCCAAAAAATTTGATTTATGAGTTGAGATCATGACAAGGTTAGAGGAGTAGTTCTGTTGGGAAGAGGGTGAAAAATAAGTCCTAAGAAGCTTCCATATTTCTCTATGTTGATATCCAACACTAGAAAATTGAGTTACAGGGTGAAACCCTAGGTTTTTTTAGGCATATATGTTCATTTGGGTGAATTTCAAACTCATTTACACACTTATCTTCATGAGATCATAGAGTCCTTGAGAGATTTTGCTGCTAGATCTTGTGAAGACCATGACACGATGGCACATGTTGTTTGAGCCATACACCATGCTGACTAAGTTCATTAGTTCCAGAGACCAACTGACTCAGGTGGCCCAGTATGTACCAATTTGATTTTCGCTTTTACGCATTTCTAGATAGCAAAACGTAGGCTAGAAGCAGGACAAACAAATGCATCATAGTTTAGTGTGACACTTCTACAACTCGATGACACACCTTTGTCAAAGGCATTAGAGCTCTGCATAGGTGCTAGGGTTTGATAATTTTGTGATGTATTTGTTATAGGGAGATGCTTTTGAATTTTGTAGTTGGACACCTTTTTTATAGGGAAACACTTTTGTTTACTCTATACAGTGACATACTTTTACAAAAGAGAGACACCATTGAAAAATGGTGACGCATTTGTTTATGATAGTGAGACACCTTTGCAAAAAGGCTCGCTTTTGTTCTTTAGGTAGTTTGACTTAGATTTTTTCAAATTTTTAGAAATCGATGTTGTGAGTGTTATGCTTGCAGGCTACCCTAGGTCCTCTCCTATCTAGGGAGTGAAGACCACAGGTCTTGGAGAGGATTACAACCTTTATAGAGGTTGATGTTACTTTTCTAGGTGTGAATAGACTATACTATGTAGTGTACATGCCAAATATTTGGACACATCTCACTCTTATGATTACTTTGGTGGAGAGGTGGAGATCAGAGACATCAACCTGTCATTTACCTACAAGTGAGGTGATTATTACTCTTGAGGACGTTTGGTGGATCTTGAGGGTTCTTATCCATGGAGAGCGAGTTGTATATGATGTAGATCAAGGTACAAAGGCTCCTATGTGAGTTTTGATAGTGGAAAAGATTGAGCTTGAGTGAGGATAGATTGATCTTAGGTGCTACATTGGTGTGGTTGATATGTGACCCTAGTGATTGTTGGACTCATTATGGGACCAATCTTGCCAGATAGGTGATCTAGATTATTTAGCCCTGGATGGGGGATGGTTCTGGAGAGGACCTTAGAGGAGGCTTGTTTCTATGCCTAGGGACCTTATATTTTAGCATATTTGTACCATGGCATGCACTCAGTTGCATAGAGGGGTGGTGCCAACTTATTTGTAGGTGTCACACTTCTGCACATTTGGGTGTGGGAGCACATTGTTATGCTCAAAATTGTGGTAGGAGATAAAGATCGAGATGATGGAGACCCCATGGTTTATAGATATGACAACATGATGACTTCATTGGAGGAGGGTCATTGATGATATGACCAAGTTCACATAGAGGCCCTAGTTACAGATGGAGGCTTAGGATGACGATGATATGAATCACCCATATTGCAGGAAAAATCAATGGCTACTAGGCTGTACCTCACTCATCCTAGAGAGGTATTTACCTAATATGGTGAGGAGATAGTTTGGGGAGCAATAGGATGCTCCAAAAGATGACTATGTGGTAGTATTTGCACACACTTTTAGGGAGATTGTAGAGTGGGGGCCAGTAGTGGTACCTCAAATAGTTATTAATGTTTTTAACCATATTATTCCACTTCCTTGGGCATATTCAAATGGTGCGCGTTGACCTAGGGACTCCCCTTGCTTATGATGCTTGGTTTGCTACCCAAAAACCTTTTAGATTCATAGATCCTACTGGAAAAGGTGCAAGTAATACCTAGAGATGTAGAGATGAGTTTGACAAAAAACACTGACAATAATAGAGAGCTGAGGTTGAGGGATAGGTTCTAGGATAGGTTTCGACATAGGGACTGCTACCGAGTCCACCACATGCTTAGGGTCCACCACCATATTAGGGACATCAACAAGTGGTAGTTGTCCCAGATCAAAGACTACAAATTGTTACATAGGAGAGGGACTAGGCTCACTAGGAGTGAGATGGTTTTCACTAGGAGAGAGACTAGATTCACCAGGAGTGAGATGGTTTCCTCAAGAAGCATGATTAGGCTTGCTAGGAGTGAGATACTATGAGATAGGAGTGGGATCAAGACCACACCTAGTTAGATGTGGAGATTACTCATAGGTAGTAGATAGAGTTGTAGTTGGCCTAGGAGACCACTCAGAGGCAATAAATTGAGGCTATCACAAAGGCATAGGGGTAGGTTATACCACTTAATGGTATACACAGGCTATCAACGAGTCCAAATACTATAGGAATCTATACCATAAGGTTGTTCTGACACATAGGAGACAACCTAATTACTCACATAGGAGCGACTTGAGTCCTAGCAGATTAGAGAGTGGGCCAGATGACAGACCACCACAGGGTCCCTCAAGTGGACAATAATGACCACATATGGGGCCACCACCACATTAGCCTCCTCTTGGTCGAGATGATCAAGGGAGCTTGGGGTAGATTTTTGTATATAGACTTTTTTGTATCCATAGTTTGATGTAGATAGACCTTATGATGTACATACATTCATCAACTATTGATAGCCTCATGTATATTTTTTATGTATATCACACATTAAATGTATCATGACATATTTTTTTTTGATATCTATATGAGATGAGCGATTATTGATGTGACCATTGCATGGTGTTTATTATATGCTTTGATACTTTTATTATGTATGATATATGGATGCATATGTATGTGTTATTATGATGTTCATGATTTGAAATGCATGTTGCTAATGATCTGTGGATGTAGGATGAATGATATGGATGATTTATTTTTGTATTTTCATATGACGTATGATGATTATGTAGGATGATTGATATGAGATGCATACTAACGATTTATGGATGTAGGATGGATGCATTTATTTATTTTTGTCATGATACTTAGATGGAAATGTTGGTATGGATATAAGAATGAGATAGAATTAGAATAGATGTGACAGAATAGGATGATGATGTTTGATCAGGATACCAATTAACCTATGATTATTCCAAAATTTTATTAGATATGTGATGAGATAGGATAAGATGATTTCTTTTGATTTTTATATTATGCAATATTACATAGAGAAATCCTTATTTGATGTAGCAAGTAGACACGATGCACCAAGGTATGAAGAACCAAGGTGATGTTGTATCCATTGTGTGGACTTTGACTCTACAAACAGATAAGAGTATCATTGTTCATACCTAATTGTAGTAACGGAAAAAGTATCTGTTTCCTTGCTTGGTTTGATAATTGATATTAAAACTAAACTAATGGTTTCTTGGAGTGGTGTTGTAATGTGTTGTAAACATTCACACTATTCTAGGATCTTAATTTAACTAAAACATGCTTTAATTGGTCCTTTGCAAGGGTGTTGTAAAGTGTTGTAACACACTTTCACACTTTTCTAGGACTTATTTGCTTAACTAAGCCTAATGGGCCCCTTTATAAATAAATATATGCATAATGTATACTTTTTTTAAGTGTTGTAAAGTGTTTTAAAGAACTTTCACACTTAGCCAGGTGGTTTTAATTAATTGTGGTTAATTGGAGTTATTAACCCTCTTTTAATTCAAATTTAGGCCTTAATTTTGACACCTCTCGAAGATCTTTCCTAAAAATCATAAAGTAAATATCAAATTATTTTATTGGGAAAAATTTGGTCCTGGTAAGTTGAGCCAGGACCTATTCGCCCTTGATGGCGAATGGGTCCCCCCTTAATAGGACCCCCCTTTCTCAATTGATTTGGAATGGATTTTTGGCCTTATTTCAGCTCCTCGAAGCTTGGTCTTAGAAACTTAGCTAAGAGCCATTTTCCTTTGGTGGTGAATGGGTCCTCCCTTAATGAGACCCCTATTTTTGAATTTCATTATGGCAAGATTTTAATTATCTTTCTTTCTAGATTTGGTGTCGGCCTTAATTCTTTGAATTTCGGGGTTAATCTCCTAATTTAGTATAAATAAGGGGTTAGTTCACCTAGTTTCCTCCAAAGAAATCCTAAGAATTTCAAGCATCCAAGCATTCAAGTGATCAAGCATTCTAGAGCATTTCAAGAGCATTCATAAGGCATTTCAAGGCAGATTTTGAGTGTTTATGGAAACAATTCAAAGTCATATAATCATGTCAAGGGTTTAATGCATTTATGTGTGTTGAGATAAGAAGTTAATGTTGCATTGAGGATCTATTTACAAGCATCATCCTACATCCAAGATCTACATTCTTCATGGCCACTCCACGATTGTTTGCAGATTTGATTCACAAGACAACATCCAAGGTGACATCATTTACATTATTTCATGTTCATGCTTCATTTCATTCATTTCATCATTTGGTTTAATTACCTACAAGGGGTTTGACTGAGGAAAACCCCCATTCACTGAAAAATCAACAAGTTTTCTTTCCCTTGAGTGTGTGATTGCATATTTATAGGTTGAAGATCAAGTTGAGCAAGATTTGGAGCAAGATTGTCAAAATTGTCAAAGTTGCTAAGTTGTCATTCAAAGTGCAAGATCATGAAAAGATCTCTATAGAATTAACTACAAGCTTCCAAAAATTGATAACCAGGATTTCAAGAGTGCATACATCAAAGAAAAGGATCCTGAAATTAGTTTTTTGAAACCCTAAAAGGACCCATTCACCCCTGAAGGCGAATGAGTCCTCCATATCTCAAAAAAAACTTTCTGGCTAGGTACACAACTTTTTATGCTCTAAAAACATCCCCCATAGTTGCTATAATGGTTAGGTTGCATTTTTGGTTGTTATTAGCATCTTATTTTACATAATTTATGTGATTAAGAGCTTTGAAAATTAAGTAATCCATCTCTTTTTCCCACACACATTAGGGTGGATCCTATTTTCACCCTAATCACTAACATACATAAACCTTGTTTGATCATGTGAGATAATGAAGCCATCAAAGTAAGGAGACAAATACACAGAAGGTATGAAAACTTGATATGTACTAGACATTGTATTACTCAAGACTATCCTCGCACACACAAGACAAGTATTTGCCAAGGTCATATTACAAGAACATCCAACAAGAACAATATACAAAAGCAATGACACATGCCCCATTCCTTTCTCTCTAAATCATTTTTAGATATCCTCAAGAGATCATCAAAATAGAACAATAAGATAAATCAAAAGAAAATATCAAAATGACAAAAATGTCAATGTCATCGTATCTCTTGCCAGAGAGAGTTGTTTTGGTTGATATCTGAAATGATGTCTATTGTAGGAAAGATCTATTTGTAAGACATACATTCGATAGGTTGTTGATATGAGGGTTAATTGACATGTTTGATAATGATAAGACTCTTGATTTTTCATGAAATTTTGTGCTTAGATAATTGTTGTACTTGTTTCTATTTGTTTCACCAAATATGAAAGTGATGATAAGTTTATTATGGATGATAGTTTATTGTGGATGAGAGTGAGATGGGATGGGATGAATTTTTTTCTTTTTTGAAATATTTCAATGTTTTTGACTTTTTGAAATGTTTTTGATGTTGTTTTTGGAATTTATTTTTGGTATTTTTCATACATTTGAGTGTTTTTGAAGTTTTCAAAATGTTTGGTCCAAGAGAATAGGACTTAAGTGACATACTTATGCCTTGAGGGCTCATTGGAGATGGCCTTGCCTATGTGAATATGTAGAGGCTTCGTAGTTTGATTATTTGGACTTGGATAATGTTTTTGGGAATTTGATATTTTTATAAATGTTTTTGGATTTTTAGAAATGTTTGAATGTTATTGGATTTTTGACATATTTTGGATGTTTTTGGATTTTGATGTATTCAAATGTTTAGGATTTTTAAAGTTATTTGATATTTTTGAGGATTTTTTGGATGATACCTAGATCATGATGTCGAGATCACGTTATGAGCTATAGGACATGGATCAAGATTTATTCAGAAGCAAGATGCAAGTATCTGTCCCCAATGTCTAGCAATGTTTGGAACTCCATGAATGGATGCATAGATTAGGATGATGGATAGATTGGTATGTGAAGGATATGCCAAAGATTATCTTGTGATAGGATATCTTTTTTGGATAGAGCATGGTTGCTTGGATAGTGCTATATGTAGGCTATGGGACTGCATGGGATAGAATAGGACTAACGGTAATGACCATTTTAAGATTTTTCCATAAGTAAGTTTGAAGTGTACCCAAAACCTTTGTCAAGATCAAGATAATTTTTAGATTTGGATGAAAATGGATTGGATATATGGATCATGGATTTATTATGATGGATAAAATGTTAGATTTACTATGGAGGGGATGAGATGCTTCCACTTAGAATGACACACATAGATGCTCGATTCTACAAATGATGCTTGTTTACTTCATCATGGTACTTTCTCAAAGAGCCACCGAAGAGGTTTTCACTAGAGGACAATTTTCTCTTTACTATTTTCTTGATTTTTTCTTGTTTTATGACTTTTTTAGGATCTTAGGATTTTTGAATGCTGAGATCATGTCGAACCACTTGGTGGTGCTAATGTAGATGGTACTACTGTCATGATGTGCCAATGATATCCTACTTGAGGAAGTTGCTTTTGCAAGATGCGGTAACTTGAATGTAACCCCTAAATGTTCTTATCTTCATCAATGCCAGAGTTAACCTTATCTAGATGCAGATGTCACAATAGAGTGCTCTTAGATTCCTTATGATAAAGAGTTACTGCCAAGATATGGTCAATGCAAGATTTGGATATCAATGATTTCGAAGTGGATGGTGAAATTTCCATGAGGAATATGAGATGTTGATGGATGGGTTGATAGTTTGGATAGTGGATCTTTGATTCTCCAAACTTGGGAAGGTGAAAAATGAAAGGTGTATATGGAATTACGAGTGGAATTAGGACCAACTTCATATAATTTATATATCACTCTTCAATCATTTTTTTGCATCGGTGGACATCTTTGATGGATGAGATTCCCTTTTTTATTTTTCCCCATAGTTTATTTAACTAATGGAGTTTGATAGGGATTATTTTCTTTATTTTGCTTTAGCATCCATTTGAATTTTATGTGTCGATTTTGATTTGTTGATTCATTAGCTTCGATGACATGCTCTTTTATTTACAAGTATTTCTTCTTGTTGGTCCCAATTAGTGTGTGAAAATATGTGAGGATGATGATTCGTGACATGGATGGTTGAAGTGCTGGTAGCAGTTTCATCATAAGAACTCTTCATGACTTGCATGTTGATGTTTGCATTAGATAAAGTTGCCCCAAATATTATGGAGGTACCATTGATATGTTTAGATTCTTTGATGTATGAAAAACTGATACCTTGTCGTTTAGGATTGCTGACCATTTGTATTGCTTCTAGGATACCCTGTATATGTAGGTCTAATCCTTCTCTTTGATAATGCATCTTCTAACAAACTACCACTGAATATGATTTATCTTGAAAACATGATGCTAATTCTTCTATGTTCCACTAGGAATCTTCAACAATAGTAGAAACACTGGATCCTAATTGTTCTTCAAAAGATGTTTGTGATTTTTAGTCAATGTAGGAATCTTCTTCATGATTCGTGTCAAGAATGTCACCATGAATCTCTATGAATTTTTCCATCACTTTATCATTTGTAAGGATTTTGAGAGTAGGAGACTCTTTTTCTAGAGGAAGATCATCTACATGTCTATCAGGAGTAAGCATCTCATGGGTAGATGCACGAGTGTTTGGTGTATGAACATGGACATCATTCATGAAATCCTTGATGTATTGGAAAATATTCATTATATCATGATAATATTTTGGGAAAGTGAACTCTTCATCTTGACTCATCTCAGAGTAATTATCGTCAACAGATTGGAAAATACTATTTAGATCATGATAGTATCTCAAAGATATGGGATCTTGATCTTGACTTGAACATTCAAAGCAACTTTTTTTATGCTCAGGATTATATTCTTGACATGGACCTTGAGTTGATGATGGAGCATGGATGGAAGGCTCTTAATTAGTTTTAATGGGTTTAGATGGTATGATAGAGGCTTCTTTTTGTATTGGGACTTCTTCAATATATTGTATGATGAAGTCAAATGAAGGTGGTATGTTGTAATCTGAGCCATATTTAATGCCACCATTTTGATATAGAACATTGCTAGACATGTTGATTTATCTTGATCATACATAAGGAAAGTATCTCGATACATCTCCAATTCCTCATCTTGTGAAGAATGAGTAGTACTGATATGTCCTACTACGTTGTCATAGGTATGATTCACATTGTTATATTTTTTCGTCTCATTAGCTTTTCCATGATTGGGCATTGGATTTTTATAGATTCCAAGATCTTTGTTTCTATAATTTCTAGGTTGTTGATCAACATTTACTTTCCCTTGATCAATAAGGTCTTGGATGAGATGTTTTAGCTTTACACAATTTTGTGTCTTATGACCTTTTATTCTATGATATTAGAAAAATTCTTTGTCATTATACCATGAGGGTTTTATTTTAGGTTCATGATAATTTCAAAACTCAAGAAGTTCAATGTGTTTTGATTGGACCAATTTATTTAGGATCATTTCAATGGGCTTCCCTAAGGGAGTGAATTGTCGTCGAGGAACATTGTTAGGTCTTGGTGGTGGTCCTCATGAAGGATAAGAATTTTGTACATTCTATTGGGTATTTTTATTTTGTTTTTGATTTATATGGTGTGTTTATAAAAACTTTAGCATCTACCACACCATCATTATTTGTGCTCTTATTTTTGGCCCACATACGGGATTTGTCACTGAAACTAGATGGTTGGTTGTAAATATGTATGAATCCATTGGCAATGAGTACTCTTTTAATGTTTAGACCTTTAGATATAAGCTCTTCAAAAGTTGATACACATTTCATTTGTAATTAGAAAGTGATATTTTTGTTTAGATTACCTACCACAATCTCTACTTGTTTTTGGGGTAATGACCATTTGCACTTTCTTTCCTTGTGTCTCCATTTTTGTAGGAAAGAGGTAAAGGCTTCTCCCTTATTTTATTAAGGGTGTATAATTCCTCTAAGGTGATTTCAACATCAATATTGTAGGAGAAATAAGCTACAAATTGATCTATAATTTCTTGAAATATTTTTATGTCAGATGGTATAGGTGATAACCACTCTATAGCTTGTCCTCCCAAACTACATGGAAAAAGTTACATTAGGTATGAATCGTTATATGAAAATTCCATGAAAGCTACATAGAATTCTCTTATATGCTCTTTAGGGTTGCCATGTCCTTTGTATTTATCAAACTTTGGCATTTCAAAGTGGGGTGCTTTTGTCAAATGGGTATGGACATAATGTATGATTTTTTCATCTTTCCCATTTGTATATCCTAAGTTTGTTGTGTCAATATTTGGATTTGTGAGGATATATCCATAGGTGAAACATTTGGTAACGAATTGTAAGTGTTGTATATATTTTGATCTTGATATGGAGGAACATTCATGCTATATGGACCTATTTGATAATGGATATTGATTTGAGGTAGGGTACCCGTTTGATATTGAGGATTATTTTAAGGTAGGGGAACCATTTGATAATTGCCATGATGTTGGGTAGATGTATTGTGAGATCCATATCAACTTTGGGGGATGATGTTTTGTTGTGAAGGGTTTGGTTATTGATAATGGATGTATGATGGATGTTGAAGATTTTGTTGAAGGTTTTATTGTGCAAGTAATTATTTTCGGGCAAGTTGTTATTGTTTTTGTGCTTGGAGTTGTTATTGTGTTTGAATTTGTTGGTGTGCTTGAAGTTGTTGTGTTTAAATATGTTGTAAGGTAATGTATTGATGATGTTGAGGAAGTTGTGGAATGGTATTTTGAGGAGATTGTTGTTGATGTTGTTGTGGGATGATGTTTTGTTGAGTTTTTAGTTGAAGTGATTATTGAGGGGTTGTTGATGAACACATATGTTTTGTGAGGGTGATGTGGTTAAGGGATTGCTCCCAAAGTTCATAAAATTTGGATTTGGAATGTTTGGATTTGATATGTTTGTGTTTGTTTGGTTTTTATTTGGTATGTTTGTGTTTGTTTGGTTGGTATATGGTGGTGTGTTGTTGGTATTTTGCAAACCTAGGTTGGTTGGAGTCCTTAGATTTTGAATGTTATATAGTGGATTGTTATATTGATTCGTGAAGTTCATTTGATTTGCTCCTTGTAAAGTGACTATGGGTTGACTTAACTGTACCTTTGTTGAAGAAGGATTAGGTATTTTTTCAATTATATGTTGCACTAAGGGGTCACTCCCTTGTGGATGATTCTTTGCTCCAAAATTTTATGTTGTTGGTTGTTCCCTAAGTTGATTAATATCAAAATTTGTGGGCAATTAGCACCTTGTTGTGTGAGTCTTAACATGTATAAATTTGGATCTTTGCTTATCGCAACATCTATCACTTTAACAAGAGATGGGTCTTGTTGCATCTCTAATACCTAGTCGAGAGTAAATTCAAAGGATTTGTTAGTAATTTATTTTATATAGAATATTTCAACTTCCACATAATTGGGTTGCATTTTTGTTGGAAAAGGAAGTTCATACCCTTTATAATTTGTTTGAGGCATTCCATAAGGTTGCTCACTAGCACTTGTGGTAGTAGGAGTATTTGAACCACTAGGATTTGACTCCATGCTTTTCTTGTATTTAAATCTTGTTGTGACCATGCAACTTGTAAATACACCTTAATTAGTTTTGAAACAATATTGGATGATGTTTGGATGAATGGATGGAGTGAAGCCTTGAACTTTGGACAAAGTTTTGTTTTGGAAAATTCTCTTGTTTAGGATGTGTTTGAGGATAATCTTTTGCTTGTACTAGATCAATGAGTGCAAACAAAAAGAGGATGATAATGAGATTCATAAACTTTGGGATTAGACTATTGACTCTAAAGCAAGTTAACTCACAATATTTGACTAAGTACTTGAAAGAAGATATTGTTTCAAGCAAAGAGCTAAATTAGGATATGATAATAGAGATTTGCAACCAAAAGAGAACTATGCCAATTTTTAGGTTGTTTGTTTGAATGTATTGATTTGTTGTTTTTGAGGGGGTTGAATTGATCCAATGATAGAAAAAGATGTTTATACTAGTTGAAAGTGAAATAATAACATGAAATGGAGATTATTGGGTTTTGTTGTTGTTTTGAATTATTAAGATGACTAGTTTATTTGTCATGAAACAAGTTTTTGGATGTTTGCTACTCACCATTTAGAATATGGAAACATCTAGGGTTTTTTTTGCTAACAATCAAAGGTGTGTCATTATTTTCTACAAAGGAATCAACGTATCTACAAAGGAAACAAGCTTCAATAGAAGCATCACATTGTTGAATCAAAGGTGTCGTAGTGTAGATTTCTAGTTTTACCCTAAAACAAAGGCGTTGAGATGTGAAAAGGTGTTAAGATGTAAACAAAGGTGTTGTTTTGATAAAAAAAAAAGCGTTGATTTGCACAAAGGATTACAATTTGTTCAAGAGTTGAATTTTTTACAAGTTGAACTAGGAGTTTGAATTTTTGAACTCTATTTTGTGTGTAAAAGAACTAGAAAGTGATAGAAAACAATAAAATTCATATAGGATTGACTCAATTTGGTGTTTGGAATATTTTGTGTCTTCTTCAATAAGACCATGCTAATTGGTATCACAGGTAGAGTTACAATAAAAACATGCCATAGAGATACATCATAATTTATTGGTAGATCAAAATTATCAGCTTAGAGTAGGCCTGCATAATAAAATACCTTCCAATGAGCAGATGACTAGAGTAATCCAAGGTCATGTACCACCTTGAAACCTCTTACCTTAAAAGGAAAAGTTCCTAACAAGGGATTATTATCGCCTTAACAAAGGTTGGTACATAGCAAGTAACTTCACACATTGATCCTTGTACATTACACCACTTTAAGATGGTAGTTTACAAATGGCTCTTAGGCTTATATATTTTACAAGTTCATAGTAGGGGTTTGTTGTGAACATAAAACTCATTTGTTATGCCTGATTCGAGAGGGGTCTCCTCTCTACTCATCACCTCCCTGTCTTAGCGGACCAAGGGTCATGGAGCTTGGCTTGAAGGATGTGAGCCACTCCTTGGGGTACAAATTTCATTCTCCCCCTTTATATAGCCCACCGAGAAATGTGTTTTAGGTCATAACTTGGGGCGATGAGGCACCAAGCAAGTCTCCTACTTAGAAATAAATGAAAATAGTGTTGCTTTTGTTTCACAAGATCGTTCTTAGGAGTCACGAGAGGAGAGCATACATAACACTATACCTCATGATGTACAAAAATATTGCAAATGAATGGTGTTTCTAATTTCCAAGATCACACTAGGCACAAGGAAAGAGCATACACACAAATTCACCTACCAAACACACCATATAATTCTTTTTAAGTGCACCAAGGATTCAAATGTGTGGTTTAATTTTAAAAACACCAAATTCAAATGTGCAAGTTGTTGGTAAATTTTAAAACCCAAATTGAAGTGTGCAAGTTTTCCATAAATTTTAAAACCCAAATTAAAGTGTGCAAGTTGTTGGTTCAATTTTAAGCACCAAATCAAATATGAAAGTTGTGTTTTTCAATTTTAATGTACTAGATTCAAATGTGAGATTCAATTTTATGCACCAAATATAAGTGTGAATCCTAAATTTAACCAAAACCTACAACCAAAAACGTTATTAGTTTGATTTAATTTCAATCTTCCTCCATCGATCACCACAATGCTGCAAATTGTTAGATAAAATCAAGAAAATAGAAGTGTAGTGTAGAAAATTGTACCCCTTTCTAGGAGAAAGTACAATTTCACACTTAATTTGGACCTATTTAGTGACCTTTCATTTATGCATTTTAAACCTCATTTTTGGTCCCCTAATACCCTTTATTATGCATCTCAAAGCCTATTTTTTTAATTTCCCGACACCATAACCCACATTGAATAAATGCTATTGATTAAATTAATGCCCCAACATTTATGGAGTCCTGAGTTTTAGGTCAGGGCCTGTTCGCCCATGGGTGAATGGGTCCTCATTAAGTTCCTTAAAATCAACTTTAAACATGTTTTTGGTGGCATTTCAAAATCTCAAATTCAAATTTCAAGTGTCGGTTTTGAGATTTGATAATTGGAAAATTAGAAAGGAAGCCTATAAAACTAAGTTTCATAATCATTTTTCACTAGCGAGGAAGATAAATTCACATGAGATCACAAGTATTCATATTCAAGAGCAAGGAGAAGTTAATCAAGCATTCAAAAGTGAAGTCTTGGAGTAGAATTTTAGTTGTTTTTGTAGGTCTTCAAGCTCATTTTGATATCAAGATCAAGCATTGCCAAAGATTGATGATAGATGCCTATGGAGGATCATGATGGATTCTAGGTTTTGGGAGATACACTAAGACATTCAACCAAGTCTAATGACTTGTTTCCTAAGTGGTTCCATCTTCTATTATCATTCTAATTTTTTCCTATAGGAAGATATATTTAGTTTTGTGACTTATTAGGGTGATTTGAGATCTCCCAAAGTAGGTCTTCATCATTGTTCATGTTCATTTTACGGATCTTGTTCTAACACACTTGAATAGGGTTCCTTTGAATTTTAAGATTCCTTAATCTTAGACACACTTAAGGTTAGGGATTGCACAGACATTTTATATTTTAGATCTATATTTTTCATCAAGGTTTTATTACCAAACTTGGGGTTTGACTGAGGAAAACCCCTATCCACCAACAAGCAACAATCTTGTTTTGTAGATTTTCCACAGATCTGGATATAGGAGGGAACGTTCAGAGTTACAGGGAAGAAGTGCAGGTCTTAGAATTATATCTTAGATCCATAATTTTCCAAGAAAGGCTACCAGGACCCATTCGGCCTTGGGTGAATGAGTCCCTATTAGGGTTGTAGAAACAACATTTTGTGACAAGTTCACAACATTTATCCCTTCCATATTTTCCAAAAACTTTGTTGGTTCCCTTAGTTTTATGCTTAATCTACCAAATCCAAGTTAGATTACATTTTGGAATTGATTTTATTTTTTTAATCTTTCTCCCCAAAGTGTTGTTTGACCTAGACCCCCGTCCTAACACAAAAAGGAAATATGAAGATTCCTTCATAGAATTGATTCTCCTAAGGGTAGTTAGTCAATTCTTTGTGGGGATCTCATTTCCTAATGAAATTAGAGAAGTAGGACCCCTTTTCCCTCTTTGGATCCACTTTTCCATTTTGGGAAACCTTAGGAGCACCCTATTTTTCTATGTTTCATTTTAGTGAACCTGACCTTGTACAACAAAATTTTGAAAATTGAAGTCCTTTCAACCCTAGATGTGAGTTTTGCACTAGTTTGCATTAGTTGCATTACATTAGGGGTTCTTTAATCTTGCATTATTGAAAATTGCATTTAGAGTTAAATTTGTATGTTTGCATCACTTAAAATCATCAAAAATTAGTAAAATAACATTAGATCTACATTTATTTTGTATAGTACTTACATTAAGATCATCATTCAATCATTTAAATTCAGATTTAGATTCATATTGCCTATTAAAAATAGTCACATAGTTCATCATTTGACCTTAGTTAAACTTTCATTTAGAGGCATTAATCTAGAAAAATTTGTTAGAAATTTTTTTCATTACAAATAAAAAAAAGAAATCATATAGGATACACATATTTTGAAAATTTAAATTAAAAAAACTCTAACTTGGGACCCATTCACCCATGGGCGAATGAGTCCTTGTACATACATTTTTGATAAATTTCTAAGTGCTTTTTAATCTTTGTTCTACATTTATGTTACTGTTTTGAGATTTGAGAATTAAATTCCTAAAGCAGTTTGTTTGTGCATTCAAGTTATTACTCATTTAGTTATATTTTGCAACATTGTGGAAAACATTTCTTGCGTATTTTTAGTGTTATATTTCTATACTTTTCTTTCATTTTCAGCATCATTGCATTATTAGATAGATTAGTTTACATTTTGCAATCATTAGAAAACAAAAACCAAAAACATCATAAGAAACAAACAAAACCCTTGGAGAAAGCATAGTCATTTGATGATGTCAAATCTCTTTTTCCAAGTTAACTTATCCCGCAAGCCCTTTAGTAGTGATGAATTTGATATGATAGATGAAGCCCTTGAGGACTTCATCTCACAAGGTTCAGCCACTAAGGCCTGTCATGAAAAACCAAAACAAAGAGATGTTAACATAATCACACCTCAAATTATCCTTTACCCACCCTCACATCAACCTCAAGTTCAAAACATACACGTGCTCATCTTAGAACCACCTAAAAATAAACCATTGAAGCCAAGAGATATCTTGAACTTTACAAGGAAAATTGATAGTAACAATGTTTCACAACAACCAAGTAACAATATCGTTGCTCATACATATAACACAAGGAACAAAAACCACTCCCACTTCATTACCATTTCCTCAACCTATCTTGCCTAGTGCTTCTCATTTTCCTTTGCATAATGGAATGGAGTATGATCTTGTTGAACAAGTTAAGAATACTCTTGTTAAGATATCCTTATGGGATCTTATTCAAGCCTCATCTAATTACCATAGTATTATTCAAACAACCTTACAACAAATTTTGGTTCCTCCTAATACAAATCCAAATGATGTGGCAACCCTAGTTCAAGGAATGAGTGCGATTAATCTAGACATTGTTTTTCACCAAAGTGAGTTACCCTCCTTGGAAGTTAAAAAAAAAAAGAAGCTTTCATGATCATAGCCATTATTAATAGGAAAGGAATAAAGATAACCCTTATTGACAATGTCTTAGCCCTTAATGTGTGTAGTGTGAACCTTTTGGATAAGATTGGAATTGATAAGAGTAAGATTGAACCTGAATCAATATCTATTCATGGATTCGATAACTATTATCACTCAATATTGTGCCCTTACTAAGTTGCAAAACTTAGCTTATTGGTGAAACATGGGATCCTTTCCAAGTTTGTGGGTCACCTATGATGGAAAGGAACCTCTAGAGAAGGTTGGTTCCTCTAATACCTCACCTAAAATGGACTAAACTATTACTTTACTAAGAAAAAGGATAGATAAAAGACATTGAAAATCAAACGTAAGCTCCTATTGAGGTGATGCACAAAAAAATGCTTTTTCTCAAATTTGAACTGTTGTTTTGACATACAACTAATCAATTTTTCAGCTATTTGTGCACAACACAAGTATTTGACATATCTATGTATAAGTATTTTATTGAAAGGTTTGTATTTATTTACAATTTTAGAAGGAAGAAAGTGTGTTTTCTTCACAAATTAACACCTATTTGAGCTCTGACACAAACAATAACCTACACAAATATGTCTTTTCTGCTTGAAAATGATGGAAGTAAGACACTCATTCAAGGATTTGCACATAAAAATCACTAAAATGATATCAATCACCTCACACACACAACTAGGACAAAAACTTTGAAGGCCAAAATGCTTGCTTTATTGATAGAAGATGCATTTACAACAATACATGATCTGAAATCTATATTTCTCTTGAAAATTGCTTTGAAAAAGAGTATACAATGTTTTACTTTTTAGTCACAAGACTGAAAAAATTGAGTTACAATATCAATTAGACCAGAAAGAAACTTTGAGACAAGTTTACAATGCTTTGTCAAAATGAAAAGAGCTAAACTGAAATGAAGCTAAGCTTCCCTTTTGTCTATTCTACACTGGAGGAAAAGTAGGATAGATTTAATGACCCCTTTATGACTGTTTCTGACTCTTTACTCAACTTGATCACTTGAAATTGCCTTGCAATTGTTTTGATAACTGAAAAATCATTGGTGGCATTGGAGAAGAGAAGATGTTGAACCTTTCAAATGTAGATCCTATATCTACTCCATGACCCACCTAGATGCTTGCACATATGTCTTTTCTATTCAAATTGCCTCCTAAATACATCTCAATTGTTGTTCCAAGTCACAAGCCAACCCCTATATCCACTCAACTACTCATCATGATGATAGGGAATGTGTCTAATGAGTTTTCCTTTTGAAGTGAAAATTGATTCCTTGAGGCATAAGATAAGGTCTTTGACTGCTTCATACAATAGTAATTCTACCTTTATATTTTCAAATCATCCTGCTTAACAGTCCATTTTGTTCACAGGTCCACATCCATCTTTATAACAACACAAGCAAAAAAATTTACAAGCTCTTCTTATGTAAGCTTTTTAAAGGAACTTTTCCTTTCTAGGATTTGGAAATGTTTTCAAAATGCACCTTTGCATGCTCTAGTTTCTTAAGTGCTAGTTCAACTGTCACCCTACAACTTGATTGTATTCTTTGGTGGCATGGTGACTATAACAATATTACAAGTCTAAAAATATATTTTATGCTATGCTCAAGTTAGAATAACTATATTACCCATCCTTTATCCTTTTTCTAGCTCTGTGTTCTACCTCTTATTCAACTGTGACTACTCTTTATGGTTGATGACTGTCCTTTACTCCTATTTACAGTCATAAAGGTTGTAGATAGGTCCTCATTTATTGTCAAAGAATATTGACATCTCCTAAACAAAATCACCAAGGTCACAGTCCATCTACAACTTGCACCTTTAGGGCTATCACACTAGCTTGTGGGCTGCTCTTTTCCATTTCCTTGTAACTTTAAACCTTTCACTGTTCTTTCATGACTTGATATAAAATGACAACTACCCTTTCAATCTATCTCAACAATGTCACTTCATAAATGTGCTTATTATACTCTATGGATACCTATGGCTTGAGGCACTTGAAAAATATTATCTTCCCTCTGAACTGATCATAATCCATTTTACATGGTTTGTCATATAGATTGCTTTACCAGTTTGATTGTTCTCCTTATCATATGCAAAAGGAAATTGATGAGTCACTATATTACAACATTCATTGCCTACTGTATTCTCCTTAATTACATTGTCATGACATGGTTTCTAACTTGGTGACCTATGTTTATCACTAGGTACCCTCAAGATTGTGGTATGTGCCTCATAACCCTGCCTTTGATTCCAACTATCTCTTGCATTGACTATTCTCAATGTATTCATGCTTGTTTCATAGTCTTGGCTATGCATCTATTGTCTTTCCTTGATTTGTGTTTCATGACTTAAAGAATGTCACTTCTTCATTTATGAGTGTCCTTTATCCATTGGTTGTCATGCTACTCTCCAAGGAATTTCAACCTCATGCAAAGCTCATACTTTATGGTGTCTGCACGATCACTATGCTTTGCATATGTAGGGACTGTCATCTTAATCGACCGTTCTTTTGCCTCTAAGGTTGTCTTTGATACATTTTTTTTAAAATTTCAGGGTTTGATGTATACCAAACCGTCTTGTAGCATTGTTCTCTGCTAATTCTTGCTTTGATTTGCAATACTTCCTAATGTTTGATAGACCTCTTAAAAGGGATAAATGAAAGCTCCTTCAAGTGGTTGACAGTACTGATGATTATGACAGTCCTTTTAACATTAACAATGGATTTTCATAGGTTAATAATGCTTACTTTGATGGCTCATAGTCCTCACAGGGTTACATAGTACTTTTTAACATCTTCAAAGTCTTTTGACTGTCCCTATACATATACCAAAATCTGTACGTGAAAGAATGCCATTAATTGCAATCTCACCAAATCTCTTCAATAAAGCTTCTTGATCAACATTCTCCATAGTTTCACATGTCAAATTTTAATCCTTTTGGAAGGAAGAAAATTGTCACTTTATGGTTTAGGACATAAAACGAATTTTCTACACATTTCATTCAAGGAAACCTTAGAGATCTCAATCCAAGGATAGAATGAAGGAAAGTGATGTAGACCCAGGAGGTTCAAACCCAACCAGATTGACAACCTTCCTTCAAGAGGACTCTAACAAGATTAAAATGACTTTTTAAAGCAACTCAAACAATCTCCCAAGTGAGACAACAATCAAAAGCACCATTTCTCAATTTCACCCATGAATCCTAGTAGTAGTGCATACTCAGTTTTTGGCCATTAACTCAAATGTTCTCCAAAAAACCTAACAAACATATGATGGATTCAGATACCCATTTTAGAGTTGTAACACATATCTCAAATTTGGATACAAGTCTTTTGGACCAATTCCCCAAAATCACCCCTTCTACGCTGACCTAATTAGGCTGATTAGGCCTAAATTACAAAACAACATATCTTTAAACTTGTCACAGGCCCTTGAAACCTTGGGGAAGCATTTCCTATGACCTCAAACCTCCAAACCCACAATCAACACCCAGGTTTGACACCTTCAACACAACAAACCAAAAAACCCTCAATTTTATGCCAAAACAAGAGGGTTTATTAAAACTCACACTTGCACAACCTTCTAGACCATGCCACCAACTCAAACATGTGTATTCTAATCCCTATATGCTCAAAAGTTGAAAATAACCCCACAATCTCATTGATTTTTACAAACCCTAGGTTGTTGGCTGTATTTCATGTGCTTTTCTTCACAAAAATCAACATAACAACTCTAACTTCCTTATTCTTCCTCCAGAATCCTAGTCATTCAAACTAATCACTATTTAGACTCCCTAGGGACCATTAAACAAGTTACAATAGGTACAGTTGGTGTAAGGTCCCTTTAAGACATGTTTTTGATCAAAAACCCTCAAACATGGTATCCTAGGCTGTTGTAAGAAAACAAAGGTTTACTTCCAAAAAACTCAATCAAATTACCTCAAAATTGGTGCAAAACAAAGTTAACACATACCTTTACAACATAGGAATGATTTCATAACAAAATATGGCTGTACGTGCCCGTATAGATTTGCAAATATGAAGTAAACACAAAAAAATGAGGAAAAACTCAGAATTTTCTTATTGCCAACACCTTAAACTTTGAGCCAACATTACAAATGTTGTCTTCATGCATCTTTAAAGGATTATCCTCTACAACCAATGACTAACTACCCTCCAACTACTTTTTAAACCTCTCATGGCTGTTGGAGATCACAATTTCATCATTTACACACTTTAATAACAACATCATTACATGTTTTGCAATGTTTGCTCTTTTGAGCCCTTTAATCACCTAAACTATTACAAGTGGTCTAATAAGACCTTATTTACCTAGAGAACATGACTCCATAAAGAAAACAACATACTACTACCCTTGATACCACCTAATCAACTTTGACAATCCTTTCCATATGATTGACAATTCTTACAAAATGAATACAAAGCCTTTCAAAGTTGATTGATTACAAAAGAATGTTCACCTTGGACCTTATTGGGACTCAAGAACTCAACACAAAACATCCTAACAAACTGCCTATAAAACACTTCATGAAAAAAAGAAAGAAGGTGGGTGCTCCTGCACCATACACACCACCATAAAAAAGACTCATGTCTCATGAGTGGAGGTCGATCTTGCTCCAATCTGCACTCCACAAAACCAATGTTGACCTATACCTCGTTTTGTCTATCTTGGACAATGGAAGCTTGTAGTCCATTTTTCCTTCTTGTCTTTGTATACAGAGAAACTTGCTCCCTTCTCTAAAATCAGACCAATAGGTGGTCTGTCATCTGCCCTCAAACCAAAACAAGTAAACCTCCTCACCTTCATGCCTCTAAACCATCCTTTACCCCTTCCTACCTTGATGTTTGTTATCATGTCTGATGGAGACTCCTTTTTGCTCATTTTTTCTTTCATGACTAATGTAGGACCTACGCCATCTTCAGCCCTGTCCAAGTAGTACACTATCTCTCAAAGCTCTATCTTTGCTTAGTCACTTGATTCACTTCACTCTGATCGTTGAAATTAGGCATCAGACCTACTACCCTTGCTTGTGTAGTCCCATACATCATTGTGTTATCAGAGTTTAGTAACCTTTTCCCATCTAGACTTGACTGTCCTTCCTTTCCATAAGTTGTTATAGGACAAACCATTGTCCCAATCAGAATTTCTTCCATTTTCTTAACCTCTCCTTGTTGTGTCATCAATAACTTACCGTGCACCTCTCGTAGATCAGTCTTCTCCATGGTCTTCACATCAATTTGCTTCTCCAATTGAGCATCAACCTTCACACCATTGGTTTCCACTATCTTAACACCATTTGTAGGTGTCTTCCTTGTTGTTTCAACACCATAAGCTTGCTCCAAAATTAGAAAACAAGTTGTTCTTATTGTCCTCAAGCTTTATAGGCTCCTTTTTTCCAAAGATCACCATCTTAGACTTACCTTTATCCTTCTCTTTTCCTTGCAAAGGAGTTAGTTTAAAACTTTGATTATCCTTCCAAATAGTATAGGTGTTTTCCCAACCATAATACATGGACCTTCTATCAAATTTCCATGGCCTTCCCAAGAGTAGATGGCAACAATCCATTGGCAATATCATAAAACTCTATCCTTGTACTCCCCAATCTGGAAATCCACCTAGGCTTGCTCATTCACCACTAAGGTTTGACTATCATTCACCCAAGAAACCTTGTAAGGTGCTACATGAGGTATCTTTTCTAGACTCAACTTATCTACCATCTCCCTAGACACCATATTATCTTGAGAACTAGAATCAATTACAACTTGGCACACTTTACCTTTGCATTTGCATAAGGTTCTGAATAGGCTCGTTCTTTGGCTCATATCCTCCTCCTTAGGTGCTTGCAGCAAAGTTCTTATCATGAGAGCTTCTCCTACCTATGGATCTGCAGGTCTACTTGAACTTTCACACTCTCCCTCTTGAATCAATTGTGTTCTTATTTCACTCCTTTTGTCACCACTTGAAGTTGAACCTTTATTTTGAGGACACTTGAAAGATGGGTGTCCAAATTCATTGCACCTATAACATCTACTTGAAAACTCATTGAAGTCCCTCTTTGGCCTGAAATTTGTTCTTCTACCTCTCCATCCACCTCTTGATTCAGGAGCTTGTTCCTTACTTTTAACAACTTCATGATCTTCCTTGGAATGTCTTGGGCCTCTACCTCTATTCACATGACCTCTTCCCCTTCCTTTTCTTCCTTGTATTTTTTGTCTTCTCTTAATTCTATCAGCTGTCCTCATTGCCATTTGGAAGCATTCTTCTACTATCTTTGGTGGATTCAAGCTGATCTCATCTCTTATGTTCAGCCTTAAACCACTCAAATATCTGGCTACTCTTTCCACTTCATCTTCATTTTGACCTGCTCTTATGTAGAATCTATGGAACTCTTTAGTGTAAGACATCACATCCATTTCTGTCTGCTTTAATTCTTGCAATTTCATGAAAGTTTGAATAGCATAATTTGCTGGTAAAAATTGAGCCTTAAATTTTGCTATCATCCTATCCCAAGAACACATTTTGGACTTACCTTTCTTGAATCTATCCTCTTGGACAAAATTCCACCATGTGAGAGTTGGTCCTTTCAAATTTGACTTTGCATACTTAACCTTCTTGTTGTCATCAATGTCTTCAAATTCAAAAGTTATCTAAGGCATTAGTCCATTCCAAAACCTCTTCACTATCCATCTTACCTTTGTACATTGGCACATCAACTTTTACCTTTGGAGTCTTGTCACCACTTACTAACTTTAGCATGTTGAGCACTCTCCTTTCATCAGGGTCTAATTCATCTTCATCATCTTGGACTGGAGGATTTCCTTCTTCCCCTTCATCCTCTCTATCACTTTGGTCTTCATTCACCATTCTCCTCTAGTTCTTCTCCAGAGCTGGTATCCTTGCTATGGTGGCCTCTTGAGACTCTTTGTAGAGCCTTTCCTTCTGTGCCAATTGCTCCTTCAATTATTTTATTTCCTTTTCCATTGCACTGGCCTTTGGAGGCATCTTTCATAGTTTTCCTTTTCACCTACCTGCAAAATCAATTCAAAACAACAACACAAGATCTACTACTGTGCTCTGATACCACTCTGATGTAGACCCAAGAGGCTCAAACCCAACCAGATTGACAACCTACCTTCAAGAGGCATCTAACAAGATTAAAATGAATTTTTAAAGCAACTCAAAGAATCTCCCAAGTTAGACAACAATCAGAAGCACCATTTCTCAATTTCACCCATGAATCCTAGTAGTAGTGTAAACTCAGTTTTTGGCCATTAACTCAAATGTTCTCCAAAACACCTAACAAAAATATGATGGATTTAGATACCCATTTCAGAGTTGTAACACATATCTCAAATTTAGATACAAGTCTTACGTTGATTAGGCCTAAATTACAAAGCAACATATCTTTAAACTTGTCACATGCCCTTGAAACCTTGGGGTAGCATTTCCTATGCCCTCAAACCTCCAAACCCACAATCAACACCCAGGTTTGACACCTTCAACACAAAAAACCACAAAACCCTCAATTTCATGCCAAAACAAGAGGGTTTATTAAAAATCACACTTGCACAACCTTCCAAACCATGCCACTGACTCAAACATGTGTATTATGACCCCTATATGCTCAAAAGTTGAAAAGAACCCCACAATCTCATTGATTTTTACAAAGCCTAGGTTGATGGCTCTATTTCATGTGCTTTTCTTCACAAAAATCAACAAAACAACTATAACTTCCTTATTCTTCCTCCATAATCCTATTCATGCAAACTACTCACTATTCAGACTCCCTAGAGCCCATTACATGAGTTACAATAGGTACAGTCGGTGTAAGGGCCCTTTAAGACATGTTTTTGATCAAAAACCCTCAAACAGGATATCCTGAGCTGCTGCAAGAAAACAAAGGTTTACTTCCAAAAAACTCAATAAAATTTCCTCAAACTTGGTACAAAAAAAATTTAACACAGACCTTTACAACATAGGAATAATTCCATAACAAAATCTTGCTGTACGTGCCCATACAGATCTGCAAATATGAAGTAAACACAAAAAAATGAGGAAAAACTCAGAATTTTCTTATTGCCGACACCTTAAACTTTGAGCCAACATTAAAAATGGTGTCTTCATGCATATTTAAAGGATTCTCCTCTACAACCAATGACTAACTACCCTCCAATACTTTTTAAACCTCTCATGGCCATTAGAGATCACAATTTCATCATTTACACACTTTAATAACATCATTGCATGTTTTGTAATGTTTTCTCTTTTGACCCCTTTAATAACCTAAACTATTACAAGTGGTCTAATAAGACATTATTTACCTAAAGAACATGACTCCATAAAGAAAACAACATACTACTACCCTTGATACCACCTAATTAACTTTGACAATCCTTTCCATATGATTGACAATTCTTACAAAATGAATACAAAGCCTCTCAAAGTTGATTGATTACAAAAGAATGGTCACCTTGTACCTTATTGAGACTCAATAACTCAATAAACAACATCCTAAAACACTATTTATCAAACACTTCATGAAAAATAGAAAGAAGGTGGGTGCTCCTGCACTAGAAATGGATCTACTAAAGGTTGTGCTAGGTTATGTTTAGAGACTAAAGATGTGTTCACCACCAAGCTAGGGCTTGGAAAGAATAGTAACATGAAAAACCTAATGCTGTGCAAGACTTAATAAATAATCTAGAAATTAACTCAAATAAGAACAGTAAACTGGAAAATTACAGAGGTGCACCTAGGAAGCTGAAAGTATTCAAAAGGAGGCCTAAAATCTTGAAAATGCTGATTTTAATGCTCATTGGGACTCATATGCTAGGTTGGGTATATCAATCCTGGATTTGGGTTTCTGGGTGGAAACAAGAATTTGGCAATGGTGAGTCTGAATCTCTTGAAATTTGGAAAAAATCACTATATTGGGACTCATACGCCACAAGTGGCATATCAGTCTCATTCTAATTTTTCAGAGGATCAAGATATGAATATGTTCTCCTATCTCTGCTCTTCCTTCCAAGCTTCATTTCCGCGTATGGAACTTTGAATTATGACTTATAGGTGACTTTATGTGAAGATAGCAACTTTGTGACAACTTGACAACTTTCCTTAATCTTGCAACTCAATCCTCAAAGAATCTTCAAGCTCCAAGATACCTAGATTTGCAATCACATATGTAGAGAGAGAAAAACTTGTTTATTAGGAAATAGGGGTTTGCCTTGGTCAAACCCTGTTTAGGTAATTAAACCTTATGATGAAATAATGGAACATGAACATGAAACATGAAACATGAAACATGAACAATGATACCTTGAATGATATCTTGTAATGTAAATCTATAATCTAACATGAAGTGACCATGAAGAATGTAGATCTTGATCTTGAATTAGATATGGAACAATGCTTAACTTGGGTCTTGAATGCTACATCATGACATTAGCTCAACAACATGCTTGATGCATTATGCCTTTGACATGATGATGGATCTTGAATTGATGCAACAAATGATGAAGAAATCTTCCCTTGAATGCTTTAGAAATGCTCTTGAATGTCCTTGAATACTCTTATGAACTCTTGTAATCACAAACTTTCTATTAAGAATGCTCTCTTGAAATTCTTAGGTGAAAAATGAGTGAAATAACCTTGTATTTATACTTATTTATGCCAAATTTCCCAAAATTGCAACACTACAAGGTGACATTAGATATAGGAAGATAAAATCCCACCAAAAATTGAATTCAAATTAGGTCTTGATTGGAGTGGAACACATACACCCAAGGTGGCGTATGAGTTCCAGTTGCTCAAAATTGGGGCACAAACTCCAAGACAGGTCTTGTTTGGTGTGAAACTTGAAATCAGGTCCCAAGACCTAGGTGGGACTCATATGCCCAAGGTAGCGTATGAGTCCTAGACCACTAATCTAGAACACATGACCCAAAACACTAAATTATGATTGGTTATTTGATATGTGTCGGGATTATCTCTAGAAAAATGCATTTAATAAGGCTTATGAATGCAAAATAGGGCCAATTAAGGCATAAATAAGCACAATTAATTAATAATATTATAGATTAGTGTAAAAATGTTAGGATACACTTTACAACACCCTAAATAAGGCATCATTAGATCCATTTAATGTGAAGGTGTAAATAAATACACTAAATTAAGGAAAAAATTAGGTTTATTTAGCTTAAAAGGGACCTAAACCTAATGTGAATACATAAAACACATTACAACACTAGATCAAGGTGACATTAGGTTCATTTTAACATTAATTATTCATAAATTAAGTGTGAAAATGTAAAGGGCGACATTTTCTGTCACTACATTTAGCCTCCACTTCAGTGAGAGGAGGAACTTGCTTCAAACTCACACTAAAGTAGACATTCAAGAGGAGTCCATGTGTACCAATGTGGATGGTATAGGATGACAAAGATTGAGGGGGTAGTCAAGCCCCCAGGATCCAAGATCCTATGTCAAATCAACATAAGCACAAAGGGACACACACAAGGTGTATGGTATGTAGCAAAACAAGATACACAAACATGCAATGTCAAAGACATAAAAGTGAAAGAAAAAGAAAGAAAATGTGGATCAAGATTTGGTCATTTGTCCCACACGTTATGGATCAAATCTAAGCTTATTTGTTTAAAATGCATGCTCACTTTGAGGCAATGAAACTGTTACACCCCGAATTGTGTAATTACTATTTACTATTACTATGTAGGGTAAAATGTAGATGTAATGTGAATTATGGAGATGAATAAATTATGCTTGTACTTGGTTATCAATGCATTATGAATGTATGTTATCACATCTAATGTTATCTTATGGAAAAATACTACATAAATGTGAATGGAAGGTTATTGAATTGATATTCTAATTGTAGAGATATTTTATGTATACTGCATATTTTGTGAACAGTTGACTACCATAGGCCTGTGTTAATGGTTGCAGGTAAATGTTCATTCCTCTAGTGGAGGGGAAGTATCACTCAGGAGAAGATCTTGGTTGGGTAATCGGTAACATAAACTATCAGAGCATACACACACCATAGTAGATTGGTTGAGTCTAGACATAGAAGTGGGAAGTTGGTAAGTCATCCCTAGTTTGAAGTATTTGCATTAGTAAAGGTCTTGTTTACTATCGAGTGCATTATTGGGTGATGTTTATCTATTTGAGCTTTTGAGACCTTCCTTATTTACTGTGCTTGACTGAATGGGTGAATGAGTATTTGGATATATGCATATAAGCATATATATGCATATGTCAGCATACACGTATGATGGATATAATGGGATGTCCATACGAGTATGATGACATATGTATATATATATATAAATATATAATTGTTTGTTATGATGGTAATTGTGAATGCCTATATGTGAATCAGATGTGAACAAACACACACACATATATATGTATAGTATATACACGTATCCATATGCATATGTATATCGATACATACCTACATTGGCTAATGGACATGCTCATACAGATGCATTGATATAATATACCTACATATACATGTACATAGAGGCATATACATACATACATACATACATACATACATACAGACATACATACATACATACATACATACATACACACATACATACATACATACATATATGTATATATATCTAGTGTATGTTTACACAATTGGCTTACAATATCTATATCTATATATATATTATATGTAAATATATATTAAACGATTATATATATTTATATATATATATACACATGATGGTATTTATATATATATATATAAATATATATATATATGTATATATGGCATCCGAAAAATTAATCGCCAACAATTCATCGAAGGAAAATTCATTGCTAGCAATTCACCACCATGGAAAATTCAATGACGAAAAATTCACCGCCAAGTAAAATTCACTACCAGCAATTCAATAAGTTTTTGAAATATATATTAAAAATATTGGTGAATTGTTGGCAGTGAATTTTACTTGGCGGTGAATTTTTCGTTGAATTTTCCATGATGGTGAATTGTTGGTGGTGAATTTTCCTTTGGTGAATTGTTGGCGATGAATTTTCCTAGGGCCGTATATAATATATATTATATATATAAATTGAATGTATGTTTACACTATTGGCTTACAATATCTATATCTATATATATATTATATGTAAATATATATTAAACGATTATATATATTTATATATAAATATATATATATATATTATATGTAAATATATATTAAACGATTATATATATTTATATATATATATATATATATATACATACATATATATATATACATATTATATATACATATATATATATATATATATATATATATATATATATATATATATATATATATATATATATATATATATATATATATATATCATACATATATATATATATATACATATATATATTTACATATATATATATAATATATATATATATATATATATACATATATATATATACATATATATATATACATGATGGTATTTAAATATATATACATGATGGTATTTAAATATATATACATATATATATATATATATACATATATATATACATGATGGTATTTAAATATATATATATATATATATATGTATATATATATATATATAACAATATATATTTTACATATTAAATATGATAATAAAAATCGACTATCATTTGTTTTAGATAGAAGCTGATTTATAAAAGATGGTCATAGTCGATTATGACTATGATATTAAAGGTTGAAAATAGTTGATATGACTATATTCTTTGAAGTCATATGAAGTTGTTTATGATTGTTGGTGAAACTGATTATCACTCAGTTTGTCACTTTGTCACATGATAGAAAGACATTGTAATACATATGATATTGCTAGCTTGTGTCGATATATATGCACAGACTTGGTCAATGCCCTTGGAAAAGATCAACCTTGACTTTGTCAATCAAAATAAATGCTTAAATCGACTCATCCAATATGCATATCGATATGTGTTTGTTGTTAAGAAATCAAAGTTGACTGATTCCTGTAGCTATTAAATCATGCCAAAAAAGAAGGATAGAGGTAAGGAATTGGTGCCACCTTTGAATCAAAGTTGTTGTAGATGTCTATTCTTTGTGAAAATTTGAATTTAACATATGTAGATTGAATAAGTCTTGATTTAGCTATCACTGCTGCAAGCCAAACTGTAGGTGTTTATCTTGAGTATGAGCTTAGGGAGTCATCACCTTATTGCTAAGTTTCATGTGTTGCTTTGCATGGAGCTTGCTGTCCTTTTACATGCCTAAATTTTTTCCATGAGGTTGCTAGGTTTCTCTATAAATAGCTGAGCCATTTAATTAGTGAGGATGCATTCTTTCCCAAGAGATTATACATCTTTTACAATTCCTTATTCTTGTATTATTCCCAGCCATACTTGTTTTATATTGTGAGTGGAAAAGAGTGAGTGTTCTATTGTGTTGAGAGGAAACATTATTGTTTGAGAGGAGTAAGCTATCAACTTGAGAGATAGAGTTATTTGTGACTGTAGACACTGAAAAATGTCATAATCGATAGATCATACACTCGAAACAGGTTCACTAACATAATTTCCTACCCATCTTTTTTTCGCTTGATTAATTGGATTAGCCTAGATAATTAATTAATTGCATCATTTTCATCCATTAACCTAATTCATTCAATTGGGTTAATTCATCCCTTTTCACACTACCACTTCATCTCATTAAATTAAATAAATCAAAACATTTAATTTAATTCCCTAAGTCATCTTATTTAATTAAATAACCCTAAGTTATTTAAATTAAATATCATCTCTCTCTTCTCCCCATTTATTAAATCATTTAATTTAATAAATATCACTTTGTTCCTCCAAATCCCCTAATTGCATGATTAAATCTTGTTTAATTAGCAATTAAACTAATTTTCCTCTAAAAGGGGAATATTCCCTTGGAATATTCCTTATCTCCCTTTTTTGCACAATTAAAGTTTTCTTTTAATTTTCAAAATGCCTTTTTCCTCACCCAAATGAATATTCCAAAAGAATATTCTTATTCCTCCATCATTTGAAAAAAGAATATTTTCACTTAGCTTCTTGAGCAAGTTTTAACCTTTAACCTTTTGAACAAATCACCTTTGACCTGTGTGAGCAGGTCAAAAGTGTGTTTGTTTGAGGCAAGTGTGAACCCTTGATTAAATCTCATCATGCATTCTCATCCGTTGATGAGAATCCATGATCCATGCCTCTCATCTCCTTCGTCTTGGTCTGTTGATTAGTCTTTTCAATCTCAACCCTCCATTTCTCATTTGCTCTCCTATAAATAGGACAATATTTAGAGACAAATGGATCCATCTTTCAATTGCAAACTTATGTTGTTGAACTTACTTGCATCCACACTCATATTTCACTCACTTTTTAGCTTATCTTGGTTAATTTTAATTGCACAATAGCTTAGATCATCCATTAATGGCTTCCATGCATCCATCTTAGTTTGTATATGAATTAGGGTTTTCATCTTTTAGCTTAGAATTAGCTTAAATTAGCTTAGAAATATCATAATTAGTTCCTTTTTAGCATGAAATCATGGCAACTTAGCATGCATCATGTTCATTTTTAGCATAAACTAGGTTTTCATACATCAATCACAATGGTTTCATTGATTCTCTTCCATAGAATTGACTGAAATAGGCTCACTAATCACAGGATTGGGAAAGGGTCATCGTTTCACATCAACACGACACCAATTACAAAATGGGATAAATTTCAAATGGGTTAGAGTAGGAATTTAATTGTTCTTATAGTTTGTAACGTTCAACTTCAATTAAAATGCTTAGTTTGATTTTTCAATTTGAATGATCTTGTTTGGTAGATGCAGATTTAATTGGGAAAATTATGCTTTGATTCATTATGGGCAAGTGTAATCGACCCAAACATAAAATCCTCGTCTCACATTTTGGCACTAGGAGGGAAAATCGTTAACAATTTTTTAGCTTGAATTCCGTTTTTTTATTGTTTTGTAGGATACAGTGACACCCAAACTACAAAGAGCGATGCTTTTTGAAGAGCATCACCATATAGCGATGCCATCACAATTTGAAATCCTAATGCCGAATTAATGCACTAACACTGATTTAAATCTGACGACGCTTATTTAATCTAGAGGTATTGAAAAGTTCAAATGATGATGTCCAAACTTTACTAGAGTGAATATGAAAAATTTCAAACTGTAACGCCACTGCGAGAAGCAACGTCAGACCAAATCCCAATTCTATTCTGCTCATTGCTTTTGTTGCAAAGCAACACCTATTTTCATGAGAGCGATGCCCATACTTCAAACTACGACACTATTGTGTTTAGTGATGCTCAACCAGGGTAAGAAATTTTATGCTTGTTTTTTTGACATGTGATTTAATTTCTTTGATTTATCTGACCATTGATGTGCTTCTGACTATGTTTTGGTTGTTAGACTAACAAGGTTTTGTAAGTTCAAAGACATGGATCTAAAGTGAAGAAATTCTTTTCTATCTTGAATTCTATAATTGTAACAAGCGTTTGACACTTTGGTGCAATTATAACCCAACGTTCATGCTTTCTTCTTTAATTCTTAGGATAACTAAATTTCCATTGGGCTTAAAACTTACAATCTTAGGACCGACTAGATTTCAATTGGGCTTAAAACTCATTTTCAAAGTTGGCTAAAATTGAACCCTCATCATTGTTTTTTGAGTTTAAAATAAACACTCAAAGTTGGATAAAATTGAACCTTCATATCATCATTTTACTTTAGGCTTAAAATTGAACAAGACAACTTCATATTTCATTTGGTGCTTATAACAAACTCATCACTGCTTTGAAGGGTTAAAATTTACAACTGTTTGCTATGTTTTGTGGTTTTCAACATTGTTAGTGGATGCGTATGCAATTCTCTCATGCCATTTGGCGATTTTGAGAAATAGAAACATTCCTTAACAAATTTTGAAATCACCTACATCTTTCAATTTGGATTAAAACTGAACCCCCTTGTGAGTGTGAGAAAAAGGCATAGCATGTGTTCTCTCTTTGTTCCTACGAATTAAGATGATCAAACTACGGATGTACTTCCTCACTATTGTTTATCTTTAGAGGGCCTACCTTGGTGGGAAAAAGTACTCACCCCAAGGGAACAAACCAAGCGGTAACGAGCTAATGCCAATCTCTTCCAAACTGCGATATAAATGTGTGGTTGCAATGGAAATTATGATCAAAGGGAAGCGGTACATGATAGCTCTCCCCCAATATCTTTATGATGCACAAATCCCTTGTTCTAAGGGTTGGGATACCTCTTGAGGGAGTTTATCATTGCACCCCCTAAATTGGAAGCCCTTACTATGAACCATTGCTTAGAATCCAAAAATCCTTAATATTTGTTGGTGCAAGAATAGTCATTCTGAAGCCACCCCACATTTGTAATATTCAATTTTAGAAACAAAAAAAATCCTTTTGATCTCTGGATTTTAATGATTTTGAGATTTGGTGGTCTAGAGAAGTGTGTGCCGTGGAGGGGAGGCAGTGTTGCCAAATCTCTAATTGTTCACATTGTTTAGTGTTTGGAGAAATTTGAGTGGGGACTCAAAAAATATAGCTATTTCGAACCTAGGGTTGTAATTGTTGGATGTTGCTAATATGTGGTTGTCACTGATGCCAACACTATTAGCATTAATGTCTTTAAGGCTGTATATGTCGAGGATATTGAGAAAATTGTAATAAAATAAGTTGCAGGTTGTTAGTAATGTAGTGAAGTTCAGTATGTTGGCTAGCTCAATATGTTGATGATCAAAGGTTGTGGATTAAAGGGTTTGTTTTTGAGTATATCTAGTTTATTTACATTAAGTTTCAAAGATCCGCATGAAGATTTGATTGAGTTATGAGTATCTGTGTTTTGACAGTTATTCTGTTGCTTCAGTTGGTACTCTTGAAAGACGATGATGCAATTCTAGTAAGTTGAGTTGTTGTAGATGCTTTTTTGGTGATTCATGATGCTCATGGATGTTTGAAGATTATGCTCTATCTGTGTTGTACGTCCGCATTGATCGTTGTTCTTGCAATTGGTGATTTTCTTTTGTGAGTTCATATTTTTCTTGTTCATGGCTGACAGGGTGATTATAGTGTGTTGTGGATCTTTGAGGCATATTTTTTGGAGGTGTTTCATATTTGAGGATTTTTTTTGGGTCCTCACTATGTTGTGGCCGACTTTGGTTGATTTGCATTGATAATTATTTATGTTTTTAGCTGACAGTCTGTGCACATTTTATATTTTGTTGAAGCTGGCATATAGATGATCTTATTCTTAGTCACAGATATATATGTGCAATTGTTTATACCATTTGGATGGATGTGAAGTAGTGGTGTGTGAGTGCTATGTGAAAATAATGTTCTAATATTTCGAAGGTAGAAGTAAAGTGTGAAGAAGAGTGAGCAAATGTTTATGTGCTTAACCGAAACTATAATCAAGCATTAGTAGATGCTATTTTCTCAGTTCAAAATCTTGTGGATGTAATTTGAATGTTTCTGTAAGACATTGTGTCTTCCTTTGGGTAGTAAGCCTTTTTGTATTTGAGCAGTGAGCTCTAGGAAGTATGCCTGAATGCATGTGCATTCCCCATTTTCTTCTTTATACTTTTAACATGGTATAATCTTATGGACTGACCTCCACCGTGGTTTTTCCCCTAATAGGGTTTCCATGTAAAAAATCTTGGTGTTATGTGTGTTTCTGATGTGTTGATGGTTTATGCTTTCATGTTTATATATCAGATCTGAGAATAAGTTTAATAAGTTTAATTTCTGTGACAACTGATTCACCCCCCTCTTAGTTGTTCGCCCTTATGTTGCCAACAATAATGATTGTGAGTCAGTTTAACACTTTGCTTGTTTTCAAAATGATACAAAAACATTCACTATCATCCTCAAAATTTCAAACACTTTGGCTTAAATATGGACCTCTTGAGTTAGCCTCGATATTACTGCTTGTCCCAAGGATTTATCCTTAGCGATTTCTAAATATCTTGAAATTAATCTCAAATCCATATTTTCCCAAAGACAACATAGGCAATTATGGCTTTAATCTCATGATTTTCATGAAATGGACATTGTGAAAGTTATGATGTTTTTGACATAGAAATTTATTTTTAAAACATAATCAAGATAAGTGTTTGTAAAATCAATTCATTTAAGCAAGATAAATTGACAAATGAACCCCACATGACTATTTGGAGACTAATTGCTCCTGTTGAACAACCTGATCTTCTAGGTGCTATTATTCAACCAAACTTTGAACTCATTAATGGAGAACAAACCGATCTCATTAGTAGTTTGAGAAGCTTCACTTTTGAAACAAAGGAAAAAAATACACATTGGAGAAACAAAACAACCATTTTAGATGAAGAAGAGGAACAAGTTGATATTGAGGCCGGAAGGCCCACATTACCACCACCCGCTTGGCAATAAATATCTTCCCTTCTTCCATAAACTTGAACTATTTATAAATGATCTCACGTAAAGTTAGGATCTCTAAGGTAAGGTCTACAGGTTGTCATTTTAGACTTAGGTATCTCACTCCAAAAGCTCTCAAGAAATACCTTTTAGCGCTTCACAGAAATAGCGACAGGTTGGTAGCAAACTTTTATAGACACACTTCAAGGTATAGTCCAAACTTATATGCATTCTTTTGGAGTCAAAATCTTGATCTTTTCACATAATATCGAACTCCTCTAAATGGTCCATCACATAATCAAAATTTGTAGGGGAAGATCTCCATCCTGTCATTGCAAATGTAGGTAGTGTAGTTCACAGTTTAGTAGAAAGTGGGACAAAATACTTTATTGCAATCGTTACACCTTGATAAGAAACTTTTATGCTTGAGCTAGGAGGGCCCGAACAGGTTTAAACATTCCCATTCATCCTCTCGTCTAGGTTAACATTGGGTCTTTAGGATTTGAAAATTTTAGAGGTCTAGCATCATTCTCATTACCTTGGTCTTGTCAAAACAAAGGTTCATTATAAAGTCAACATTGGGTCAAACATCTCACTCACCCCTTCATCAAATTTCATCTCTCACTTCATCTAACTTTGCAAAAATTTTGAGTACACCAACACTTTGTGACTTAAACATCAAATCAAATGAAACCAATCTCTAAATTAGCTACTTTGTATGTGAAATGTATCCTTTCCCATGCACTTACTTAATTTAGTTATCATCTTTGAACTAGTTCATCTTGAAGGTCATGAGTCTACCCTAAAGATTTAAAAATTCATAAACATCCTTTATCCCAACATCAAAACATCAAGGGTAAGTCAAAAGTGTTCCAAAATGTTTGCAAAGATCACTCTCCACATCATCCATCTTTTCATCCCCCACTATCACAATTGCTCCCAAAATACTTAGAGTGTCCCTTTTTCCTAGATTTGAGTCAACTAGAGAGTTCAAACATCACAAATCACAACAAAAATCTCCCACAGGTGACATGATATTTATGGTAAAGACTAGAACACAACACAAGAGAATCATGGAGAAAACCAAAGTGACATTTACCTCAAGTGATCCAAATCCTTTAGAATTTGATCCAAGAAGTCAAGTTACACCATCACAACAACCTTCATCCCCATTGGGACCATATGAGATAGAAGATATCACAAACAACCCATTTGAACTCACTAGGGAAGAAATCATGGAACATCAAGCCTTTGAAAATGTAGCTCCTATCTCCCCAAAATTTGTGGCACAAAATTTAACACAAGGTTTCACAACTCCATCGCTAGGGCTAAATCAAACCTACATTCCCAGTATTGCAACAAGCCTTGCTAAAGAATTTGGTCACAATTCAACATTTGAAAGTAGTACACTAGTGGGTACCCTTGACACTGATCCTCCACCTCCAACAACCACTTTGACACCTACTTTTGGTGCTCCTCCTATTCCCATAGCTCCAAAATAGCTACACACACCACTTGAACTTAATTATTCTACAACCACTTCAACATTTTTGGGACACCTTTCTTCATCCTTCCTATGAGTACCACAAGTGTTCCCACCATCACACAAAGTGGTATAGACCAGGTATCTCAAAACAACACACAAGGGAATGCCAATACCATATCACATAACTGACCCTTAACACAAATAGGGACATCTTTATCCAACCCTCTAGTGGGTTCATCCATGACATCTACCATTTCCACCTCATTCACCATTAACCCACCTCAAAACAATCCCTTGGTTACAAGTTCTGTCAATCTAGGAAGTACCTTGATCAAAAATCCCTTGTTTACATCTTTGGCACAAGGAAATCCTCAAAACATGGGACAAGGAAATCTCTCTAATCAATGGACTCAAGGTCCTAGTGTGTTATTTCCATTGAAAATTTTAATGACATCATCCTCATCTTTTCCCACAGTCCCCTTTACTATGCCAAATCAATCAGGACCTCAAGCATACATTCCTCCACCTCATTCTACCATCTTACAAGGAATGTTAAATCAAGAGAACCCCCTACCTCTCATCAACAATTCATTACCCACTCAAAACATCAATATCCATAATCCTTCATAGATGTCTCAATAACCCCCCGATCCCACATTACAAGCACATGCCTTAGCTTTACAACAAGCACAACAAGCCGTCCAATAACAACAACAAAAACAACAACAAGCACCCTTAGCAACTTAGAAAGTAGCCTTAGCACATCAACAACATAAAACTCAACAAGCAACCTTAGCACAACAACATCAAGCTCAGAAAGCAGCCTTAGCACAACAACATCAAGCACAATAAGTAGCCTTAGCACAACAACAATGACAACATTAACAAGTAGCCTTAGCAGCCCAACAAGCTACACAATAGCAACATCAAGAACACCAAGCAAATTTATTAGCACAATAACAACAATAGGCCCAACAACAAGCCCTAGTGGCGCAACAACAACAAGCTCAATAGTATGCCCAACAATAGCAACAAGGTTCTTATTATCCTCACTTGAACATTGCCAATCATAATGCATTAGGGACATATACATCAATACCCCCATCATTTTCACATAATCTCACACCACCATACACCACATACAACTCATCCGTCATCCCACCATATGTTTCTCCATCCAACCCGTAAGATGATCTAGCATCATAATTGAAAGTAATCTCACAAGAAATGCATGACCTTTGAATGGGAAAGACCAAAAATCCCCATACACAGAACTTGTGTCCTTATCCATTTGATCGAAACATAGCAATGATACCATTCCCTCCTAGTTTTGAAATCCCCAAATTTGACAAATATAAAGGGAGAGGAAGTCATGTGGACCATATCAAATAATTTAACATCATGTGCATGGAGGTGGCTTATAATAATTCATATCTAATGCACCTCATCCCTCGAATTTTAATAGGCCATGCTATAGATTGGTTTTCTCATCTGCCTCCTGGTATCAATTTTTTTCAAGAAATCACTTACAAATTCATCGATCACTACTCCTTCAATCTTGGAATGGACGTTAGTCTAGAAGAATTATACACTCTTAGAAAATATCAAGGGGAAAATTTCACTAATTTCTTGCAAAGATGGAGACAAAGAGCTAGTAAAAGCAAGTGGCCTCTTCCTGATGAACAACAAGTGGGAATTATCATAGCCAATCTAGATCCAAATCTGTCATTCCACTTGAAAATTCAATACACCACATCATATGACAAACTTGTCCCTAGAGCCCTTAACATCAAAAGAGCTTTAATCTCACAAGGAAATACTCAATCGTACAAAGACAACCACCCTTCAACTAGTTTAAATGAGAAACCTCGTGTATGGGCTAAAAACAAAAACGTAACAAATGATGGTGTGGTAGACACTAAGGTCATACTAAGTGCTCCTAGGCCTAATACCAATCAAGTTGCTAACATCCAGTCAGTTGTGCAACAAACAACACCCCAACAGAACAATCAGATCAATAATACTGCCATGCAAAAAAGGTGGACCGCTAACAGGAACAACTATCCCAAACATAAGTACACATAGTTATTGGAACCCATCAAAACAATCATGAAGAAATTGGTAGAGTGAAATTTGATAACACTTCCCAATTTTCAAAACTACCAAGAACCACAAGAGAAGCCATCTTGGTATAATGAGCGTGATCTTTGTGACTTTCACAAAATCAAAGGACATAAAACAATAAACTGCATGAAAATTAAGAACATCATTCAAGATCTCATAGAAAATGATATCATATCTATTGAGGTACCAGTGGGGAATCAAGATCTTAAGATATACAAGAACCCTATGTCAGATCATAACAAAGAAAATAGCAATGAAAAATCTAAGGATTACATTAATGTGCAACATACCTATTTAAATGTAGTTGCCTCCTACGATAGCATTATTACTGTTGTCACCATCAAAGGAGCTAGTACAAAATGTGGAGTCACCACACAACATGGAAAAATAATTGTTCAAGGAATCCCCTCTCAATCTAGGACACAACCTAATTTTCCCACATATAATCCTAGCAAGTACATTCTTCTAGACTAGCTTAAGTAGACCCCCACACAAATATTTATCTTAGAACTCTTAAGGTTTTCCCCAGCACATAGGGAAATATTGGAAAAAGCCTTATCTGAATCATCCATTCCCAAGAACATTGATACCAATCAATTTCAAGCTATGGTAGGGCATACCACCAACCATCATCTTACCTTCTTTAAGCAAGACCTACCATCACAACCATCTCATAACCATGCTTTACATCTTGAGGTTTTCATTCATAAAAACAAGGTCAAAAGAGTCTTGGTAGATGGAGGTGCTGGTTTAAACATTTGTACCTTGTAGTTGATAAAAAATCTAGGATATTCAGAAGATACTATTGAAAAGACAAAGAGTACCACCATCATAGCATATGACGACCAAGAATGGGTATCACAAGGAATCATTGCACTTCCCATCCAAGTGGGACCTCTTACTACAAAGACTACATGCCAAGTACTTGATCTTGATCTTGATCTTCCCTATAACATCCTACTTGGCCGACCATGGATCCATGCTCTCAAAGCTATAGCCTTGATCTATCATTAGTGTATGAAGTTTCCTTTCGAAGGCAAAGAAATCACTATCCATGGAGACGCCGAGCCTTTTTACTATTGCAAAATTCTTGAAGCTAAGTTCTATAAGATACCCCAAATACCCAAAAATGATGAAGGGCCTACACCATCAAACTCATTTGTTGACCCATCATCTCTGGCCTCTATCTTAGCAACAAAAAAACCCATTGTGCAGAGTATACCCAACGTCAAAGCAGTGATCTAGGATGATGGTTGTGGAAACTATAAACTATTGAAAGACACCTTTGTCTTGGGAGAGTTACCTATTTGTCCTCAATCTCATGGGAAACCCACATCTAGCACGAAAGAACCTGAAACAATCAAGATGACAACTACTACCTTCACCAAGTGGGGAGATTTGAATCAAGAAGATATCAATGAAGAAGACATCTCTAAACTCCTCTATCAAGATGAATGACGTGTACCTATTCTTCCCATGGAAGATGATAACAAACCCCTATAGCTCATGCAAAATTCGGGATATAACAAGAATGAAAAGATAGGAAAAAATGAAAATGGTTTCCTAGAACCCATCGTTCTTGAGAAATGAATAAAGAATCTTGGCTTAGGTTGTACTACTAGAAAGGTCACACTTATTGGCAAAGGTATTTCCGCTAAACAAGCTGAGGTTTCCTCTTGGTCACCTACATCGCATGATACAACCTTAGATAAATTTCCCCTTGATGTTGTTGACCTATTTGAGAACAACACCCTCTTTATGATATCCATAACATCCTTTGTCTCAAGCAACCAACCAACTAAAATATGCCTAGTATACCCACAACTCATTGACATGGACCAACAAGGACCACCAATTATAGATTTATAAGAAAATGATGAAGCAATCTCAAAATTCATGGGACTCCATGACAACTTATCATGGGAAGATCACAAAGCAGGCTTCGACATAGAGCTCAACATAAGGGAATACTATGGGGAGACAATTTAATCCTTCAATCGCAAAATAAACAAAATTCAACTAACATGAATATCCTTGAGTGAAAACCACCTAGTGGCACTCTCTGATCCTAAAATAGTAAAAACAAAGGATGTATCTGGCAGTGAAAACCTCTCTAAGGCACCCAAGGATGAGGGATTCAATCTCCCCCTTTGTGTAATGCATCCAGAGAAGTCAACAGTACTAGCAAAAAAGGCCACCCCAGTCAATATGGGAATGGAAGAAGCACCTAAGATCACTTTCTATGCTGAACCATTGTTGGGTGAAGAACAAAAGAACTTGGCATCATTCCTCAAAGAGCGAAGAGCCAAATTTGCATGGTTATACACAAATATGCCAGGTCTTGAGCCTGAAGTGGTTGTGCATCACCTAACAGTCTATCCTAAAGCCAAACTAGTTAAGAAAAAATTAAGGAAGATGCATCCTCATATTGCACTCCTGGTTAAAATAGAATTACAAAAGCTTCTTGATGTTGGATTCATCCGACCGATAGATTATCCTGAGTGGGTTTCAAACTTGGTATCAGTCTCAAAACCCACTGGGGGCATCAAAATCTGCACTGATTTCATAGATCTAAACAAGGCATGTCTGAAGGATGATTTCCCTTTTCCTAACATCAATCTCATTGTGGACTTAATAGTTGGGCATGAAATTTTGTCACTTATGGATGGTTTTTTAGGCTATAATCAAATTATAATCGTAAAGGAAGATCAACATAAAACTACATTCACTTGTCCATGGGGAACCTATTGCTGGAATGTGATGCCATTTGGGTTAAGAATGCATGAGCAACCTATCAAAGAGAAATGAACCTCATCTTTCATGACATGATCCAAAAAATAGTTGAATATTATGTGGACGATATTTTGGAAAAATCAAGAAAGAGAAGTGAGCACATACAAGTCTTAAGACCCATCTTTGATAAGCTTGAAGAATACAAAGTAAGGTTGAATCCTAAAAAGTGTCTTTGGGGTCACATTAGGGAAACTTCTGGGGTTCACCATTTCACAAAGAGGGATAGAAATTTATCCAACAAAGGTAAAAGCCATCGTAGAAAAGGAACCGCCATAAACATTAAAGCAGATGAGAGGGTTACAAGGAAGAATGCAGTCCATCAGAAGTTTCATAGCACAACTATCAGATAAAATCCACCCCTTTTCACATCTTCTCCATAAAGGGATAACCTACAAGTGGGATGAATTTTTTGATAAAGCTCTCCAGCAAATCGAAAATTATCTACTAACACCTCAAGTGCCCATGCCACCAATACCGAACAAGCAATTGATCCTGTATATCTCAACAACACCAACAACACTAGGAGCTCTTTTAGCACAACATGATAAAAACAAAAAGGAGAGGGCTATCTACTACATCAGCAGAACCTTGGTGGGCTATGAGATGAACTATTCACCCATTGAGAAGGCATGCCTAGCAATAGTTTTTGTGTCACAAAAATTCAGGCACTACATGTTGGCACACCAAATCAAGCTTATTGCAAAAATTGATCCATTCAAATACCTGTTATCCAAAGCAACTCTTAGGATGAATGGCTAAATGGGTGATGATCTTAACAGAGTTTGACATAGAGTATGTGGAGTGAAAAGTAATAAAAGGACAAGTGATTGCATACCAAGTAGAAAAATCACCTATCTATGCTGAGAACCCTCTGATATTTGAGTTCCTTGACGAATCAGTGTTCCTTATCAATCTCACAACTTAGTGGAAGATGTAATTTGATGGATCATTCACCCAAAATGGATCCAGAGTAGGAATTCTCTTTATCACCCCTCAAGGTGATTATATCCCAAAGTCATACAAGCTATCATTTCCTTGTACTAACAACATTACTGAGTACAAAGCCTTAATCACAGGTCTAAGGATAGCAATTCAGTGGTAGATTCAAGAGATGAAAGTCTATGGAGACTCACAGCTGGTTATCAACCAAGTCAATGATGACTATCAAACTAAGGATGACAAGCTCACTCCTTACAAAAAGATGGTGTAAAATCTCAAAGATCTTTTCATAGACATAACTTTTGAGTAGATTCCTCGCATAATAGAGCAACAAACGCCATGGAAACAATTGGATCATTCTTAGACATACCAAACAACGTCCTCTAATGTGAATTCTTGGTAGAACAACTTATTGTACCAACTTTCAAAATCCCTGAATCTGAATTCATGTGTGTCATTGTTGGTCATGGATCTCCATGGTATCATGATATATTTACTTACTTTAGTAGAGGAACCATCCCAACTGATATCACCCCAAACCTTAAAAAGACCTTTGTTAAAAAGGCATCCCAATTTGTGATCCTAGGTGATACCCTTTACCATTGAAGCATCAAAGGGACATTAGTACGATGTCCTAACCAAGAGGAAGCCTTAACTACTTTAACTGAAGTACATGATGGCATGTGGGTCTTGTTCTAGCGGTATGACATTAGCTAAGAAGCTGTTGAGGATGAGGTGCTATTGGCCTACCATGGAAAAATAAGCTGATCAGTATGTACAGAAGTGTATCTAGTGTCAACAGCATGGGGATCCGATTCATACTCTAGCTCAAGAATTGCAACCTATGATCACACCATGGCCTTTTTTGTAGTGGGGACTTGACCTCATAGGAAAAATAACTCCAAATTCATCCAATGACCATGAGTTTATTATAACTGCCACTGAGTACTTTACTAAGTAGGTAGAATCCATTCCTATGACCTACATAATGGGAAAATAGATAGCCAAGTTTATCTTGAATTACCTAATTTTTCATTATGATGTTCCTCAAACCCTCATCTCAGATAATGGAACCCATTTTAAAAATCAAGATGTGAAAGAGTTGTGCCAAAGATTCAATATCCAACATTGATTCTCTACCCCATACCATCTGCAAGGAAATGGTCAAGTTGAGGCTACAAATAAAACTATCCTAAAAGTCCTGAAGAAAGTAGTGAATGAAGTTGGTTGTGATTGGCATCTACAACTAAATCCTGCTCTCTGGTCTTATCGAACTAGTATATGCACGCCTAAAGGTGCAACCCCTTTCTCTTTGGTCTTTATTAGAATCTATTTTTCCTATTGAGGTTGAGCTCCCCTCATTGTGAGTATCACTACAAAAGTTGATTACTGAAGAAGAATACAAAGTGTCTCGACTGAATGAGCTAGCATTCCTGGATGAATCTTGTCTCAATGCCCTCAATCATTTGCAAGTATACTAGAACTAATTGAAACAGAGCTATAACAAGAGGATCAAATGTTGGTAATTCCAAGTCAGAGATCTTGTCCTAAAGTAGAATCAAAAGAATCTTCCAGATCAAGACATCAAATGAAAATTTGAACCTAACTGGTTGGGTCCCTTTTTCATCACAACAAGCTATGGATCAGGAGCATACCAACTGTCAACCCTTGAAGGTGAACCCTTGTAGGATCCAACTAACAACTTGCATCTTAAAAAGTTTAATGCCTAGTCTTGAAGGGTGTAAATAAGAAAATAGAAAAAATCCAAAAAATAATAAAAAATTCCAAAAAAATGAGAAAAAGGAATGAAAAAGTAGAGAAAAAAATCATCCTCTAGTGAAAACCACTTTAGTGGTGCTTTGGGAAAGTACCTTGGTGAAAAATTGGAAAATAGGTTCCTTGCATAAATAAAACACCTCCATCTATTCTTTGGCTCTTTTTTCCTATCATTCTTTGCATCGCCATTTATCCCTCATCTGCGTCCTTATCATGGCTTGACACTGTGAGGTATCATGAACCCTTTAACACTACTTGGAATATTCCAAAGGTCAGTCAATCCTGCCTTTATCGAAGTAGTCTAACATGTCACACTGGGGGCATTTCATTATGGGTAATATTGGGTTCTTATATATCTTATGGCCATCGAAAATTTTATCTCGAAAATCCAAAAACATTCATAAAATCTTATCTCGATAGAAAATCCAATTTTTTTTTGCAAAATACTGTACAACTAAAATCCAAAAACATTCAAAAAATTGTAAAGGAAAAATCCAAAACATCCATAAAACATCAAAATCCCTAACAAGGTCAAAATTCAAAAATCCAAAAAGTGGTACCCCTTGTCAAACTACATCATCTCTGAGCTTTAACGTAGGAAAGGTTATCTTTGATCAACCCCCGAGACACCCTAGGTCAGTCCTTTAGGAGTCTGTCATAATAAATTGACGTCTTTCATCTGTTCATATCTTCATCTTGTAAATAGGTCAAGTTTGTTGAACTACGTGGTCTTTGAGTGTATAACGTAGGCAAGGCTTATCTTTGATCAACCCTCGAGGCCCCTAGGATAGGTTCTTGGTCAAAACCTAAAAATTCTCAGAAAACCCTTAAACATTTGTAAAACCCTTGAAAATACCAAAAACATCTAGATATTCTCTTGAAAATCCCTAAAAATTCAAATATTCAAAAAACCCTAAAACATTGGTAAAACCTTCAAAATCCCAAAACATCCAAATATTTAGAAAACACAAAAAAATAAAAAAATAAAAAACACAAAACAATAGAAAACATTTCAAAAGACCTAAAAAGCCTCAAAATATCTCAAAAAACCCTAAACAACCTCAAAAAATCTTAAAATCCTAAACATTCACATAAACTTTAAAAAACAAGAAAAACAACCTCAAAACATTCTCAAAATACCAAAAACATTAAAATATTCCAAAAAATCCAAAACCCATCCATCCCATCCATCCCATCTCGCTTTCACCCAAAATAACTTTCACCCATAATAAATTGGTCGTCACCTCCAACCTTTGGTAAAACGAATGGAAAGCAAGTATAGTAAGTTGTAAAGTGAACCTAAGTGTCAAAATCTAAAGTCTAAATCATAGGTAAATGCATCAATGAAGCGTATATCAACAAATCATCTTAGCATCATCATCCCAACATCAAATAACCTTTGATCAACATGTCCTAGGATGTATCCTTCCTGCAATGGACATCAGATCAGACATCACCTTAGCTAAACTTACACTAGGCAAGAGATATAGATAACATTGACTGTTTGTCTTTGATCATTTCTTATGATTTATATTAATGGCTCATTCTAAGGATCTCTTGATGATGTCTATCAAAATGATTTAGAGAGAAAGGAATGGGGCATCGATCATTATCTTTTGTTTGCTGTGCTTGTGGGTACTCTTGTAAAATAATCTTGGTGCATACTTGCTTAGTTGTGTGCAAGAAGGTCGTTTAGGTTATGTTGTTACTATTGCGTATGCTTTGGTCCAATATGTTCTAAGCTTCTAACTTGCATTCCAAAAAGGTTTTCGTATGTCAAGATGTGAACAAGAACTATCCTATCTACTTGTCGAGTCAAAGTCCATTACACTAGATGCAACACCATCCTGGTTATCAATACCTTGATGCATCATATCTATGTGTTATATCAAACAATAAGGAACAATGAGAAATCCCAATCCTAAAGTGTGAGCAACTCCCCATCTTGCATTTTCATCCTACATTTTGCATTGTCTCGTCACCATCTCTAATAAAGTCTCGATGGATCATGGACTTGTTGGATCTTTTGAAGCAATAATTAAAATCAACAGTCATTCATTCTTTATTCTCCTATCTTCTTTTCGCGCTAACCTGGTATCATAACAGTCAACAAAAATATCATCAATGCATCCATCCTACATCCACAAACCATTGGCATACATGCATCTCATAATCATAGCATAATCATAGAATCCATCTCATAATCATTGCACATCATACATTTCACATTATTATTTGAGTTGTGATGAATAATATAGATTTATTATTCTAAGCATCTTAAATCATTTCATATCATAAGAATTTGCATCCATACATCCACATGCATACATCGTCATCATAAAAAAATGCATAGAAAATATACAAAAATAAATGCATCCACATCATTTGCATCCATAACATATTGTGAAAAGATACTGAAAAGGAACATAACATTGCATCCATCCATATCATGATCATCACATATCACATAGGCATAAATAAAATACATCCATACATGATGAAGTATAAGCATCCATATCATATCCATCCATACATGAAATAAGGTGAACACATCACAACATAAATCATCCGTATTTGTATCATATATATCAAGAAATTAATGTCATGGTACAAAATATGGATCAGTGTATCTATAATGATCATAAGTACAATATCCACGAGGCTATAAAAAAGGAGCCCATGAATGAATATCTATGATAAAGAATGGGGAAACAAAATCACAAGGTGTATGTACATCAAAAATTAGCCCTAGTGGCTACTACCCTCTCTAGCCTGCCTCTTAGGCTAATCCTCTGCTTCGTTCGTCTATTCCCGACTGTGCATCACTGTGCTGCAAAAAATTAGGTTGTATCAGTGCCGCTGGTACATCATGATGATAATCTTGTCTATAATATGTAGCCTCTATAAGTACCTCTCTGTATAACTATGCTGAAACTATTTGACCATGAGTAGCCACCATCATAGCCTCAATCTATTGGCGCTTGGAAACCTCCCGGTCTCTCTCTGCGGTCAAGACCTGTACCCTTTGTAATGCCTAATCTCTCTTGACTGTGAAAGCCACCACCTTTTTTCGTACTTGGTCTCGCTCAATAGTAATACCCAAAATCTATTAGCAGGCCTGATCCCGCTCACCAGTTAATGTCTGCACCTGCTTTTGTAGCTACTGTATTTGTGCATCCCTCATATTTGGTGGTGGTGGTGGCGCTTCCTATGGTTGAGCCTGTGGAGGCTACTGTACAACCTAGGGAGCCCCTGAAACCTTCCCATCCTGGCCATTGTGGCCACCCTATCCTCTGCCTCTTGCCCCCTGCCTCTGGGTCTCCCTAGTGGAGGAGCACCTACCAAATCTGTCAATCATCGTGGGGGAACAAACCAAGCATCATATGTAGGCGTAGTCTGTGCTACCACCTATCCCTAATCATAGGCCCATGGCTGAGCTGCTAACTACCTGGAGCTCTCAATTGCCTCAGGAGTGGGAATGGTCAATCCCCATGTGAGAACCTCTTTCGATGACCTAGAAAAATGGTCGTGTACACATCATGAGGTCTATCTTGAACCTCTTCAAATTGTCGGGCTACCTTGTCTGGTAGATATCGCTCAATGATATGGTGCTTGTGATCCTGCATGTATCGAGTCTACCTAGTGAAGTATAGCTATTGTATATCATCAAACCATGGTGGCATCTGAAGCCACAAGTGCCAACAAAAAACTATCATGTTGTCAATCACCCATCGCCAATACGAGAGTCCAATCTATCTACTGTACCTCAGGGTAATGGCATCTCTGTACCTCCAAATGATGAGATCATCTGGCACCATGTTTTCCATATGAACAATAGGTCAGAGCATGAAAATGTGCTCTCACACCCAAATGTGCAGCAGAGTCACCCCTACACCAATTGCTTTCCCATCATAGTATACAAAATCATGCAAATCATGATATAGAGAGGCCAACATCATGGGAACCCATACAAAAAGTGTCCTATGCAGCATGTGATGCCACACCAAGCCCCATCCTAGACTGAATCCTCTGCTGCTTTTGTCCAGGGCCACCAATCCTGAAATGATGGCTATGATGATTAATTTGAAGGTCGACACATGACCTTTGTATGACTCAAGGTCAATCTATGATGTAACCAAAACAATCTGATCCATCTCCATAACCTTAAGGCAGGCATCGAATCCGACATCAATGTCATAGGTCAGACGGTCACCATAAATGGGAAAACGAAGGATCCACCAAACATCCTCTAAATTCACCATTGTTTTGCCTGTCGGAAGGTGGAAAGATGAGTTCTCACTATTCCATCTCTCACACAGGGCGATCATCATGGAAAGATGTGTCTGTATCACAGACACATACACAACATACCAAAGGCCGATCTCCCCTAGGTGCTCCTGGAGAACTCTGACAAATTGCCAACTCTCTCCAACATGGTGGGCTTATGCTCCCGTGACATTAGCGGTGGAAAGACCTCTTGCATCCATGAAGCGCATGACATTAGTAAATCAAGGAAATTTAACTCGATTTGAAATTTATAGCTTAGAAATCACAAAAGTGTCACTATATTCAAATTTTAAATTGTGACGCCCAAAGCATTTAAAATTACAAATCATAACATGCGTCACCAGACACACGGGCATTGCATTTTAAAATTTGGAATACCCTAACCCTAATTTCTAAATCAGATGAAGCATCACTATATAAGCATGTATCACCATTTAAAATTATAAACCCTAATTTTAAATCATGACTAGCGTCACCATATACATGTGTGTCACCATAATTCATTTCAGTGTCGCCGATTTCAATTTGGGTGTCGCTATATAGTGATACCACCAAAGTTTGAACTTTAAAGCGTAATAAATGCATCGAAAAGTCAAATTTCAAATCAAGTTTGGAGTTACATAGCAGTGGTCCTATGCCTGAAAGTCACTAGAACTCTCAAAATCAGTCGGAGATGTGCCTAGGAAGCTCTCCTTGCGCCATTTTGTTAGAGGGTCAAAGCTCAAAATAACAAGAATATCTTAAGTGTGAATGCACAAATGAATTGAAAGTGACCCTTCTTGGCTTATTTAAGCTAGAAAATTAGGGTTTTTTGCCCTAATTTAACCTTGAAGATGGGGTTTATTATCCATTTCACCAATTTTGCCAATCTGGACCTAATTTTGCATCATTTTTTACATTTTTGGCATAATTCTTGTATCCCAAAGCCTTTTTGGACCCTTGGGACAACTTTTCACCTTTATTGAGAAATCAACCCAAAATTCAAAATTTCCACTTGATTTCTCGAGGGGGTAGGGAATCAGCTTTATCTTTCCATTGGGGCATCTAAAAAATTAGAAATTTTTGATTTTTTGATTTAACCAGCAGTTTTAATCCAAAGAGCATTATTCTTTGAACCAAAGTAGTAGGTACCTCACTTCAAAGAGGGGCAAAATGTAGACACTGAAAAATGTCCTAATCAATATCATACACTCGAAATAGGTTCACTAACATCATTTCCTCTTTAAACCCATCTTCTTTTTGCTTGATTCATTGGATTAGCCTAGCTAATTAATTAATTGCATCATTTTCATCTATTAACCTAATTCATTTAATTGGGTTAATTCATCCCTTTTCACACTAACACTTCATCTCATTAAATTAAATGAATCAAAACATTTTAATTTAATTCCTGAAGTCATCTTATTTAATTAAATAACCCTAAGTTATTTAAATTAAATATCATCTCTCTTCTCCCCATTTATTAAATAATTTAATTTAATAAATATCACTTTATTCCTCCAAATCCCCTAATTGCATGATTAAATATTGTTTAATTAGAAATTCAACTAATTTTCCTCTAAAAGGGGAATATTCCCTTATCTCCCTTTTTTGCACAATTGAAGTTTTCTTTTAATTTGCAAAATTCTTTTTTCCTCACCCAAATGAATATTCCAAAAGAATATTCTTATTCCTCCATTTGAAAAAGGGATATTTTCACTTAGCTTCTTGAGCAAGTTTTAACCTTTAACCTTTTGAACAAGTCACCTTTGACCTATGTGAGTAGGTCAAAAGTGTGTTTGTTTGAGGCAACTGTGAACCCTTGATTAAATCTCATCATGCATTCTTATTTGTTGATGAGAATCCATGATCCATGCCTCTCATCTTCTTCATCTTGGACCATTGATTAATATTTTCAATCTCAACCCTCCATTTCTCATTTTCTCTCCTATAAATAGGACACTATTTGGAGACAAATGGATCCATCTTTCAATTACAAACTTATGCTGTTGAACTTACTTGCATCCACACTCATATTTCACTCACTTTTTAGCTTATCTTAGTTAATTTTAATTGCATAATAGCTTAGATCATCCATTAATGGATTCCATGCATCCATTTTAGTTTTTATATGAATTAGGGTTTTCATCTTTTAACTTAGAATTAGCTTATAGCATAATTAGTTCATTTTTAGCATGAAATCATGGTAAATTAACTTGCATCATGTTCATTTTTAGCATAAACTAGGTTTTCATACATCAATCACAATGGTTTCATTGATTCTCTTCCATAGAATAGACTGAAACAGACTCACTAATCATGGGATTGGGAAAGGGTTGTCGTTTGACATCAACATGATACCAATTCCAAAATGGGATAAGTTTCAAATGGGTTAGAGTAGGAATTTAACTGTTCTTGTAGTTTTTAACTTTTAGTTTCAATTAAAATGATTAGTTTAACTTTTCAATTTGAATGATCTTGTTTGGTAGATGCAGGTTTAATTGGGAAAATTGTGCTTCGGCTCATCATGGGTCAAGCGTAATCGACCCAAACTGACAATCCTCGTCTCACAGTGACATTCTTGAGAAGCTGATTATCAAGCTAACGACTGTTGGAGAAGTCTACATTACTGTCATTTATTTGGATAAGCGATAATAGGCACGAGGATCTCTTCTTCTTGTTATTTACTTTGTAATGATATGTTTTCCATGATTGCTTGAAATGTCTTTTCCAATGTGTGCATTAGAGATATTAGAGTTTCTTTGAAAAGGAAATTGAAGCTTTTATGATATTTTTATGTTGTGCTTATAAGTACTCCATAATAGGAGTTTGGTGTATATCATAGATATTATATACTAGGCTTGATTGAATACAAGAGGCACTTGAGATACACTTAGCTAAGTTATTGAGTTAACTAGGAAAGCTTGTGTTACTACTAGGATAGTTAATCCAATATGGGAGGGAGCTTGTGTACTTGTTAAGTAGGTTTATTCCAAGTAGATTAAAATGGTGATAGGTTAATTTAGGGTGATAGAATACCCATTGAAGGACAATACCTATGTGTAGTTTAAGATAGCCCTAAGTCAAATCGGCCTTGAGTAGTGTATGTGATAGATGAATCTCAATAGGAATACTAAATGTAACTCTTTGATCAAAGTAGTGTAATGTCCGAGACTCCACTATGGATTGTGTGACTACCAAAACTACACTGTGATATGGTATTACATGCTAGCTTGAGATTGTGGGATTACAAGTTCTAGTTATGTAGGACACAACACTATGCTTAGTTGGTTGTTGTTATCAAATCTACCAATCTCTTCATCGAAGGGAAGGGCCATCTCTCGAATGATAGATGTGCAGGGGACTACATTAAGAGTCCGTGGTTGGTAGAAAAGCGCTTGAGTGATGCTTCTCCTCCATAGCAGGCGATAAAAGAACCAAGATTTGAAAGGAAGGATCCTGAACCATCTTACAACTATTTGTTCTAAAGCTCATTGGAGCTATGTATGTATTCTTGTATTGTTATAACTTGTGAAGTTATTGTAATGAAATGGAATCTTTATTGTAATATGATATGACATCTTGTTCATATATTCTTAGTAATGAAAGAAATTTTTTATTACAATGACATGTTACCTAATTTATTTACTCTCAAGGTTTAAATTTAGAAATTTTTATTGCATTGAAGGGTTTGCATGTTACAGGAACTTTAGGCTATCCGCTAGGTGAGTATCCAAAAAGGGTGGCTTACAATTGGAACACGATGTCCACTATGCAAACCAAAAGCATGCTCACAAGGGCTAGTGGAACCTCAGGCCATCCACTAGGTGAGCCCCTAGAGAGGTGAGACACATACGCACTCGGCCAGTATGTGCTCACACACAAAAGAAAGTGGCTATGGGAAAGTCATGCCTAAGTTTGTCTCCCATATGTACAACCATACCAAAGTTATACCTCTTGATAACTTTGATAAGGCACCACACAACAATGAAATTTGGCTCCATGAGGCAAGGAAAGCTTTGTATGCTTGAAACTCATGAACAAACAAGATGGCTCCATAGGAAAGCAATGTGTGTTATGCAAGGTGGCCATATAACAGTTATTGTAAATATGAAATAGTGTAAGGTACGTTCAAAGGGATTTTGTTCATGTAAGGTCTCTTCTTAGGGAATATTGTGCCTAATGTCTCCAAGAGAGGACAAGTTAAAGAAATATCATGCTCTCGAAGGAAATCAAACCCAATGACACCATCAAGAAAAGGAAGCATTGCAAGAATATAGAAAATCACACAGTGAAACATGAGTGTCAATGTATGCCCCCACTTTAAAGTGGTTTCTAACACCATTGTTGTAAGCAATTGCTTTAAAGTAGAAGACATGGGGGCTTACTTATAAAGCCCTATGCCTAGTCATATGTTTCTGAATGAAACTACATCATGGATAAGGGGTTGCCCCCAAAACTTAGTACGTCACATGCGATCCAACTTAAGGCATGTCATCCACATCCCAATATTGCTCCTATATATACATGGAAGGTGGTCAAATAGCCAAAAGAGACAATGATAGGCATCATACGAGGATAAGGCTACCTAATTCCTTGCCCTCACTTAGTGCAAGGCAAGGATGAGCTGAAATGAAAGTATCAATTAGAGGATCTAGGTGTGTCAACACAAGGAAGAGCAACACACTCCTTAAGATGTTGAATTTTGTCACTTAAAGCCTTACATTCATTAGTATAATGACCATGAACTCTATGATATGCACAAAATGAATTGTTGTAGTAAAATTTATTTCATGTTCTTGGAGGGAGAGATATCAAGAGATCTTGGAGGAGTCTTGACAAGATACTCTCTTGATCAAAAGGAGAGGATGTTCCTATATTTGCATAAGATGTCATACAAACACTAAATGGTAGGGATTTAGATGAAAATGGAGATAAAGGTGGTAAACCTAGATATTTCTTGAAAGAGTATGGTATATTAGTTTGCTTCGTGTGTTCATTATATCCATATTTAAGAGGGATTTTGTATCCAAGACCATAACAATCTTCCAATTCAGATGAAGGGGGTTTATGATTTTGAGAAGGATTGGCTTCTTCATGAGAAAAAAAATCCTTTTTATGTTTCTTCAAGTTATGCATCATCCTGTCATGAAGGATTGGAGTTAAATATCCCCCATCATCACCATGGGGTAATGTTGTTGATGTAGAACCAAGTTGAGAAAATGAAACACAAGATTGCTTTGGTTTAGATTATGTGATTTTTTGTTCTCCCATAAAGGAGGGCATAAAATTTAATGAACCCCAATCATCACTAGAACTTGTGTCTGAAAATGAATCATTTGTATATGACTCTTTGGTCTTCGAGGTTGAGAGTTTGGATTCTTTATTGAAATGAGGCGAAAAATCTAATGACCCCCAATTATCACTAAAAATATTTGTTGTAGGTGAAAGAAAATTAGGATCAACTTGTATAGGTTGAACATTTGATTTTGGAATGAAAGTATTAGGGGAGTTGGGAGTGTTGTGATCATGCGATTTATAGCTTCATTCATCTGCTTCTATCGTGTATATCTTGTTGTATTCAAATTTCATCTAATGGTGAAGAGTATATGGGACTCCTTTCATAGCATGAATCCATGGTCTCCCTGGGAGTAGATTGTATGAAAGAGATCTTGGCATGATATGGATAGGGGTAGGAAACACTACAAGTCTGACCTCAATAGGTAATATGATAATTCCTAATGGTTGCCTATTAACATTGTCAAATCCATAAATATTAACATCATTAAGTTGAATAAGCCTCTTGTCCATACCAAATTTATCTAGGAGGTGAATGCTACAAACATTAAGACCTGATCCATTATCTATGAGAGTGTGCCTAACTATGGTTTCATTAATGATTACCTTTATCATCAAGGCTTTATTTTTGTTTTGAATCTCAAGTGAGGGTAATTCATGTTTAGGGAATGTAATTTCTAACTATGTGACTTGCATATGGTCAAATGAGGATGCTACATCATTCGATTTCATAGAAGATTGGATCTCCTCCTACTTAATTTGCAACATCTCTTAGAATAACCAATTATATGTAGGTGAAATTTGAATAAGATGCCATAAGGATATATTAGCAGGAGTCTTTTTAAGATCTTCAACTACATTATGTAAAGGTGAATTAGGAGCACTAGGAAAAATATGTTGAGGCAATGGTAATGAAGTGGGAGTGGTTTGTGGTTTCCTACATGTTTGAGCAACTATGTTATAACTCGGTTGCATCAAAACATTGTTATTATCAAGTTGCATTATAGATTTCAAGAAATCTCTTATTTTGTTTTTATGTGATTCACTAATGGGAGGTGACTTAGGAGGCTCGCTAGTTAAAGGAGATCCAATTTGTGTCATCATAACCTCAACAAATGCATCCTTGTTTCATGATCTCTTAGTGAAGAGGAGTCTAATTTCACTTTGTCATCTTCATCTAGGGAACCCTCATTACTAGTGTTTGACAAACATGTGTCAATGTTCACATTTTTTTGCACCATGATATCCTCCCTAGGAGGAGAGTTTTTAGGATAACTACAAACTAGATTCTCATGACATTCAAAGGTTGGTTCTTCTAAAATGACTTCATCGCAAGTGAGGGAGTTATCAATGGTTGAATTATCTTGTTCAATAAGGTTTTCCCTAGGGGAAAATGGGCAACTAAGAATATCATGACTTTCATTGATTGTATTTTCTAACATCAAAATATATTCTTCACAACTAGGAGAGATACTAGGAGAAGAAAAAATGTGATTATCATGATTGTCCATAATTCCATTCCTTTGTCCCATAATTTCTTCCAAAGTAGAATAGGTAGGGGAAGAAACATAAAGAGGGTTGTCATAGATCTTAAAGTTTTGATTATCTAACACCAACATATGCTCATCATTTATAAAATTATCACCAGAGGGGAAGATGTTGGGAGATGAATGTAGACTAGTTGAAGTGTTATGTAGGTAGGTTTCAATGGTCTCTTTTGTGTTATGTTATCGCCATGATTACCTATTGTTATTTCCTCTTGTTTACTCATGTCTTGCCTAATAGGAGAGGTAAGAGGAGATAAACAACTAGGGTTCTCAAAACTCTCATTGATTGGTTATTCTAACACCAAAATATCTTCATCACAAATAGGAGAGATATTAGTGGAAGAACGAATATGATTGTTATGATTGTCCAAGGTTGTATTCTCTTTTGCTAGACTAACCTCACTCATAGAAGGGATACTAGGAGAGGGATCAATGATGAAAAAAAAGAGAGGGGAAAGGACTTCATATTTGTATGCATTTAACAAAAATTTCTTACAAAACTCAACAATATTTGAAAATAGAACATGGATTATAATAACCATAGATTTTTGCAATGAAAACATGATGTAATGATTGCTCTACAAACTTGAAATGCAACAATGATAGATCAAACATGCAAAATGATAATGTAATTTTTAGATTTAGAACATGATAATTGACTAATTATGCTATGTAACCATCTAAAAATGAAGTGTTGTAAATGTGACTTTGAAATTAAGTGAGGCATGAAATGAATCGAATTAAGCTAGATCTAATGAAATGCATGTAACATAAACTAAACAAAATGAAACAACCATCTAATGACAATAAACAAAAGTATAAAAATGATGTTTTTAATGTTGTAAATAGTAGTTTTAGGTATGATATGGGGCTAATTCACCCGAAGCGACGTATGAGTCCTAGTCAAGGTTTTTGGAAGGGTCAAATGCTAAAAAATGCATGATACAGGATTACCATAAAGTAGGAAAAATAACTTGTACTGGGACTAAATCGCCCAGAGGGGCGTATGAGTCCCAGATTAGGGTTTTTGAACCAATTTCAACAAATTTTGAGTTTTTTCTAGGTTTTCTAACTTTGTTGTGTTGATTATTTGTAATTGCAGAATTTCAGTGAAATTGAATGATTTAAAATGCAAAAATGCAACCTATATGCACTTTCACTAATGCAAAATTTATAAACCCTAGAGGAAAATTAACTAATGCAAGACCTAATACAAAGTTAATGTAGGATAGATCTAGGAATATGATGCACTCCAAATCATAAATAAAGGTGTTCTAAAGGCTAGGTTCACCAAAATGAAAGGAATAAAATTGTCGCTCTATGGTTTAGGACATAGAACAAGTTTTCTACACATTTCATTCAAGGAAACCCTAGAGATCTCAATCCAAGGATAAAATGAAGGAAAGGGATTTACTAAAGGTTGTCCTAAGGTATGTTTAGAGACTAAAAAGGGGTTCACCACCAAGATAGGGCTTGGAAAGAATAGTAACATATAAAACCTAATGATGTGTAAGACTTAAGTAAATAATCTATAAATGAACTCAAATTAGAACAGTAAATTGGAAAAGTACAGAGGTGCACTTGGGAAGCTAAAAGTAATTAGGAGGCCTGAAATCCTAAAAATGTTGATTTTAATGCTCACTAGGACTCATACACCAATTTGGGCGTATCAGTCCCAAATTAAGGTTTCTGGGTGGAAACAAGATTCTAGCAGTGGTGAGTCTGAATCTCCTAAAATTTGAAAAAATCACTGTACTGGGACTCATAGGCCACAAAAGGCGTATTAGTCCTGTTCTACTTTTTTAGAGGCTCAAGATCTGAATCTGTTCTTCTATCTTTGCTCTTCCTTCCACACTTCATTTCTAGGTTTTAAAATCTAAATTATGACTTGTAGGTAACTTTCTGTGAAGATAGCAACTTTGTGACAACTTGACAACTTTCCTTAATCTTGCAACTCAATCCTCAAAGAATATTCAAGCTCCAAGACACCTAGATTTGCAATCATACATGTAGAGAGAGAAAAACTTATTTTTTTGTTAGGAAATAGGGGTTTTTCTTGGTCAAACCCCATTTAGGTAATTAAACATTATGATGAAACAATGAAACATGAAACATGAACAATGATACCTTGAATACTGTCTTGTAATGTAAATTTTCAATCTAATATGAAGTGGCCATAAAGAATGTAGATCTTGATCTTGAATAAGATATGGAACAATGCTTAACTTGGGTCTTGAATGCTACATCACAACACTAGCTCAAGAACATGCTTGATGCATTATGCCTTTGACATGATGATGGATCTTGCACTGCTACAACAAATGATGAAAAAATATAACCTTGAATACTTTAGAAATGCTCTTGAATGTCCTTGAATACTCTTATGAACTCTTGTAATCACCAACTTGCTATTAGGAATGCTCTCTTGAAATTATTAGGTGAAAAATGAGTGAAATAACCTTGTATTTATACTTATTTGTGCCAAATCTCCTAAAATTACAACACTACAAGCCGACATTAGATCTAGGAAGATAAAATCCCAACAAAAATTGAATTTAAATTAGGTCTTGATTGGAGTGGGACTCATATGCCCAAGGTGGCGTATGAGTCCCAATGGCTCAAAATTGGGGCACAAACTCCAAGACATGTCTAATTTGATGTGAAACTTGAAATTAGGTCCCAAGAACTAGGTGGGACTCATTCACCCAAGGTGTCGTATGAATCCCAGACCACTAAATTTGGAACACATGACCCAAAATATTGAATTATGATTGGTTATTTGATATATGTTAGGATTATCTCTAGAAAAATGCATTTAATAAGGATTGTGGATGCAAAATAGGGCCAATTAAGGCATAAATAAGCATAATTAATTAATAAAAACCTAGATTAGTGTGAAAGTGTGTAAGAGAGGGGGACCACCATGTGCAAGACCCCAGGTCACAAAGGGCCAAGACGCGAGAGGCTACCCTAACATACCTCAATTAAATGTATTGCAAGGGAATGCGAGGCAAGAATAACGAGGGCCATGAGGCCTCTCAGTTATTCTACAGACCCACAACACAGTAAGAGGCTAGGTGAGCCGGTTGCTAGGTCTAACACTACATCTCAAAAAGCTCTCTGTTTGAGGATAGAAGTGTGGTCTCTGGACGTCAGCACGACACATTGGCGTCTCAAAAGTGCCATGTCGTCTGTACGACCAGACAACAATGAGGACAAGGTCAAACCAACAAAACTAGCTAACAACCTAGTGGAATAATAAAAGGGCTAGAATGATGTGATTAAATAAATAAAATACTCTCTAATATTATAAAGCAAATATGCAATAGTAAAGAGAATAAGGAGGATCTCACCGAGGAATTTGTTTGGTAGCTCACACCTCGAAGAGCATGTACTCCTACACACAACAAGAAAAGGAGAATGTTGGGTCGTTGTATAGGGGCCTACCTTAGTCAAACGCCCGTTTAGGTGTTCCCACCTCCACGAACAACCAAGGAAATGAGATAAAGGAAATAAAGTAGTAAATAGTAAAGAAGCACTATAAGACAGTGTTATGCTACTCAACCAAGTGATAGAGGAGAGGAGAGGGAAGCTTACCACCTGCACCGAGAGCACTCAAGGCTGCTTGGGGGAGAAAATGAGAGTACTCAAGCTTTTACTGCAATGGTGTGGTCCCAAAATTTCTCTATCAAAGTGATGGAGTGTTGCTTTAGCTGCAATGGAATGCTTGAATGCTTGGAGTGAGTGAAAGTGAGTGCTTGAGAGCTTGAAATTGACTGTGATAGTGCAAGAATGGATGCTTGATGTGGTGAAGAGTTGGATTGAATGTTGAAGGGATGAATTTGTAGAAAGAGTGGAGAAAAAAATCCATATTTGGGTCGGTCGGCCGAAGGGGGCGTTACAACTCCACCTCCAATGAGAAGTGTAATGCCTTTGCAGGTTCAGTTGCAGGAATCTGCCAAGGATGTAATGCACTGTGTGGATGTCCTTGACAGAGACGCCTCCACTGACGCTCAAAACAGGTGCCAAGTGGTATGCATGCAACAGTCTTAGGTGGAATTAAGCCTCCAATCTTGGTTTTCTATGGTGGATAAAGGAAAAAAGAGGATTTGCACATGGGGTGCAAATTCACTCTTATACACTTTTCCCCCACTTTAGCGAGCACGAATGCTGATGAGTGCTCAATAAAGTAGATCAAAAAAGAGTGTAGGGTTAGAAATGTATACCTGAACCATCAAGGAGGCAGTACTCGGTCTAGTGTACTTGAAGGTGCAGGAAAAGTGAGGAACTCCATAGTTTCTCAGAGCTATGAAGTTGGAAAAACAAAGCATCTTACAGGCCCATAGGCCTACAAGGAGGCAACCCCCAAGATCTCTCGCATGGAGCTGTGTAAAGTGAGCACCTTATAGGCTCGTAGACCTGGAAGGAAGGTATCCCGCAAAAACTCTAGCATGAAGGAAATCCCAATGAAGAAGACTCCGTAGAGTCAAGAAGTAGCCACATAGGAAAGTAGGCAGATAGTCACATAGATTGTCGATGATTTGGAAGTATTTCAAAGGGTTCCCTTGGGAAACCTTCAAAGGGAAAGGGTCTACTCAAGGGACGCACTGTTTGAAAGTTAAGGTCCAGTTAGGCTACCACCAAGCTAGATGCAAAGATATGAAATAGGTCTAGTTGGGCTGCCCCTAGGCTAGAATTGAAGAAATCCATTCAAGGTAAAGACTTTCAAAGAAGGGTCCCTTGGGAACCCATCGTGAAGAAAAAGGGGTCCACTCAATGGACACACAGTTCGAAAGAAGATATTCTTTTCTTCTCAGAAGGATCCATCATCAAGGAATCCTTTCGAAAGATGTTCACTTCATCAAGGAATTCGAAAGGAAGGATATGCTCCCGTGCGAGGGGGAAGGTTTTCAAGTCCTCTCTTTATGAACCTGTGATGAAGGAAACACATCCTGTTAAGGTTCCAAGTTGAGAATGCGATTCCAAAGAAAATTTTGTGGATATTTTTGAGAGAAGATTCGTTAGCAACAAATGCATTTTTGAAGATTGAATGTTAAAGAGAGGGTGTTGTCACACATGAAAGGGACAACTCAAGCAAAGAAGAGGGAAAAAAAAAGAGAAAACAAAAGAAAGAGAAAAATATAAACAAAGGGTACAAAGGGATTTGGTTTAGCAAGGTCAGATTTTTCCAAGCTCATAATAATAGGTAACCATAATGCAAGGAAAAAGATCATCAGTCCCTAACCAGACAAGGAAGAATGCACATAAACTAAAGTAAAAATAAAAAAATTGGGTCAACATGGAAGGGATTCCTAAATGGTCGCAATGCTTTGCATTGTGCCAAATTTATCGAAAATCAAGCACAAATATGGAAGAATGATGATACAAATATAAGAAGGTTTATGACACAAAAATCACACCTATATCCAAGCACCGACAAGGGTGACGAGGGTCATCTAGGCACACATAGCATGAGCACGGGGGAGCACATCACAAAGCACACACACACACATAAGATCAAGAAAAGGGTCTCCTCCTAACATTGATCAGCCAAGAGGTTGTCCGCTTCCCAATCTAAGTCCTCATAAGGGGAAGGAGGATGAGCCTACAATGGTAGGATGTTAAGAGGAGTAGCATTTGGTCCTCCCACAACAAGGGCCAATGAAGAGGGCCCCTCGAGGTCCTCTCCATGGAGCTCTTGTGGAGTCAAGGTTAGTGACTTAGTGAAGATCGTCGACAAGGTCAAAACCTCATCCATGGAATTAAACATGCACCCCATAGGGGCGCCATGTCTAGACTTGGTGGGTGAGACAGGCTGCACCCAAGGTTCACTGCTAGGCTTGCTGAATGACTCGAGATTAGTGATGAACTCAAGGGAAGCTGGGACTGGTTTTATCACAAAGATAAAGCAAGTCAACACGGGGCCACCTTTCAAGTGAGGCAAACTTTTCTTACGTCCTTCATTGCTGGAAGGACTACCCTCTATTTCCTTTTTTGTAGGAGGAGATGAACTCCCCAAGGATGAGACCAGAGGTGCGAAGGAGGAAGAGGGAAGAATCGCAACGGAAATGACCAAGGTATTAACCATGTCCATGGGCTTTGAGAAAGGTTGGATATTTGGAATGAACATCAGCAAAGGTGGCTCCACCGAAGGAGCAATGAACACCTGTACCTATTTAGGGTTAGGCGCATTTGTACTCGCAACAAAAGCTAGAAGTAGTATAGGACTAGACTGGAGAGAAGCAGAAGGAAGGGAGGAAGAAGACGCTGCATGAGGCCCTAAAATAGGGGCGGCCCCTTCTTCCTCCTTTCTTTATGAGGCAGCTTGCTCAGCCAAGAGGGCCTTTCATCGGCACTTGCGTTCATGCGCAAGGTGGTTTCTACAGCTCTTGGAGTTAGAGACTAGAATCTGTGAAGGGACAGAGGGTTCCTCTTTAACCATGGGAACATCCACCACGACTATTTTTGGTGGAGGGATAGATTCCTGCATGGGAGCAGGAGGAACAAGCTGAGGAGCAACAAGAGGAGTTGAATCAAGAGCCTTGGTAGCGGGCCTCTTTCCACTCACTGCCTTAGGAGCAAGAACAATAGGAGGCCATGGATCAAACTCTCTACAAGAACCTTTCTTTCTACCATACAAATAATACCACAGTACATGATATTCATTGGGAAGATCCATGATCCTAACCTTGGGCCTACACCAAGGAGGGATTATCAGACTTAGTGGGTAGTCGTTGGGCCTACTCATCCAGTACTCCTCCTAGGAAATGGGAGAGGACAAGGCGGTCCAGGGAAAAGTCACCTTTTCTTTGGCTTTGTGAGAGGGAGAGGGAGCCAACACGGGCTTTTCCTCTTTCTTTGGGGAAGAGGGAGTTGTTGGTGCAACCTTCTCTTTCTCTTTATGGGAAGGAGCCGGGGTCGATGCAGACTTCTCCTTCCCTTTAGGGGAAGGGAGAGTAGTCAATGTAGGCTCTTCTTCTCTTCTCAGGAAGAGGAGGTGACCGATCATTCTATCATGGGCAGGGTCAGCTTTGGATCCCCTCTGCCCCTAGTTTTATACTTTACATAGTTCTTGTAAAGTAGGTATGTTCTTGGAGGAAGCAGACTGACTGGGGAGGGCCAAAAGTGATCCAACGAGTATCCACCATGGGACACCAAGGGATGGTATCCAGTGTCATGCACTATGTGGATGCCACCATCGTGAGAAAACTTTAAACATTTGTGAATAATGGAGGTGATCCCATTCATGGAAGCTAGCCAAGGAATGCCTAGCTTCACCCTGAACAAATTCGACTCCAGGATGACATCAAAAATTGTGTCGACAGTTTTGGGTCCAACTAGAATGGATAGGGTTATTGATCCATAAGGTTTAAGGCACATACCATCATGTGTACGAATGGTAGATTTTTTTTCTTCATAATTTTACTTTTGTAATGAATTTAGTACTAATGTTTCTTTAGTGATAACATTCACACGACTTGCGGGGTCTATTAAGACTCTTGTCACAATATTACCATTGACACAAGCGGGAATGTAGAGAGGTGAAGGTTTGTTGTTTAAGGGTAAATCCTGTGATGTGAATATAATTTCCAATGAACTGAGTGCAGGTGGAGCAGTGGAAGTTACCATGACTATATTAACATAGGCCTCGGGTTGGGTAATAGAATTGGTGGGATCAATAATCATATTAGCAAAATGAGACATAAACGGGTTTGTGTATATCTGCAATTCACTATTAGCCTTCACCACTGATTTGTTAGCATTCTATTTATTCCCATTGAGACGAATGGTACTGTCCTCAATGTGGTTTTGTATCTCATGATGCAACCACATACAACGTTCGATATCATGTCCATTAACATGATGGTACTAACAATAAGCGCTCCCATCATACTAATTAGGGTAGGGTTCTTTAACAAGCTTAGGGGTCAACAAAGTTATGATCTTATCCTTCAATAACTTCTGTAATGTGGAAGTGTAAGATTCTGATAACTTTGTGAATTTTCGGTTATGTTTAATGACATTTCCTTTTCTAGAAATTGATACGATATATTTCCCTTCGAAACGGGAGCGTGAGGATGATCCCCCGAACTAAACAACCGTTTGCTGGTATTCTTGTAAGGATGCACAAAAGTGTGCAAAAGAAGGATATTTCATCAAGGAAAACTTCTCTTGCCAAGGCCTTTGTAAGTTCCCAATGAACACCTTCTGCACCTCAGAATCATGAAGCTAATACAAGATTTGCAAGAGGAGTGCTTGGTAGCATGCTATGAAATCAATGATCTTTTCATTATCTCCTTGTTTACATCAGATGAGATCCAAAAAGGTCATCTTCGACCTGATGTTTTCTTGGAACTATCTAAGGAATTGATTAACAAGTTGGTAGAATTAGAAAACAGAGTTGTCAAGCAAGGAATAGTACCACTTGAGTGCTGTGTCCTTGAGGGATCAGGGAAATAGTTTAGCCATCAATGCATCGTGATGGAAGAAGTGCACATGGCATTAAAGGGAAACACATGTGTCTGTGGATCTCGCTTACCACCATACTTCTCAAATTTAGGGATCTCCATTGCTTGGGGGAATGAAGTATTCAAGATGGGCACTAACAATGTGCTATGTCGGAAGAAGGGCTAGAAGATAGGTTGAGCAAAGGCTTGGAAAAGGCTCGCTAATTGGCTCCGCATCTTACCTATATTCTAAAGGAGAGTATTCAAAATAAGGTCATTAGAAGATAGAGGGCCAAAGGAACCTCCCCCAGAACCATTGCCAAGGCCACCTCCTAAACCACTACCGATATGACTTCCGCCAGAGCCACCACCAGAACCACTGCCGCCAGTAGGGCCTCCGCTAGGACCACCACCATGACCTCCTCTGGGGCCACCTCCACCAGCACCACCTGCACTGCTGAATCCACCACCACTACCAAAGCCTCCACCACTCAGCCCACCAAAGCCTCCACCATTAGAGGTGATAGGAGGGCTGAAACTACAGCCCAAGGGGACCTTATTTACTTTGATAGTTTCAATTTGTTTAGAGACAAAAGGGATACTAATAGAAGGGACCATGTCGGCCATGTAAATGGAAGTGGGAGGCATCAATACCCCTAACTATCCTTCACGCTCCTTGAAAGTGACTCCTTGTGCAAAGCTAGGATTTTTTGAAGGAGCACATGCTTCAGTGAGACCGAGGAGGGTAGTTAGAAGTTCTATGCTTGTTCAATATTTACCCATCATGTGTCTTAACTCACTAACCACCTAAGCGACTCTAGCCATCTTTGGGTTTCTTTCCAAGTGATTTTCTAAGTCGCCCAACCCTCTAGTGAGGGTGGAGACATATTCCACAGGGATTTGAATGAATTCATGCTCATCCAACGATGATGGTGTAGGAGATGCAGAGGGAGTGGGAATGTGATCGGTTTCATTAGTGAATCCCATCTCATTCCTCGACAACTGCTCCTGCGCAACCAAACTAATAGGGGGAACAAAGAAAAGGCCCATAGAAAGACCAATTGAGACCTTCATCCTTTCCGTTAGAAGGTGTCGTATGCTTCTCTTAACAATATGCCCAAAAGTTGTAGACTAGGTTGTGAAGCTCATAAACCTTCACAACACTCAAGAATCCAATAATCACAGAGTGCTAAAGGGAAGATTTCAACACCAACAGATGAACAAATGTTGGTTCATGTCAGGTTCACCAAAAATGTAAGAGAGGGGGACCACTGCGTGCAAGACCCTAGGTCACAAAGGGCCAAGCCATGAGAGGCTGCCCTAACTTACTTCAGCGAAATGTATTGCAAGGGAATGCAAGATGAGAATAATGAGGACCGTGAGGCCTCTTAGTTATTCTATAGACTGGAAACATAGTAAGAGGCTAGGCGAGCCAGTTTCTAGGTCTAACACTACATCTCAGAAAGCTCTCTATGCGAGGACAAAAGCGCAGTCTTTGAACGTTAGTGCGACACACTGGCATCTCAAAAGTTCACTATCATCCATACGACCAGACAACAATGACGATGAGGTCAAACCAAAAAAACTAGCTAACGGCCCAATAGTCTAACTAAAGGGCCAAAATGATGTGATTAAATAAATAAAATACTCTCTAATATTATAAAGCAAATATGCAAGAGTAAAGAGAATAAGGAGGATATCACTGAGGAATTCATTCTCCAATTGACCCCTTGAAGAGCATGTACTCCTACAAACAATAAGAAAGGGAGAATGTTGGGTCATTATATAGGGGATTGCCTCAGTCAGACCCCCATTTAGGTGTTTCCACCTCCATGGATGGCCAAGGAAATGAGATAAAGGAAATAAAGTAGTAAAGAGAAAAGAAGCACTACAAAACAGTGTTATGCTACTCAACCAAGTGATAGAGGAGAGGAGAGGGAAGCTTAACACCTCCACCAAGAGCACTCAAGGATTCTTGGGGGAGAAAATGAGAGTATTCGAGCCTCTACTGCAATGGTGTGGTCCCAAAATTGCTCTACTGAAGTGATGGAGTGTTGCTTTGGTTGCAATGGAATGCTTGAATGCTTGGAGTGAGTGAAAGTGAGTGCTTGAGAGCTTGAAATTGAATGTGATAGTGCAAGAATGGATTCTTGATGTGGTGAAGAGTTGGATTGAATGTTGAAGGGATGAATTTGAAGAAAGAGTGCAGAAAAAAACCATATTTGGGTCGGTCGACCGAAGGGGGCGTTACAACTTCACCTCCAATGAGAAATGTAATGCCTCTATAGGTTCAACCGCAGGAATCTACTAGGGACGTAAGCACACTGCATAGACATTTGCATGCCGTACAGGCATCCCCGATAGAAATACCTCCACCAACGCTCAAAATAGGCACCAAGTGGGATGCACACAACGGGCTTAGGTGGAATTAAGCCTCCAATCTTGGTTTTCTAAGGTGGGTAAAGGAAAAAAGAAGATTTGCACATGGGTACAAATTCAATATTATAAAAAGTGTTGGGATACACTTTACAAAACCCTAAATAAGGCATCATCAGGTCCATTTAATGTGAAGGTGTAAATAAATACATTAAATTTAAGCAAAAATTATGTCTATTTAGCTTAAAAGGGCCCTAAACCTAATGTGAATGAGTAAAACACATTACAACACTAGATCAAGGCAACATTAGGTTCATTTTAACTTTAATTATTCCCAAATTAATTGCGAAAATGTAAAGGGTAACATTTTCAGTCACCACACCTTTCAATGCATGCTTTTCCCTTGATATAGTCCTATCCATCCATTCTTTCTAGACTTCACTGTCTTGTGCATTGATGACTTTAATGACATGAAGCTACCTTCATTTTCTATGTTAGTCATGTCTTTATTAGCTACTATCACCAAGGATTCAAGCTTAGATTTAAACAAAGACACCCCTGCCTTTATTCCTTTTCAAGAGTTCTTTCTATAACAATAAAGCTATCCTTTAAATTCGCATAACCTTCACCTTTTATTGATATCTTTTTAGGTTCAAGTTTAGCTTTAAACTCAAATTTCCCTCAATTTCCACGTCTACTCCTTGGGTTGCATGTTGCTTGTGGCCAACACTGTTCTTGGTTTACTCATTCTCTCACAGAGACCATTGCTATTAGATGTTGATTTGAAACTTTATCTTGAAGCATAACCCTCTACCTCTTCACCATACCTCACCATAAGACTATTCATAAATCTTAATTCTTTGAATTAGCATTAAGGTTAATACATTAAACTTTTCTAAATAAAAAAGCATTGTAGAATCATTAACCTAACATGATAAAGCATAGGAAAATTTGTTTGAAATAGCTACAAGTACAACTTTTCTCCTAATATTACTTGGAGTATCATCTAATGGATACAATCTGATCTTGTTTCATTTAACAAGACCTTGGTTGTGACTAGGCTACCCCAACAAATCATTTGCTTCACTCATAGTTTTATAAACACAATAAACCATGCTCTCGGGTTTGTCTATCTTCACAATAGTAGTATCAAAACTCCTACTCATTAACCTGGGAAAAAACCTAGTAAGCATGATCTTCATGAAAACTTGAGATCTCTATTCTCAACCTATTCTTGCTATATCTTGCTTAGGTTCCCTTCTTTAGAAGGTTTTATGGCCTATTTCATATCTTTTTGCATATGGAAAACCCTTTCTCATTACATGCTCTCCACCATAATACTTAAAGATGATGGAAAATATACAAGATTGTTCATTTTAAATCCATTACACTGGTCCTATATGCTTAACAAAACAATCCCAAATCTTTAAGACTACATATTTTAATTAACCTTTTATTCCAGGACTCTCCTATACTCAAAAAATCTATAGATTATAAAGCTTTGAATCATATGAATCATACCTGGGAATAGCTTACAACTTGCAATATAAATACAACTTTCAACAACCCTTAAAAACTCTCATGGGCCTCCACAAATCCCTGCTACATGCCACTAAATATTCCTAGTCTTTGCAATGTGGTGCAACCAACAAAACCCCTTGAAAATATCAATCTCCGTGCCTTTTTCTGTTCTACAACATGGGGTAAAACCTAATGTGGGCTATGATTCCTTAAAAAACTCTATAAACAACCCCTTCAATGCCACCATCACAACTCCTTCAATGTTTCAAAGCCAAGAAAGATGAAAACCCTAAGAACTCGCCTTGCTACATGGGTGATGCAAACTGAAGGCTATTCTATTCTTGGTGCCTAAAGCAAAAGAATTGGTCAAATATTTTCACTTTTAATTGAAATCCATTATGTTGTCCCCTTTTTCTTTTCTTTTCCTTTATAAAACACTTTAAATTTTAAATTTAATTCATTTCCAATAAAATTACTTTGAAAACTTAAAGTGTCAACATCTTTTGGCAACTTCTCGAAGATGTTTTCTTGCTAAACATGGTGACCAACTACCTTACACAATCCATTGGGAATAGGAGTCATGAAGTAACTTGTGAAAAAACTTAAAATTAGACCTTAAGACCTTGTATACTATTGTAGCATACTTAGAACAACATTGACACCTTCAAACCCACCCAACCTACCTAAGAAAAGACTCAAAACTAGACTGAAAATAACTAACCAACTGTGCACCAACACTTCGAGGAATGAAAAGAATCATAAAACCTACGTGCAACAAAACTTATTGACCCAAAAAACCTAAGCTAATATATGCAAAAGGTTGATCATACCTAAAAAAAAAAGTTTGAGGTGTATCCCATTGAATGGGATAGGGAGTATCTCTTCATCTATTTTAGATAGTTGAAAGGCATTATGTTGTTTGCACTCCACAATGATGAAAGGAGCACCCCACATGGAATCAAACTTCGTGTGTTTCGTAGGCCTGCTCTTAAGTTCATCCCTTTTGAGCACCACATTTCCTTCCTTGAACATCCTTGGTTTTTCCTTCTTGTCAAAATATTTCTTCACTTGGATTTGATGGAATTCCATGATTTTCATGGTCTTATTTTTGGCTTCTTCAAGCCACAATAACTGTGCATATTTGACTGCCATGGGGTCTTCTTCAAACATCTCAAGCTGATTTACTATGTCAAGTGCTTGGAGTTCAATGGAAAAAGGAAACCTTGCTTCTTTCCCATAAGCCAACACATATGGAGAGTTACTAATGGACCTTTTAGGTGTGATTCTATCCATCCATAGAGCAGATTTTAACTTGGTGTGCCAAGTTCTTTGGTTATCCTCCATTGTTCTCTTAAGGATCTTGATCAAATTATTGTTAGTAGACCCAACCAAACCATTTCCTTGAGGGTAATAATTTGATGAAGTACTAAAAAATATACCTTGTTTTATAGCCCACTCACTAATCCTTGTACCAATGAATGCCAAAAATAATGGAGTTGGGAACTCCAAACCTTGTTACCAACTCCCCATAGAAAGTTCAAAACAACACTTTCAATTGCTTCTTTAAGGGCTGTAGCCTCTGTCCACCTTGTTAAATAATACGTAGCAATCAAAATCCACTTGTGACTAACACTAGATGGAGGATGTATGGCCCCAATGAAGTCAATACCCCACTTCGTAAAGGGCTATTCAACCTGTATGGGTTACAAAGGAAGGGCTGGAAGTCTTTCATTTCCTACAAACATTGCACATTTGACACATTTTCTTGCCCATGCATGGGTGTCTTTGAAGAGGCTTGTTTAGTAGTACCCAACCCTCATAATTTTCCATGCTATAGTCCTTGGAGAAAAGTGACCACCAACTGTTCCATCATGAAACTCATGAAATACCTTGTCAACTTGATCAATATCTATGCATTTTAATAAAACTCCATTATGATCCTTTCTAAAGAGCACATCATTGACAAGTACAAATGGAATGGATTGCAATCTAAAATACCTTCTTTTTGCCTTGTCCAAGCCAACTGGACACTCACTAGTTTGAAGAAAATGCACCATTTCTTGTGTCCAACTAGTACCCAATGATGGTGCAACAACTTGTGACTCATCATTTTTCATGAGGACAACTTATTTTCAAGTTTCTTCATCATTTTCTAACCCAAAAACTAGCTATTCACATAGTCCCTTACCTCTTACCAACTTTGTAACTTTAATTTCCACATCGTATTCCATCACCTTTGGTGATCCACCCAACCCTTTTGTCACTCAAATACTTACTCAACAAAAACTCTTTAATAATTGGTTGAGCAACTATCAATTGAATCTTGTTATTGGAAACCAAATGACGAAACTTTTTGAGACTTTTAATCACAACAAGCACATGCTTCTCAACAAAAGAATATCTTTTCTCATAACCTTCTAATCCTTGATTAAAAAATGCTATTGGATATTATAAACCATCTTCATTTTGCTGTATCAACATGGTAGAGATAGTATCTATGCCACCAAAAGAATAAAGGATGAAATCTTTGGAAAAGTTAGGATTTACCAATGTAGGTGCTATTGTTAATGCTTCTTTAATGGCCTCAAACTATTTTTTCCTTCCCTTGTCCAACTAAAATTCATATTATTCTTCAACATTGCTGTTAGAGGTCTCAAAAGATTGGCTACATCAGCTATAAACCTTCTCAAGACATTGATTCTACCAAGGAAACTTTGCAGCCCCTTCTTATGACTAGGCAATGGTAGAGCAAGAATGGCACTTACCCTTTCCAGATCGATGGTCATTCCATGCTTTGAGAACACATGTCAAAGGAGTTTACCTTCATGGAAAACAAAGATGCACTTTTTGGGGTTAAGTGATATGCCATATTCCCTACACCTGTCAAACACTTTCCTTAAATGAGATCGATGTTCATTAACATTTTTTGAAAAAATAGTTATGTCATCAAGATAAATCAACACCAATTTGTAAATTAAACCTTGGAATTCCATGTCCATTTCTCTTTGGAAATTTTCTCTAGCATTGGACAAACCAAAGGGAATTCTCTTGTAAGCCATTGTTCCCCACTTCGCGGTGAATGTTGTTTTATATTGATCTTCCTATTTCACTAGCACTTGGTTATATCCAAATTAGCCATCAAGTAGAGAAAAACTCTCTCAACCAGCAACAATGTGTAGAATTTGTTCCATGGAGGGAAGCGGGTAATGGTATTTGAGTAAGGCCCTATTCAAGTCTCTAAAGTCCACACAAAGTATTATCTCTCCATTTTTCTTCCTAATAGGAACAAGGTTGGAAACCCATGAGGTATGTTTGATTGGGAAAATAATATTACCCTCAGTCAACTTATTCAATTCTTTTCTCATGAGTGGCTCTTAGCTTGGGGTTCAAAGGCCTTTTTTTTGTCTTACCGGTTTTGCAATTGGCTCAAGTTCAATGGCGTGTTGGGAAATATTGGGGTCAAACCCTTTCAAATTATAATATTCCCAAGAAAATATATCATGAAACTCTTGAAAAAGTGAAACAAAAGCTTCTCTATCCTCTTGAGAACAAATATTACCAATATTAAGAAGCTTACAATTGAAAATTTCCACCTCTTCATAATGTTCTTCCTTGATATGCATGCTAGTTTTCCCCCTTTCAAGCTGATCATCTGAACTAAAAATAGACTCTAAGGTGACTCTAAAGTGCTTCTCCAAGTTGGTCCCTTGTAGTGATTGAGTTAACAACCAAGCTCCTAAACCATTGAAGAGCTTTTCCCTTGAAAGATGCTACTAGCAATCTAAGAGCTACATTTTTCAACAGTTATATGATGGACTAAGCAAAATTTTTCCATATCCTTGATATGCTCAACGAGTGTAGTTTGGTCCTCTCCCATGAAGAAAGGAATGCTCTTGAGAGCTGCCATTGGTATATAATCATGTTGAGCCAAATTCAAAGGGATTCCCTCATAAAATGGTGCAAAATCTTGTTGCCTAGGGGGCTGCCATTGGTGCAATAAAAGTCTGATTTCTTACAAAATGAGCAACAACCCTCACATAAGGTGGAGTTGATTATGTTTTCTGGTTTAATGAAAAATGATTCCTTGTAGTTCTCCCTTGTCTCCTTGGTGGAGATAGCTGCAAGTATTCAAATGAACTTGCACTCCTTTTTTGTATCCTTCTCATAAGCTATTACAACATTGGTTTTGCTAATTTTCCACACCTAGAGTCACCAGATATGCGAATCAACCTCTTAAAGGTCTGAATATTACTAGTTGCATATCAAAACTAGCAATAGAATTATTTCTTTGAACTGTTTTGATTCAAATAGTCCCATTAAGTGTGCCAAAAACTATTACCACTTAATATTGCACCCTTACTAAGTTGTAGAACTTAGCTTATTGGTGAAACATGGGATCCTTTCCAGGTTTGTGGGTCACCTATGATAGAAAGGAACCTCCAGAGAAGGTTGGTTCCTCTAATACCTCACCTAAAATGGACTAAACTATTGCTTTACTAAGAAAAAGGATAGAGAAAAGACTTTGAAAATGAATCCTATGCTCCTACTGAGGTGATGCACTAAAAAGTGTTTTTTCTTAGATTTGAACTATTGTTTTGACATACAACTAATCAAATTTTTAGCTATTTGTGCACAACACAAGTATTTGACATATCTATGTATAAGTATTTTATTGAAAGTTTTGTGTTTCTTTACAATTTTAGAAGGAAGAAAGTGTGTTTTCTTCACAAACTAACACCTATTTGAGCTATGACACAAACAATACCTACAAAAATATGTCTTTTCTACTTGAAAATGATGGAAGTAAGACACTCATTCAAGGATTTGCACTTAAAAATCACAAAAATGATATCAATCACCTCTCACACACAACTAGGACAAAAAATTTGAAGGCCAAAATGCTTGCTTTATTGATAGAAGATGCATTTACAACAATACATGATTTGAAATCTATATTTCTCTTGAAAATTGCTTCGAAAAAGAATATACAATGTTTTATTTTTTAGTCAAAAGACTAAAAAAACTAAGTTGTAATATCAATCAGACCAGAAAGAAACTTTGAGACAAGTTTACAATGCTTTGTCAAAATGAAAAGAACTAAACTTAAATGAAGCTAAGCTTCCCTTTTGACTATTCTATGCTGGAGGAAAAGTAGGACAAATTTAATGACTCCTTTATGATTGTTTCTGACTCTTTACTCAACTTGATCACTTGAAACTTCCTTGCAACTATTTTGATAACTGAAAACTCCTTGGTGGCATTGGAGAAGAGATGTTGACCCTTTCAAATGTAGCTCCTATATATGCTACTTGACCCACCTAGATGCTTGCACATGTGTCTTTTATGTTCAAATTGCCTCCTAAATATATCTTAACTATTGTTCCAAGTCACCAACCAACCCCTATATCCACTCAACTGCTCATCATGATGATAGGTCATGTGTTTTATGAGTTTTCCTTTTTAATTGAAAATTTTCCTTGAGGTGCCTACGACAAGGTCTTTGACTGCTTCATACAATAGTAATTCTGACTTTATATTTGCAAATCATCTTGCTTGACTGTCCATTTTCTTCATAGGTCCACATCCATCTTTATAACAACACAAGCAAAATTTTTTACAAGCTCTTCTTCTATAAGCTTTTCAAAGGCACTTTTCCTTGTCCAAGATTTGGAAAGCTTTTCAAAATGCACCTCTACATGCTCCAACTGCTTAATTTCTTGTTCAACTATCACCCTGCAACTTGACTGCATTCTTTGGTGGCACGGTGACTATAACAATATTTTAGGTCTGAAAGTTTATTTATACTTTTCTCAAGTTAGCATAACTATATTACCCATCCTTTATCCTTTTGCTAGCTTTGTGTTTTGAGTTTTAGTCAATTATGACTGCTCTTTATGGTTGATGACTATCCTTTACTCCCATTTACAGTCATAAAGGCTATATATAGGTCCTCATTTATAGTCAATTACTATTGACATCTCCTAAACAAAATCACCAAGGTCACAGTCCTTCTACAACTTGCACCTTTAGGGCTTTCACACTAGCTTGTGGGCTGCTCTTTTCCATTTCTTTGCAACTTTAAACCTTTCACTATTCTTTCATGACTTGATATGAAATGACAATCTTCCTTTCGATCTATCTCAACAATGTCACTTCATAAATGCTCTTATTGTGCTCTATGGATCCCTATGGCTTGAGGCACTTGAAAAATATTATCTTCCCTCTCAACTAATCACAATCCATTTTACATGGTCTAATCTCTAGATTGATTTACCCATTTGATTGTTCTCCTTATCATATGCAAAAGGAAACCGATGAGTCACTATATCACAACATTCACTACCTACTGTATTCTCCTTAACTGCTTTGTCATGATAGGGATTCTAACTTGGTGACCTGTGTTTATCACTAGCTTCCCTCAAGATTATGATCCATGCCTCATAACCCTTCCTTTGATTCCAACTATCTCTTGCATTGATTGTAATCAATGTATTCATGCTTGTTTCATTATCTTAGCTATGCATCTATTGTCTTTCCTTGATTTGTGTTTCATGACTTAAATACTGTCACTTCTTCATTTATGAGTTTCCTTCATCCATTGGTTTTCATGCTACTCTCCAAGGACTTCCAACCTCATGCAAAGCTCATACTCTATGGTGTTTGCACGATCACTATGCTTTGCATCTGTAGGGACTGCCATATTAATCAACTGTTCTTTTTCCTCTAAAGTTGTCTTTGATACAACTTTTTTAAAGATTCAGGGTTTGATGTATACCAAACTGTCTTGTAGCATTGTTCACTTCTAATCCTTGCTTTGATCTACAATACTTCCTAATGTTTGACAGACCTCTTAAAGGGATAAATGAAAGCTCCTTCAAGTAGTTGATAGTCCTGATGATTATGATAGTCCTTTTAACATTAAAAATGGATTTTCCTAGGTTAACAAGGCCTACTTTGATGGCTCATAGTCCTCATAGAGTTCCATAGTACTCTTTAACATCTTCAAAGTCTTTTGACTATCCCTATACATATATCAAAAGCTGCATGTGAAAGAATGCCATTAACTACAAGCTCACCAAATCTCTTCAATAAAGCTTCTTGATTAGCATTATCCATAGTTTCACATGACAAATTTTAATCCTTTCAATGCATGCTTTTCCCTTGATACAATCCTATCCATCCATTCTTTCTAGACCTCATTGTCTTGTGCATTGACGACTGTCATGACATGAAGCCACCTTGATTTGCTAAGTCAATCATGTCTTTATTAGCCACTGTCACCAAGGATTTAAGCTTAGATTTAAAAAAAGACACCCTTTCCTTTATTCCTTTTCAAAAGTTCTTTCTATAATAATAAAAATGACCTTTAAATCTACATAACCTTCACCTTCTATGGATATCTTTTTTGGGTTCAAGTTTAGCTTTAAACTCAAATTTCTCTCAATTACACGTCTACTCCTTGGGTTGCATGTTGCTTGTGGCCAACACTGTTATTGGTTTACTCATTCTCTCATAGAGACCATTGCTATTATATGTTGATTTGAAACTTTGTCTTGAAGCATAACCCTCTACCTCTTCACTAAACCTTACTGTAAGACTATTCATAAGTCTTGATTCTTTGACTTAGCATTGAGGTTAATACATTATAATTTTCTCCATAAAAAGGAGCTATAGAATCATTAACCTAACATGATAAAGCACGAGAAAATTGGTTTGAAATAGCTACAGCTACAACTTGTCTCCTAATATTACTTGGAGTATCATCTAATGGATACAATCTACTCTTGTTTCATTTAACAAGACCTTGGCTATGACTAGGATATCCCAACAAATCCTTTGCTCCACTCATAGTTTTATAAACACAACAAACCATGCTCTTGGGTTTGTCTATATTCAGAATAGTAGTATCAAAATTACCACTCATTAACCTGGGAAAAGCCCTAGTAAGCATGATCTTCATGAAAACTTGAGATCTCTATTCTCAACCTATGACTACTGTATCTTGCTTAGGTTCTCTTCTTTAGAAAATTTTATGGCCTATTTCATATCTTTTTGCATATGGAAAACCCTTGCTCATTACATGATCTCCACTATAATACTTAAAGATGATGGACAATATGCAAAATTGTTGATTTTAAATCCATTACACCAGTCCTATATGCTTAACAAAACCATCCCAAATCTTTAAGACTATAGATTTTAATCAACCTTTTATTCCAGGACTCTCCTATACTCAAAAAATCTATAGAGTATAAAGCTTTGAATCATATGAATAATACCTGGGAACAACTTATAGCTTGCAATATAAATATAGCTTTCAACAACCCCTAAAAAATCTCATGGGCCTCCACAAATCCCTGATACGTGCCATTAAATCTGCCTGGTCTTTGCAATGTGGTGCAACCAATAAAACCCCTTGAAAATCTCAATCTCCATGCCTTTTTCTGTTCTACAATGTGGGATAAAACCTCTATCTTTCCTTGAAATGTGGGCTATGATTCCTTAAAAAACTCTGTAAATAAGTCCTTCAGTGCCACCATCACAAATCCTTTAATGTTTCAAAGCCAGCAAAGATGAAAACCCTAAGAAATCTTCTTGCTATGTGGGTGATGCAAACTGGAGGCTATTCTATTCTTGGCGCCCAAAACAAAATACTTGGTTAAATGTTTTCACTTTTACTTGCAATCCATTAGATTGTCCCCCTTTTCTTTTCTTTTCCTTTATAAAACACTTTAAAATTTAAATTTAATTCATTTCCAATAAAATGACTTTGAAAACCTAAAGTGTCAACAATAACACAGGAAAATAACCACTTGGCATGATCACATTACCTATTACTATTGAAAGGCCACATTGAAAACTACTATCCATGTTATGCCTCACAATATTTCATATAATATTCTTTTAGGTAGACCATGGATTCATGAAATGCCTTCGACTCTTCATCGTTTAATGAAGTATTTTTACAATAATAAAGTTTACACAATCAAGGCCGACCTTGAACCTGAAAGTTGTTTGCACATTGAGAAAGATAAACAAGGTCCTATGAAAACATTGATACCAACTTCAAAATTTGAAATTACGTAAGAACAAGAAAAAGAAAAAGTATATTGAAGAAGTCACGAAGCTATTAGAAGATGATTTGGGTTCCTTAGATTTCACACCAACATTCATGGGAGAATACAAGATTGCAATAGAGTGAATTTGTACCCCTCATAATTCCCCATTTGCACCCATTACCTTAGAAAAAATAAATTTGAGGATGCTATTCCACCTCATCTATTCCATTTCCATCCACTTGGAGGCTGTCTATAGTGTCAGTGGGGTGATTTTTTTCGAGGACGCTAGCGTGGCATGTAGACATCTACATGGAATTTTGCCATCTTAACAGGATTCTCACCTCTGGAATCTGTAGAATCATGTGTTACACTTCTCCATTGGTGATGAAGTGTAAGGCCCCTACACGCTTAACCAACCTCAAATGACTATTTTGGGCTTCTATTCATCCTAAAAAAAGATATTCTTCTTCATTCATTCTACCTTCTTCAATATTCACGTTTCTACATACTTCTTGAGCATTTCATAACACTTTCTCCATTGATTGAAGTTTCAAGATGACACTCTACTAGTTTTTCTTCTCACATTATTGCAACGATAGTGGCACTCACAAGCTTGCGAGCTCACATCTCCATTCACGTGCTTGAGGACATCTTGTTTGGGAGGTGATATCCATTTTATTTAGCATTGTTATTTGATTTATGTAGCATATTTGTTGTTAGCATTGTGTGGCATTACTTTCTTTATCACATTTTCTATATTGTGGCTATTCTGGCTATTCGTGGAGGTGGGAACATTGAAATGGGGGTTTGAATGCGACAAACCCCAAAAAAACCCCAACATTTTCCCCTATTCTATTGTGTGTAGCTTTCGCAATTGTATGGAGCTTTTAGGAGGTTGGACCGACCGTGAGTTTTATTTTCTACCACCTTTGCTCTTATCAAATTCTATCTTTTTAAGTTAAAGTATTATTCTTGTCATTTCAGTAGTTTAGCTCTTTTATGTTTTCTATCATTGCTTAAACTTGTATTTATCAGGTAGTTAGTGATTTTTCTATTAGTCTTTATTGTACTTCATACTTTCTATCTGTACGGATGCCAACACATCGTACTATCATTTGTGATTTGCATTGGAGTCCTCTGGTAGAGAGCTACCTAGGTTATAGTCCAAACTTGGAAGTTCGCTCACCTGGTCTCCTAAAATCTTGGGTTGATAAAGGGATAGCAATAGATCAATCGTATTTCCTTTTTCACCCTCTTAAAACATCAAACTTACCTCAAAACAATCCTTAGCATGAGGTAGATTAGGGAAACTGATTGTTCTAGACCCTCCCATGAACTGGGGTCTTGAGTAGTTGGTCCCCCTCCTCTACAAAGAATACATAAAAACAACCTAAAAAGGGAAAAAAATTGATGGTAATGTCAACATAAAACTCGAAACAACCCTCACACGCATCCACCTCATCTAGTTTAGAAGAAGACACAAGTTATACAATTTTTTTTGATGAAGTGAACTATGAACAATCATCAAATCTAAAAGAAGTGGAAAAATTTTATGGAATAGGTTGCGAGCTCTTGAAATAACTTGGTTATAGTGGAAAAGGATGTGGTAGAAAAGAACAAGGAATCCGTGTTCCTATAGAGCCCAACACGCAGGAAATGAAAAAGTTGTCTTGGATATTTTCCTTCTAAGATAACGAAAGCAACATAAATACCTTCAATCAACATCAACACCATCATGTGTAGTTCCTCTAAGACAACTCTCACTTTGAAACATCCCAAATTGATTGATACAACATGCAAGGAATCATTGGAATACTTTTAAGATGATGAATCCTTGAAATAAATGTTAGGAGTTTATGACAAGTCATTTAGTCCCCCTAAGAAACAAGGAATCACTTGTGCTATGGTTAGTGCTAAAAAGTGGATGAAGAAAAGGAAATCAATGATGTTGACGATGATAAAGGAGAACACAATTCTGAAATTTTGAGACAAAATGCACTTCATATGGGAGATACAATCAACATACCAATGGAAACATATAATGAAGAAAAAGTGATTCAAATAGGAAAGTGCCTTGATGAGGATGAACAAGAAGATCATGCAACCTTATTACATGAATTTTATGAACTCTTTGCTTGGACTTGTTTGGATATGCCGGGTATTGATGCTAAGATAGTAACACACAACATAGTCCTTGAACATGATGCTAAAACAGTAAGATATAAGATATGAAAGATGAATCCTAAGATAACTTTAACTTTATTGGTTAAGGTTGAAATTGAAAAACTCCTTGAAGTTGGCTTTATACATCCTATTGACTACATGGATCTCAAACATTTTTGCAGTTGCAAAACCTAATAATCGTATTAGGATGTATACAATTTTTTTGTGATCTTAATAAAGCAACTTTAAAAGATGACTTTCCTTTCTAGCTAATTTATATATGTCCATAACTTTTCCAACTAAAATTGTTAGATAAATGCATATGTAGCACCACTTTGAAGCCAATTTACCGAAAAAATCAAATTATTTGAAAAACTTGATGTTTTGAGAACTCCTAGTCATGTAAATAACATTTTTTTTAATATAAAAATACCCTTCTATAGATCCGTAAGTGTAGTTTTCAAATATATATATTTAAATATTTTAACTATTATTTATATTTTATATTTAATTTTTACTAAAAGTAGGTTATTAGCACAAAAATATTAGGTTAATTACCATGTCAAGAAAAATACTAAAACTTATTAAAAAAATATAAAAAAATATGATGCACTAGAGAAAAGAATCTATATCAAAATGGTATTATTTTTCTCTATTTTGGATAAATAATCAATATAAAAGTTGACATCAAATGGAAACAACTGTGTTTCAGTACACACACATTTTAATACTTATTTAAAAATATATATTTATCAAAGTTGAAAAAGAAATTCCATGCACTAAGTTTCAAGTTATAAATACACACAAAATTTTTGAAGGAAAAATAATAAAATTTACTATATAAATATTGACGTCTCATGTAACTTCATTTTTCAACATTTTATCAACAACAAAATTGTAGTGTAAATTTATAAAAAACTATATTCAAATATTTTTTTATTTTTTTTAAAAAAATACAAACATAAAATATACTAAAAGTACACATTTTAATAGTTTACATCATTTCAAAATTCAAAACATATATGTCACTTTTTAGCGATTCAATTTTAAAAGTTGGATCAATGTTGGCTATTTCCTTTTTAAAGTGTGACACAACTTTGTACTTTTACCCCTTTATCAACCCTCAAGATCAATACAAGACAAAATTTACTATAGTTTGGGGATTTTTTTTTTTGGGTGGTTATGCCTTTTGGATTAAAGAACACAAGTGAAACATATCAAAGAGCTATGACATTGATATTTCACAATTACATACACAAGATTTTGGAAGATTATGCTGATGATATTCTAGCAAAATCTTTAACTCAACAAGATAATGTGAATATCTTTTGAAAAATATAATTTGAAAGAATGTGAGAGAATAACATGAGATTGAATTTGAAAAAGTGTGTTTGGTGTGGATAGTGGAAACCTATTAGGTTTTATAGTATCTCAGAGAGGCATTGAGGTGGTGATCCAGGGGGATTCTTTTTCAGTGAAAATTGAAGTGTCCCCAATGCTCCAGAATTCAACACCATCAGAAAGAGCACAAAATCCTTATTCCAATGCCAATCAACGAGTGACACATGGAAGATGGCCATACAAACCATACAATTGACATGGTAGCCTCCAGGATGGACACATGGTAGTTTGTATTGCTTGCATGGGACAGGTGGCAGGTGATGTGTTAGATGTGTTGTCTTTGATAGGCGAATTAGAGGGTGTCACATGGCACCCCCACAGACCTCCTCCATCGGTGCATTCCTTTGGCCAATATGAACAGTTTTAACAAAATTTGTTATCGGTGGGGGTCGAACCCCCCACCTCCTCTTTGCAATGCAACAACCTAATCAGTACACCACCATCTCGCCCTTAGCCATATGGGGTGTTATTTTTGTTTTGTTGTTGAATTTTTTGGAAAGCGGTTTATAAAATGGACGGTGGGGGACTCGAACCTGTAACCACTCGTAGAAAAAATCATATGCCACCGATGCACCACTGTGTGGCTTTAACTATATATTTGGCATCGGTTAGTTTTGTCAAAGGTAAAACTCGATTGCCCACTTTTTTAAAACAAAATCCCTCTTATTTTAAAGGGGTAAATATTTTAATATTTCTAAAAAAAATTAAAATAAACTATGTAAAGCCTGAGAGACTGTTGAAAGGGCTAAAATAGATATATGAATATTTTTAAGGGGAATATTATGAGAAGATTAGGGATTTACATATGTAAATAGGGGGATTATGTGAGATTTGGGTGATTTTGTAAAATCTTTTGGTTAAAGGCCAAAATATTGGTGTATAAAAAGGGGTAGAATAGGATGGGAGAGGCTAAGTGGTGGTAACTTGGGAGAATAATTTTGGTGAAATTTTGCTCTTTCCCGTGCTTTCAAGGAGATTGTTCTTGTGCACTTTGGAGGAGTTATTCAAAATTTCTTTATATCAGGGAGAACCTATGCTGAAATTTTGTACCATTATTTTGGAGAATTAATCAGATCAGTCCACTCATTTGAGAGGGGCTCGGAGACGTAGTCGTTCTTACGACAAACTTCGTTATCAATTCTGTTTGCGTTCTCTCTCTCTTTTCTCTCATTATGAATTTCATCACTTTGTTATTTCCGTTTATTTAATCATGTTTGTGTGTTAATTTCAATTAAGTAATTTGGATTTCTTTAATTGTAATCGTTACACATTCAATGCAATTGTCATAGATCTGTAAAATAGATCAAATTTGGTATCAAAGCTTTTTTTTGACTAGTATTGCAGAATCTAATGCTAACACGCTCCAAGCTTCAACGAGGTGAAGGTGAGCTAGAAGAATACAATCTTGAGATCGACAAACAAAGGACTTTGCCAACAATGGAAGAAGTTGAAGTTGGGAAAATCACTGAGCAAGAGCTTGATGACAATTCTTTTCAGTGAGCCTTTCTTGACATGAAGGCTATAGTGGAAGAGCTTTATGCAGAAAATAAGAAGCACAAAAAGGGAGATTCTTCGAAGCAAGAAAAGAAGGAAGATCAAAAGGAAAAAGAAAGAAAAGATCCATAAGCTCCATCTCCTCCATCTTCCCCTTCTTCTTCTGCCTCTTCTACTGCTGTTAATCCTTTCAAAAGCAAGTCTAAGCCTATTATTAAACTAGATGTAAAATTTGAATTGCCTAAATATTGTGGTGAGTTAAATGCCAAAAAGTTAGATGATTGGATCCAGTAGGTAGAAGTGTATTTTAGGATTCAAGGCCTAACAAAAGATGCTTCTATGATCCAGTTAGCCACTATCCGGTTGGGAGGTACAACTCTCACTTGGTGGGAGAGTAGGATTCAAGAGGAAATTGCTTGCCATGGTAAGGTCAATATGACTTGGATGGAATTTGTTGCTACCCTTAAAACATAGTTTTATCCTTTAGATTATATGCAACAATTAAAAATGAATTGGAAAACCTTTAGGAAAGGTAAGGGTCAGTCTATCCAAGATTACACCCATGAGTTTGGAAAATAGGCTATTGCTTTAAATATTCCATTGTATACTTAGGATACATTACTCAAGTACATAGGTGGTTTGCATTCTTACCTAAGGCATACTATTCTAATGTTGAGTCCTAGTAATCTGGACGAAGTGTCAGTCCAAGCCACTCATTTAGAGTCAAGGGGTAAGAACACTTTCAATGATAATTTTGCAAAGAAACCATCTAAGTCTGAGGGGAAGTCTAAGGGTAAAGACAAAGATAAAGATAAAGGAAAAGGGAAAAAAACAACTATAGTTAAGAAGGAGGGTGATAAGCCCACATTATCCCATTGCAAGAAAGAGGGGCATGATGATTCAAAGTGTTGGAAGCTACATCTCGAATTAAGGCCAAAAAGATATAGAGGCAATAAAGGCAAGCAAAAGACTACTACAGTGATTCAACAAGATCTTGGATCCAACTTTGGAGATGAAACCCAAATTGTTGCTCCTGGCGTCCAAGGTAAAGGGAAAGGTATAATTCTCTCTTTGGATGCAAATGTTTCTAGTGCAAATGAAAGTACAAGTAAAGTATCTACTCCTAAAGCTGATAAACAACAAAATGAATTGTTTCATATCCGAGTTGTAACTAAGCACACTAAGATTGACACACTCTTTGATACAGGTTCTCAAGTCAACTTAATATTTGAAGAGGTGGTAAAGAAACTTAATCTAGCTACAACACCTCATCCAAAGCCATATCTACTTGGATGGGTTTGCAATGATGCTCAACTACAGGTAACAAAATAATGTAAATTGAAATTTTCTATCACTGCAAACTTTGTTGATGAGGTAGAAGTAGATGTTGTTCCTTTGGATATTTGTGGTCTTGTGTTAGGGAGTCCTTATCTGTATGACATAAAAGAAATTTTTTATAGGGGGGGAAAATAAGTATCATCTCTTTAAGGATGGGATAGAATACATTGTACATGCACACAAAGTTAAGACTAATCTTGCATTAGTTAATGCTGGTTAGATGAAAAGGTTGGTCAATTCTAGTAAGAAATTTGTATTAATGCTTGTGAAACCCAAAGAGGATGAAAAAGCTAAAACATTTAAGGGGTGTGATCTAAAGCATAAAGTTGAGATGGTCAAAATAGTTTCTGCTTATGATGACTTATTTCAGGTTCCAAAGGGATTGCCACCTAAGAGAGAGATACAACATGAAATCTAGTTGCAATAGGATGTGCCTCTTCCAAACATTGGCATGTACCATTTATCAGTTTTGTAGAATGAGGAAATCAAAAAGCAAGTTCAGGAGTTGGTGGAAAAAGGAGTCATCCATCCTAGTACATCTCCTTGTGGTTCTCCAATTGTGTTGGTTCCAAAGAAAGATGGGTCTTGGAGAATGTGCATGGACTATTGAGCCCTAAAGATAACGATAAAGAACATGTATCCTCTTCCTTGAATTGATGATTTACTTGATCAGTTAAAACATGTAGTTTATTTCACTAAGTTAGACTTGCATAGCAGATATCATCAGATAAGAATTGCAGAAGATGGCATTTGGAAAATTGCATTTAAGACAAAGTAGGGATCGTTCGAGTGGTTGGTCATGCCCTTCGGGCTTTGCAATGCACCGACTACATTTATGAGAGTCATGAATGATTCCTTTCATCCTTTTATTGATGATTTTTTCATAGTCTATCTAGATGATATTCTTGTATTCATTCAAACTTGGGAAGATCATGTAATTCATGTAAAGAAAGTTTTTGATGTATTGAGAAAAGAAAAACTTTTTGTAAAGATGTCTAAATGTGAATTTGCTAAGACATCCTTAGTGTACTTAAGCTATGTCGTAGGTGGTGGTTAATCGAAAGTAGACCCTGTGAAGGTGAAGTTATTGTAAAATGGCCTAAGCCAAGTATAGTAACTAAAGTCAGAAGTTTCTTAGGTGCACTCCACTACTAGAGAAAGTTCATTGCAAACTTCTCCTACATTACATCACCATTGCATGCATTAACTAGTACAAAGGAAACTTTTAAGTGGAGAGGTCCACAACAGAAGGCCTTCAACACTTTGAAGGAGAAGTTGAGCACAACACCAGTTCTGGCTTTACTAGATTTACACCAACCATTTGAGATCAAGATAGATGCGAGTGGATTTTCCATGGGAGTAGTGCTAATGCAAGGAGGTAAACCAATCTGCTTTTAGTCTGAGACCTTTTTAGGTGCAGTAATTAACTATCCTACTTATGATAAGGAACTTTATGCATTAGTTCAAAGTGTTAAAAAATGGAAACACTACTTAATGGGGAAATAAACTGTAATCCACATTGATCACAACCACTTTAGTATTTTCCTTCACAATCCAAACTGCAACAAAGTAGGCACTTTAGGTGGATGGGTTTTCTTCAACAGTTTCATTTGGTAATTAAGTACAAAAAAGATGCCCATAATAAAGTAGCAGATATGTTTTCTAGGCATCCTATTAAAAATTCTTTGATTATCCTTAAAGGTAGTTCCATGGTACATGAAAGTTTTCAGGAACAATATGCTAATGATGAGGACTGTAAGGAAATTTATTCAGCTCTAATTGTAGGAAAACATGTAGAAGAGAAAGATTACTATGTGCAAGATAAATTGTTGTATCACTTGGGAAAGTTATGCATTCCAAAAGATGAGCAAGCGTAGGTAATCAGAGAAGCACATAACTCATTAATTGCAAGACATTTTGGGGGTAAGCAAGACAATCACTCAGCTGCAAAAGTATTGTTATTGTCCTTGTATGCAATAAATTGTAACTAAGTATATTAGCGGTTGTGTTATGCGTGCAACAAGTAAACCTAGTAACATAAAATTAGGGTTGTACACACCTCTACCTGTACCATCCTATCCATGGGAAAGTGTGTCAATGGATTTTTTTGGGGGGTTACCCATGTCTAGGAAGGATATGATTATTTGTATGTAGTAGTTGACCGGTTCAGCAAAATGTGTATTCTAATGCCTTGTAAGAAACAGGTCACTGTTGAAATGACAACTCAGATGTACTTTCAATTTGTATGGATTCATTTTGGGTTACCTACTTCTATTGTATAAGATCAAGATTCTTGATTCGTAGGGGGATTTTGGTAAGCTTTGTGGGGACTCATGGACACCAAACTGAAGAAGAGTACAACCTTCCATTCAGAGACCGATAGACAGATAGATGTAGAAAATAGGATAGTTGTGCATCTGCTCAGAGGTTACTATAGCAAACATCCCAAGTTCTGGGATGAGAGTCTTCATTATGTGAGCCATGCTTACAACCATGCGAAAAACTCTTCTACAAACAGGTCTGCTTTTGAGACTTGCTTCAGTTATGTGCCCAAAACATTGACGAATTTTACTTTTGGAAAATATGATGTTGAAGATGGACTCCATGATTTAGAGAAGGCTTTAAAGTTCATCCAGAAAGTCCAAGCAATTCATCAGGCAGTGGAAGCCCAATTGGAGAAGAGTCAAGCCAAATACAAGGCTCAACATGATAAACATCGCAGTGATCACCATTTTCAGGTTGGAGACAGAGTTTGGTTACATATCAGCAAAGAAAGAATGCAAGGCAAAGGAAGGAAGCTCAAGCCAATTCGGTATGGTCCCTTTGAGATCTTGGAAAAGATCGAAACCAAAGCCTTCCGCCTTAATCTTCCTCCATACATGCACATTTATTCACTTGTCAATGTTGAGAATCTGAAGTTGTATGAGCCTACAATGATATTGGATGAAGACACAAACATTTAGGTTCCATCAGTTGATGATCTTTTACCGAAGTACATGTTAGAGTTGCTAGAGGATGTCATCTTAGATAGAAAAGACAGGACATCAAGAAGAGGCACAGTTGAATACCTCAGAGTGAGACTGAAGGGGATGAATCCAAGCAAGGAAAAATGGATGGAGATTGGTAAAGTGAAGGAACTTTACCCTCACTAAATTTTTGAGTAATCAAGCTTTCGGGGGTCCAAAAGCTCTCTAGTGGGGAGGACTGATCTAGGGGGATCCTTTTTCAATGAAAATTGAAGTGTCCCTAATGCTATAGAATTCAACACCATCAGAAAGAGCAGATAATCTTTGATTCCAACGCAAATTGAATGGAGTTGAAAGGAGTCCATTTCCTCAAGTTATGACTGGTCAAATTCAGGGTCAAACTGGCACTAGGGGTTGTCTAGGAAGTGAAAAAAATGATCGTCTTAGAAATTGACAAAAGTGGTGTCAAAACAAAGAGCTTGACAAGACAAACCCAATGATGTTCATTTCATTTAAATTTGAGATTGTATGCCTGAGATATCTCTAGTTAAAGTTGGGTTGACCTAGTGGGCCAAGGTGGTACGAACGATGATGTCAACAAGCTTCGTACCGTACAAATGATGAGTCAGGCCAATCAATGGGCGACACATGGCAAATGGCCATACAGACTATACAATCGACATGGCAGCCTTTGAGATGGACATGTGGTAGTCCGTATTGCTTGTGTGGGACAGGTGACGTGTCTGATGCGTTGTATTTGACAGGCGAATTAGAGGGCACCACGTGGCCCAATCACAAGGTGCCATGTGGCACCCCACAGACCTCCTCCATTGGTGCATTCCTTTGGCGAATATGAACAGTTTAAAAAAAAAATGTTATTGGTGGGGGTTGAACCCCCCACCTCCTCTTTGCAATGCAACAACCTGACCAGTGCGCCACGCATCTTGCCCTTAACCATATGGGGTGTTATTTTTGTTTTATTGTTGAATTTGTTGGAAAGTGGTTTATAAAATGGACGGCGGGGGACTCGACCCTATAACCACCCGCAAACAAAATCATATGCCACTTATGCACCACTATATGGCTTTAACTATATATTTGGCTTTGATTAGTTTTGTTAAAGGTAAAACCCGATTGCCCATTTTTTAAAACAAAATCCCTCTTATTTTAAAGGGGTAAATCTTTTAATATTTCTAAAAAAATTTAAAATAAACTATGTAAAGCCCGAGAGACTATTAAAAGGGCTATAATAGATATATGAATATTTTAAAGGGGGATATTATGAGAAGATTAGGGATTTACATATGTAAATAGGGGGATTATGTGAGATTTGGGTGATTTTTTAAAATCTTTTGGTTAAATGCCAAAATGAGTAATATTGGTGTATAAAAAGGTGTAGAATAGGATGGGAGAGACTAAGTGGTGGTAACTTGGGAGAATAATTTTGGTGAAATTTTTCTCTTTCTTGTGCTTTCAAGGAGATTGTTCTTGTGCACTTTGGAGGAGTTATTCAAACTTTCTTTGTACCAGGGAGAACCTATGCTAGAATTTTGTAACCGTTATTATGGAAAATTAATTGGATCCGTCCACTCATTTGAGAGGGGCCCAGAGATGTAGTCATTCTTATGATGAACTCCATTATCAATTTTGTTTGCGTTCTCTCTTTTCTCTCATTTTGAATTTCATCACTTTGTTATTTCCGTTTATTTAATCATGTTCATGTGTTAATTTTGATTAAGTAATTTGGATTTCTTTAATTGTAATTGTTACACATTCAATTCAATTTTCATAGATCCGTAAAAAAAATCAGGTGGAAACGAAGAAAATTGATGCTATCATTAACATGCCACCTCCTAAAAACATTGCTTAGTTGTGTACCCTACAAGGGAGGATTCAAGCTATCCATCATTTTGTAGCATCCTTAGTGGACCAAACATTACCCTTTACACACCTTCTTAAGAAAGAAGTTGAATGAGGATTGTAAACAAACCTTTGAGAGTTTGAAAGATTATCTCACTACTCCACCTATTTTACAAATCACTATGCAAGAAAGACCATTCATCCTTTATACAAAAGCATCAACCCATGCTCTAGTAGCATTGTTGGCTCAACAAGATGATAGTGATAGAGAACATCCCATTTATTACATTAGCTGAACTTCAATTGATTACAAAACTAGATACACAACGATAGAAAAATAATGTTTGGCTCTTGTATTTGATACGAGTAAATTGAGACATTACTTACTAAACACAAAAAATCATGTGATGACAAAGTTCAATCCTTTAAAACATATTTTTGCTAAAACTGATTTATCGAGACGTTTAGCTAAATGGGTTATGTTGCTAACTAATTTTAATCTTAAATTTTTCTCTCAAAAGGAAATTAAAGGACAAGCCTTAATCGACCATTTAGATGATGCTTCTTCTCCCTTAGCATTACCTAGTATAGACTCATTCCCCAATGAAAGTGTTTTGACTATGGAAAAAGAAACATGGGAATTATATTTTGATGGTTCTAAGTGTCAAACTGGCTCCAAAGCTGGGGTTATAATAATTCCTCCTTCAAGAAAGCCTATTCCCTTATCCTATTTTCTAAACTTCCTATGTACAAATAACACTACAAAGTATGAAGCTTTAATTGCTAGTATATGTGCAGAGTTAACCGTAGGTGTTCAACACGTTTCTATATTTGGTGATTCTCAATTAGTCATAATACAAATAAATGGTTCATATCAAGCAAAACATGATAAACTCATTTGGTACAAAAACCTCACAATGACATTATTAGACAAATTTTCATCATATACCATTGGCAACATACCATGAAAGGATAATCGACATGCAAATGCAATGGTAAGTGCTACTTCCATTGTATCTCCTAAAGATCCCTTTGTTGATTTCACATTTAGAATCCAAATGATCCTAAAACCATCGATAGATGATAAAGTTAAAGAAGTGTTAGTAACCAATGTCGAAAAATCTAGCAAATGGTACACAACAATATTTAATTACTTAAAATAAGGTACCTTTCCTAAACCTACAACTAAGAACACTTGAGCTCATATTTGAAAACTCACATCTAAGTACATAATTCTAGCAGACGTTCTTTATAGATGATCATTTGATGGTCTCTTGCTTAGATTTCTTAAATTTTTTGAAATCCCTATAGCACTTGAAGAAGCTCATGAAAGTGCTCATGGAGGAAATTTTGGAGGAAGATCATTAGTTAAAAAATTAATCCATATAGGATATTATTGGAGACACATGGAACAAGATTTTTTTGCTCACATTAAGAAATGTCATAAATTTCAAGTACACAACAATTTGATTTATGGTCCCACTTTCGAGCTTCATGCCTAAGTTCCTATTTTGGCCATTATTGGTTTGGGGTTTGGATCTTATTGGAAAAAGATCACCACCCTCTTCCATTGTACATAAGTTTATAATTATCATGACAAATTATTTCACAAAATGGGTAGAAGCTATCCCTCTTCACTCCATGACAATTGATGTGATATGTCGTTTCATATTGGAACACATTATTGCTCACCTTGGCCTTCCTTCTGCATTAGTTTCAGATAATGGAACTCCATTTAAGAATAATGATGTGAAGAAATTCTTGGAAACATTTCATATTCAACATCGCTTTTCTACATTACCCACAGTCAAATGGTCAAGCAAAATCAACTAATAAAACTCTCAAGCAAATCTTAAGGAAAATAGTAAGTAAGCATAATAAAGATTGGCACACTCAATTAACTTATGCATTGTGGGCTTATCATAAAAGTATCAAAAAATCTACATGAAACACTCCCTACAACCTTGTTTATGATGCTGAAGTAATAATGCCCTTAGAGTTAGAAATTCCTTCATTGTGAATTGATCTTAGGGGGCTTATTGATGATACTACTTATAAAGAGCAACAATTGCATTAGCTTGAAATTCTTGATGAACAATGCATTAATGCTCTCGAGCATCTCCAAGCTTATTCTAAATGAATGAAATGTAGCTATAATGATCATGTCATCCCTTGTGCATTTAATAAAGGTGACTTGGTGTTATATGAGAATCAATGTAATATCAATGCCCCTTCAAATGAAAAAGAAAAATTCAACACTAATTGGTTAGGACCTTATATAATTGACAAAAGTTATGGGTCTAGAGCATAAAAAATAACGGAAATGGATGGTACACCTCTCAAAGAACCTATCAATACCACACATTTGTGTCGGTACTACACCTAACATCTTCTTTGAATAGCATGTTTATTAAAGCAATGTTGTTAGATTAAGTAATTAGTGTTCTATTTTATCTCACATTGCTTCTTTCTTTGAAAAACAAATATTTGTGTGTCTTAGATTATGGAGTAACTATTCAATAATTTTGGATTATTACTTTGGTTTATATGCTATTTAAATACATTTTGTGTGTTGTGTTAGATTAGATCCTTTATATGCATTTGGTATTTTGATCACAAAGTGCATTTAATTTAATATAGCATACCCAATCACAATGTAGTATCTAGTATAAACTAAAAGTGTTCTAATTAAATCACATAAAAATTAGATCACAGAGACATTTATTAAATATTATAAGGATTATTTAATAAATCACATCGACATCTAATTCAACATAAGCTCATAAAAAATAAAACATAAATGCTCATATATTATGCATAGAGAGTTAAGTACATATAATCAGAAATACAATGCTAGTAGGGCCTATAACTACTAGACCCCTTAGGGCCTAGTGGTGTCATCCATTAAGATATAGTAGAATGTGATTGTGATCTACTTATAGATGCCCATAGGCCCTGCACCTCTCCAACCATCATAGTCTCCCATATAAGTGCCTTAACATGCTCCTGATCGATGTAGTCTCTATTTTCCTACACCCTAGTAAGCTCCTCCTGTAGCCTTGAGATGTCTACTCGTAGGGTGATCTTCATCCTGCTATCAGTCAAAGCTCAAGATCCTTGAAGCTCTTCATGTGCTATATGCAGTTCTAAATTTTTTGCTAGAGCTCAGTCAACACATCTGGTGGCACTCTCATATGTTGCCCTCAATCTCGTAACTGGCTCAAAGAGATCTGCATGTTGCCTCATGAAAGGTGGGGGCATGTACTATGAAGGTATATAATCATTTGTGGAAAATGGAGGCACCATATATGTGGTCACTCACTGGTAGAGCTCATGTCACTCTCATGTGGACCCTGCAAGATGGAAATTATAAAATATATATGTACACATCATGATATATATATATATATATATATATATATATATATATATATATATATATCAATCATATACATAAGGGTAAAAGCATAATGAAAACATAAATATCACATCATCACCTGGATCTCCAACTTTCTAGTTGGGGTATAACCATGTAACAATGGTTCCCTTTGGTGTAGGAAGTGTGGATGGCATGCTATTGCTGGCCTCCCCACACTCATGAGTGTGGATCTTTTCTATGATTGTTGTACGTGCTCTAGTTACTTGGGTAGGGGGTGAGTATCTTCCCTTGGGGGAAACTGAGGCCTCATCTATCTCATAAGTATTATCACTCATCGATTGGGTATCCTCCTCATCACGAAATATATCTAGTACTATGTCATCATGATCTATATCCCCATCGAGCTCCTCATCATCCCTATCATCTCTGCACTTAGGAAGAGGTCCTGCATGGACCATAGGGTGATGTATAGGAAAGACATGGGATGGTGGTGCTCCAACCCATCACTATCCATAGGCTTATGTGGTGCCTATGTCATCAACATTGGAGACTGGGGGCACGTCAAAGTCCTCATCCTCTAAGTCACTAATGTAAACATACTAAATGGTAAGACGATGAGTGTCTATAGGTCTAGGGGCACTCCATGCTAATCATAGGAACCTAGGTCAAGCCCTTGGTGGAACCTGTACCTGTCCAAACTGGCACATAACACAATCATAGTAGAAGGGTCTCACTATGTATTCGTGTTATCCTAGTACAAACCGATCCTGTTGCAATCTGACTAGCTCATGTCTCTCATCTTCCCACTGTGGTATCCTGAGATATGGTCTCCATGAAATATCACCCTCATCTAAATGATTGAATCTGACATGCCAATGTAGCAAATCACCCTCCTGTCATGCTTGCCTCATTGAATAGTTGTAGGCCTGTGGGTAGTCCATGGACGCTATGGTAGGATATCCTGTGGGTCAAGTGCATGTGATATGCTCAAAATACCAAAATTGTAAGAGTGTACAGTGCACTATGCTATCCAAATCCTAGTAAACAAACCACCCTAGATCATAATACAAATATGCCAGCATACTGTGACCTTGGGAATAGATGGTCGTATGTTGCTCCATGTCCCAAATAATATGAACTAGTTCTCTGTTTAAGTGAGCTCCTCATCTATTAGGAACTAGTGTGAGTGCTATAGTAATGATCATAATACACTAGAGTAGTAGCGTCTACTCGTGTAGTAGCCATCTGAGCTCAACGCGAGGTCTGATGCTTGACTCTCAGATGGGGCGCTCTAGATAGTACAAGATATCATAACACATCTTCTCATATGTCTGCTCATCAACTGAGTGCACAACCTCACCTCAGATGGGTAATCACATGATGAGATGTATGTACTCTAAGGTGATGATCATCTCCTCAGTAGGAAGATGATAGGTACACATGTTAGCATCCCATCTCTCTACCATGGCCAACAACATGGCATCATGATATCTCATTGGTGGCATGGAATATACCCAAAATAGTCCTATATTTGTAGAATACTAATCTCCTCCTTTGATAGTCATGTGACGAGTTGTTGGAGGAAAAAAAAATGTTTTCCTTTGAGATTTTGTCGGGCTTGAGTAGGGATCTAAATAATAAAATGAGAAAAGTAAATCCTAAATATATCCATTAAATAATTAAAAAGTACAATAAAGTTTCTCTAGGACACTTTACGACCAACTTAGACATATGGGCCATTTTTGAACAGGGGGTCTTGGACACTTTAGCCATTTTTAGACACTTTGCAACCAAGATGGATGCTTTGTGAAAAGGACGCTTTGTGACTTTGTTTTCTAGGGTTCTAAAAATTATACAAAATGCATAAAAAAATACTGTAAATGCATGAAAATGAAGATAAAGCAGAGAAGAATCCACCTACCATATTCCGAATCGTGCCCTATGCTACCTCATCATGAAGAATGTTAATTCTAGGAGGCCTGTAAGTTCATCTACTTGACTTATTGAATCAATCTACACCAAGATAACTTGCAAAAAGGTAAATGCCAAAATGATAGGTAAAAGTGTCATTTTCATTCATATATACTTAATTTCATTAAAAAGATACATATTTTATTTTAGGTATATTTCATTCAAATCAACATATTGGGGGATAGAGAACTCTGTTTTTATGTCGTTTGTTGCGTTGGATTCATAATTCCATCCCCAAACTAATCCAATGTCTATCACTATGTGGTATTGTACTTGGAATACCCTATGATAAAACTTAAGAAATTCAATGTGGTTTTATGGCTACCCTGATTCCACCTCCATAAAGAAAGCAAAATCAAGGGGGCATACATCTACCCTTGAATTCAATTCTCAGCAAAAGTTTGATAAGAGGATTTTTGAATGAGTAAAATTTTTGTGTTGCAGGATGCATTCCTAACATTGTGGTTTTGCAAATGACTACATTTGGAGGTTTCATTCTCCCTAATAAATCCATATGACTATCCTTTTTTATAAATTTTAGAGCTAGAATTCCTTTAGCTTGCATATGCACGTAGTGTCATATGGCCGCTAAAGTGGGGGCTAAATGTAGTGTAGAAAATTGTACCCCTTTCTAGGAGAAAGTATAATTTCACACTTAATATGGACCTATTTTAGTGACCTTTCATTTATGAAAATTTAAACCTTATTTTTGGGCCCCTAATACCCTTTATTATGCATTGAATAAATGCTATTGATTGAATTAATGCCTCGACATTTATAAAGTTTTGAAGTTTTAGGTTAGGACCCATTCACCCATGGTCGAATGGGTCCTCATTAAGTACCTTAAACTCAAATTTAAACATATTTTTAGCAGCATTTCAAAGTCTCAAATTCAAATTTCAAGTGTCGGCTTTCAGGATCTGATAATTGGAAAATTAGAAAGGAAGCCTATAAAACTAAGTTTCACAATCATTTTTCACTAGCGAGGAAGAGAAATTCACATGAGATCAAAAGTATTCATATTCAAGAGAAAGGAGAAGTTAATCAAGCATTCAAAAGTGAAGTCTTGGAGTAACATTTTAGTTGTTTTTGCAGGTCTTCAAGCTCATTTTGATATCAAGATCAAGCATTGCCAAAGATTGATGATAGATGCTTATGGAGGATCATGATGGATTCTAGGTTTCAAGAGATACACTAAGACATTCAACCAAGCCTAATGATTTGTTTCCTAAGTTGTTCCATCTTCTATTATCATTCTACTTTCTACCTAAAGGAAGGTATATTCAATTTTGAGACTTATTAGGGTGATTTGAGATCTCTTGAAGTAGGTTTTCATAATTGGTCATGTTCATTTTAGGGATCTTGTTCCAACACACTTGAATAGGGTTACTTTGCATTTTAAGCTTCCTTAATCTTAGACACACTTGAGGTTAGGGATTGCACACATATTTTATGTTTCAAATCTATATTTTTCATCAAGGTTTAATTACTAAACTTGGGGTTTGATTGAGGCAAACCCCTATCCACCAACAAACAACAATATTGTTTTGAAGATTTTCCATAGATTCAGATTCAAGAGAAAAGGTTCAGAGTTATAGGGAAGAAGTGCAAGTCTCAGACTTAAATCTCAGACCCAAAATTTTCCAGAAAAGGCTACCAAGACCCATTTTCCCTTGGGTGAATGAGTCCTTGTTAGGGTTGCAGAAATAACATTTTGTGACAGGTGCACAACATTTATCCCTTCCATATTTTCCAAAAACTTTGTTGGTTCCTTTAGTTTTATGCTTAATCTACCAAATCCAAGTTATAGATTACATTTTGGAATTGATTTGATATTTTAATCTTTCTCCCCAAAGTGTTGTTTGACCTAGACCCTCGTCTTGACACAAAAAGGAATTCTAAAGATTCCTTCATAGAATTGATTGTCCTATGGGTAGTTAGTCAATTCTTTGTTGGAATCTCATTTCCTAATGAAATTAGAGAAGTAGGATCCCTTTTTCCTCTTTGGATCCACTTTTCTATTTTGGGAAACCTTAGAAGCATCCTATTTTTCTATGTTTCAAGAAGATTGTTAAAGGTTAGTCAAAGTAAATAATTCAAATCAAATTGCAAACCTTAACAAATAAAAGCACTATTTACCAGATAAAGGCATTGATCTTTAGGACAAAGGAATCACTCTGTCAAACTACAAAGGCACCTTTTGCAAAGGCATTAACCTTTATGCAAAGGATTTAGACTGTCCTGTTAGAAAATAGAAATTAAGTTAGAAAAAAATCATCAGTTTAGGACAAAGGCATCAAACTGTCAACAAACAAATGCATTGATATTTTGTAAAGGTGTCAATATTTGTGCAAATACATCGATCTTTGACTTGAAAAAGCATCAATCTTTAGAAAAAGGCACCTCACTATCTTTGTAACATACAAGGATGACAAATCTTCACAAATGTTGTTAAGATAGGGATGTGGGTCCCACCGAGCATGCCAAAACATTGTATGATTGGAATGAATGATCAATTAACAAGATAATTGAAATAATTAGGATCCTAAAAACATAAAGAATCTGCAATATAATGATCAAACAAGTCCATACTCAATGAAATTCATTTGCAGCACATTCGAAAGAGTTTAATCTAAAGAATTGAACATAATTCAAAGTTATTAAACAAATTGAAGGTGCAAGCTCTCAATCTCATTGTGGATTTATGCATAATTGTGATGTAGATTGCTTAATTGAATGCATAATCCATTTGCAAAAGCTTAGTTTAAGAGGTATGATTCACAAAAAAATTGTCGAATTGCTTAAGGTTGGCTCAAGAATTTGAGAGAGTAAGGATGCTATGAAGATTGTGCATGAATTTCATGTTGAGAAGGCATGGTATTTATAGATTTTAGAATCTCGATCAATGGTCAAGATTGAAAATGGTAATCAATGGATGAGAGAAGATCAAAGAGGTGAGTGTGGATGAAGGATTAATCAGATGGTTCATAATCCATGAGGTGTGAATCAAGGATTCATCAATTGTTCATAATCCATGAGAGCTTAACAATTTCCCTTATTTCATGGAAATATGCTAGAGATATTTTGAATTGGAGGGAAGAATTTGAATTTGAAAAGGGAAATATCTTTGTGAAAGTTGGAGGATTGGAAGAAAATTAGTTAATTACAAAATTTATGAAAATCATTTAATTGTGTAAATTGGAAGAATTAAGATCTTTAATTAAATAATTAAGAATTATTTAATCAAGTGGGATTATTAGCATGAAAATGATGAGTTAATAAAATAACCTTAATTATTTGATTAATAGGAGAATAAAGTGAATTTAACCAAATAATTAGATATTACTTAATCAAATAGGGGAATTAGGTGATTATGATGAAAATGGTCTTAGTATGTGAAATCAAGATGTGTGATATAGTCAAGAATTTTTTTGGTGTCTACAGGTACAAGAGGACAACATTCATGAGTAGATCTTGGGGATTAAAAGAAACTTGTTTATTTTAGAGCCCAAATCCAAATGTGAAAGGTTAATTGTAGTCCAATTTCAATGTGAGGAAGGTACACCAAGCAAGATTTGGCTGAAACAAAGAAAATGATGTAACTTTTAAGAAATTTCCAAATTGAAAGAGATACAGTGATTAGAATAAATGAACCTAGAGTCCAATGCTAAACCTGAGATGATAGTTTTATGAAGAGCTCTAAATCCACTTTCCCTTGCAAACCTTTAATGTTCAATCTCTGCACATAAAATTCAATAGACAAGCCTAGAAAATAAAAGTAAGATCACTTATTTTATATCCTCAAGATCACTCTAAGGTGCAAGAGGAGAGCATATGTAAGTAGAAATTGGGGATTAAAATAAAATGGTTTGTTTTAGGTCTCAAATCAAAATGTGAATGGTAAATTTTAAGCTCAATCTCAAATGTGTGAAAACATGCAAAACAAGATAGTTTAAGACAAACAATGATAACACCAATGGATTATTTAGGATTTAAAAAGTAATAATAGAACTATTGTAAAGATCAACAAATAATGTTATAATACAACAAATAGATGTTTAGAATTTTCTTAGATATGCTCATCACAAGGTTGCAATTTTATTTTATTTTCATTTTCACCTATTCAAACTAGATCTGATTAGTGTGTAGTATTTTTAGTCCTAAAATTAAAAATTAAAAGAATAAACCCCTTATAAAATTCTAAGAGCTTTCCAAAATGTAAAAATATTAAAAAATTCTTTAATTTGTGCACTAAAAAGTAGATTTATGGTAGAACCCCAATTTCTAAAGATTGATTTTTGGTCACTATTTTGACCTCAAAAATTAAAATACAAAGAACATACACCTATTTAATTTTTGAGAGCTTTACAAAAAATAAATTGAAAAAGTCATTGATTTGCAACTTTCAAACTAGATTTATGAAAACCCTAAAATGACAATAACTCACCAAATATTATTGATTTGAGTATGATTTTTGTATTGTAACCTCTTGAGATGATCCCTAAACCTTAGTAAAAAAATTATAAAAAAAGTACAAGCCATTTGAAAGATATGATAAAATCTTTGAAAATTAAGATTTTTCTTATTTGATAATTTCATCATTAATTGAATACAAAAAATTAAAATACAAAAAAGAGATCCTTGTTCAATTTTTGAGAGATTTCCAAAAATATTAATATTTTTGAAAAAATTGTTGATTTGTGACCTAAAAATAAAATTTATGAAAAACCCTAAAATGCCAACAACTTGTTAGAGTAATCATGCATTAGCTAATAATTAATTAATCTTTAATTTATTATTAGTCTAATTTATTCTCGTGCACTTAAGCTAAATTTAGGAGTGTTTTAATTTTTTATTAGTTGAGCTAATATTAGATCATATGTCTCATCTCATGTGATGTTGACACTTGTCACGATCGGATCCCTTTCTCATTTAGGGTTTTACTATTATAAGCACTCAACCCTCATTTCAGTTCTCTTGAGATTTCATATCTTCTTGAGAGTCTCTTGCTTTTGTGGCTTTTTCTTGTTGAGGAATATTGCATATATTGTTTGTAGATCTCTTCCATGGAAGGTGTATTTGTTTGTTGTTTGATCTTGTGGCTCGTGGTTTTGTGCTTGTTTCACAATTCTAACGTGGTATCAGAGCTCCAAATCTGCAACTTCTTGTTCCTTTTTTGAGGGATCTTGGCCTTTGTTACTTGGACCCATCTTTGCTTTCATGCGTTTTGTCCTTATTTTTTAGCTTCTCCCTAAGTTCATCTTAAGGGGGGGTGTTAGAGTAATAGGTTAATTACTTAATTAATTTAATCATATTGATTCATTAATTAAGTCACCTTTACTTTATTTTTCACTTAAGCTAAACTTAGGCACTTTAATAATTACTTTATTAAAACCTAGGGTTCACTTTATGGTTTTATCTCCTTTCTTAAGGATTGATCTATTTGTAATTATTAATTCTTATTTATGCAATTTTACTCTCTTGGTTTGGATTCATGCCTCATGTGTGTGTGCCACAGTTTGCACACCCTTTTATTTGTATGTTGTTTATCCTACATGCACTTCTTGGTTTCACATAGTTTCAGTGTACTTGTCACAGCTCTCCCTTTTTCAGCATTATGGGGGGGGGTTTCTACTATTGGTGCTAATGCTTCCTTGGTTTCGTGTTGGAGTGAGCTATGTATATAGTATTTGTTCCTATGTACTTTTGGATGCAACGTACATTAGTGGTTGGTTACATGCATTTTGATGAGATGGATCACTTACCATATGGACACTCTTGCATTCCTATTTCTTGAGGTTCTTCATTCAACACTCTATCATTCATCTTTCAAAAATAGTGTACAACTTCATGCTTCTATATTTTCTACATGTTCCTATTTTTTAGGGCATTTCCTTTTTTGGAGGCTTCTCCCGTCCTTCACTTGGCTTTCATCTCTTTTTGGAGTGGAGTTTTTCCCATGAGGTTTTCTATATTTCTTCGCATTATAGAGATCTTCTATTTGTACATGGGTACCTTACATGGCCTTGTTAGCCAGGACCCATCATGAATTATTTTTAGGGTTTTTAGCTACTCCCCAAGTTCATCTTAAGGGGGGGTGTTAGAGTAATCATGCATTAGCTAATAATTAATTAATCTTTAATTGATTATTAGTCTAATTTATTCTCATGCACTTAAGCTAAACTTAGGAGTGTTTTAATTATTTTATTAGTTGAGCTAATATTAGATCATTATGTCTCATCTCATGAGATGTTGACACTTGTCACGATCTAATCCCTTTCACATTTATGGTTTTGCTCTTATAAGCACTCAACCCTAATTGTAATTCTCTTGAGCTTTCATATCTTCTTGAGAGTCTCTTGCTTCTATAGCTTTTTCTTGTTGAGGAATATTGCATATATTGTTTGAAGATCTCTTGTGTGGAAGGTGTATTTGTTTGTTCTTGTGGCTCATGGTTTTGTGTTTGTTTCACAATTCTAACACATCTCACCAAATATTGATGATCTAAACCTAGTTTTTTATTGGAATATCTTGAGATCATCCACAACCTTCAATAAAAATTATGTAGAAAAAATTGCTGCCATTTGAAAGATTTGATGAAATATTTGAAATATTAGGGTTTCCCCTTCAACCTATAAAAGTTATCTCCAAAAAAAATTATACATAAAAGAGCTAAAAACAAGCAAGATAGGGTTGAAAAAACCTTCAAAAAACAAATATCTAATAGGGATGTGGGTCCGACTAGACATGCCAAAATATGAATGATGAAAATGTGAATCAAAAATATCAACAATGCAAATTTCACACCTTCACAATCATGTAATGAAGTTCAAGATCTTGACTTAGAATATGAAATTTAGATAACAAGTAAATTCATCAAAGTTAAGATCTTGATTTGCTCCATTGTTTATTGCTCTTCAAAGTAACAAACTATGAAAGAACAATAATGATATGATGCAATGATAATGATAAATGCTCAAAGATAAATGATACCTATGCTTGATAAATGACAATGATAATTCTTGATAGATCTTGATCATAAAATTTCTAAAGATCTTTACAATAAAAGTGTTAGGGGGATCTTGACAATAAAAGTGTTGGGTGGATCTTGACAATAAAAGTGCTAGGGGGTTTGAATGAAATGACAAATTCTTATTTATATGCTTCACTTAACATTTGATCAATGATGGAGATTGATTTGCAATATTAGTGGATAGGAAAATTCAAGATAGGGTAAGAACCAAATTTTGAATTTTGAAGGAGAGAATTAAATAAATAATTATGAATGTATTTATTTTAGAAGAAAATATTTAATTTAAATAAATTGGCTCTAGGAAAATTCACCATTAGCAATTCACCGAGGGAAAATTCATTGTCAACAATTCACCGCACGGGAAAATTCACCGCTAGGGAAAATTAATGGCCAAGAATTCATGTAATTAATTTTTCGCGCAGTGAATTGTCATGGCGGTGAATTGTTGACAGTGAATTGTCCATTGGTGAATTGCTAACGGTGAATTTTCCGTATGCCAAATAAATTATTTTCATTTATTTAAAAGATGAGTTTTATCTAATTAAATAATTTTTGAAAATTATTTAATTATAGAGGAAAATATTTAATTTAATAAATTATTTTTTAATTTATTTAAAATAGGAGTGTTAGATAATTAAATATTTTTTGAAAATTATTTAATTATAGAGTACCAAAGTTAACTTTAATTTTAATTTTCGTTAATGGAGGAAAAATAATAAGAGATAAATTAAATTAATAATTAAAAATTATTAATTTAATATAAACATAATAAAAAGATTAAGATAATTTAATAATTATGGGTGAAAAGAGGAAAATGTTAGCTTAATTAAAATACTATAGATGGAAGAAATGATAAGGATAATGATGAAATGATAAAATGAAAATACATTAATCATTTTTAGGTGTCTACAATAGGAACATATAGTTTGAAGTTGTTTGCACATGATTTAAGGAAAGTGAAAAAGATGTATTTCTTACAAGTCATATAACCTATGCATAAACTATATCAACCATCAATTGTCCATCTTTCACCTTTGGTGGGCCTCTATTGCAAGCTTCCACCTACATTGACTACCTACACCCTTGCCCATGGAACACCAATGTTGTGCACTTACCCGCTAGTTACAATTTGTATCACCAATATTAACATAGTTATTTCTACTAGAAATAAGATTAGAATGCTAATAATTTATCCATTGGAAACATTTCTTGACAACCTCTAACTATCACTATGAATATTTCATAAAATATTCCCTTAGATACTCAACATCAACCAATTAAATATTCTAGTGAATAACTCATACCTCATCACACCACATCATCTTCATGTCACTTTGATGTTGAATGCCAAGCCATGCAACCATACATCAATATTGATTCCACCTCAACAACCTACAATATTAACACTTAATAATAACACCTCACTAATTTGTACTACAACAAGAACAAACTTATCATATTAACATGATATCATGATGACATTAGCAACTACATTGCATCCTTTAATGCCCTTGTAAATAAAATTATGGAAATAGTAATAACCTCTTATCCATTTTTTTTACTTCTTATAGTCATTATTAGAAAGATCTTTTCAAGATCTACCACTTGGTATCATTTTTTAATAGATCATCGTGGTTTTTAAAATTTTTCTCACTCGTATCATATAATTTCTTCTATTACTTTTGTGAGTTCATCATTTTGATTTATATGTTGTGTTTTACTTCATTCATCAACTCTTAACATTATCTTTGTCTCTACTCTTAATTTTTTTGACTTACCCTTCTCTGAGCTTCTACAAGCTTTTTATTCTCTTAAGGTTTTGTCATTATAATCATGATTGATGCAAGAACAGTTAGGTCTACAAGAAAACTTGCATCAAAAAAAATATTCGGTAGGTGGTGCTTTTATTTTTCTTTAGCTTTGGTGTATTTGTTTCTTGGTGGCTTCATGTCAACTTGCTTTACTAAGAGCGTTACAACCAAAATATGGATTTATTGCATGTTTCAATCTACTTGTATATGTGCTATAAGATACCTAATAGGCTACTTCAAGCCTGATTCAATTTGCTAGAAGATAGTTTCACATGTCTATTTGCCACTATATAAAGATGATAATGATTATTTATTTTCTACTATAGGACCTATATATTTGTGTGATAAGAGGAATACATTTTTTAAAACATAATGCTTTCTTGGTGACTTCTTATTTATCAAGGCTATGCAAATAACTTAATGCTTAAAAGGTGGCTACAATTAGTAATGTGGAAGTTATGTATAGTGTTAATTAGATAAATTGATTATTATTAATATATGCCATATAATCAATACAAAGGATATCTTTTTTTTTTTTGATACGTAAGGTGAAGATTTTATATATAGAAAGAGAGAAATATACAGTCGTCTGTTGTGCAGGTATAATAACATTGATGACCTTCATTCAGCCAGAAGGCTAACATAGAGAGTTCAACCATTTCCATATTGGAAGCACCTAATACAGTATATGAGTGTAGTCTATTTTCCACAAAATTTACAAAAAACCTTTTACCCAGAACGACTAAACTGCGAATTATCAGAAACAAACCAAGCAAGAACCCAAACGGACACCAACCCGCACCCCGCTAATCACCAAAAGCCATTTACCTCTGCAAAACAGATGAAACCCTCCACCCAGTCCGTGCCTTCCACCTGCACTAACTTCACTTTCTGTTTCAAAAACTCCACTGCCACTTCTGTCAGCTTGCGATGCCTGGATAATTCAGGGCCTTTGAGGTCCAGAAGGAAAGGGTAGATCTTGACCGCATCGTCCGATTCCCACATGGAAGCAATGTCCGCTGGACGCGGAATGCCCTTCCCCGGAAGAGCCGCTTTCATAATCATGTCGATGCCCCGAGCAAGTCCTTTCGAAACAGTCGCACCATCAGTTCTTTAGCCGTTGTCTTCGGAGTGGCAACATCCAAGAGCGATGCAAGAAACCTGGATGAGACTTGGGCATTGTCTCAGGCAAATTCTTTTCGCTCCAAATGACCCTTTCCGAGTACCATCTTCACTGCTACAATCGAAACTGGATCGTCCTCAAGCAGGATACGTTTAAGACGCTGGTCCGAAACCTCCCGGAAGGCAATCTGCCTTTCCGTTGCCATTAAGGAGACAGGAGTGTCGACACCAAAGGATTCAAGCCCTTCCGCCGCGATGATAATTGTGAACTTCGACTTAGATTGTCTCTCCATTGCCTGAGATATGAACGGTGCACCCTGCAAAAACAACACAAAGACAAATACCAAGAAGCCGAACCAATATTTAGGAACTGACTTCGAGGGATTAATAAAAAACCTGAATAATGATCCGTCAGTCATTGTATACGGAACAGATTTAAACGCAATGCAATCCGTCCTTCGCATGAGATTAAATGCATCCCTAGTCTCTTCAACTAAGAGCTGTGATCAATGCGAATTATGGTGATATCCATACGTCACTTCCTCGCCCAGAACAAGGAGAAACGTACGCTACGTGTCCCACAGCAAGCCTCGTGATAACTATCCATCATGCCTCAAACCCACTCCATGGAATTGAATTATATGGCTGGCGATTACCCTACAATGATCAACCACAATCCGCTAAATTTAGCTGGATGGTAAGACTGCTGCAAGCCAAGTCCGCATGACACCCGTCCGTCCCGTCCTCCACCTCACGACCCCCTAGACACCCCGTGCCAGTGTGAGTAGCGAGGGGGGAGCCCACCCATCCACCCACAATACAAAGGATATCTTTTAAACTCTATCAATTACTAAATATTATCTTTAAAAAGGGAAGCTTTTTATTGTCTTTTATTACTAGGAAACATTTGGATGGCTTATTTCATACAATTACCATTTATTCAACAATATAATAATTATGCTTGATGTGTGAAAAACTTCATTACATGTGGTAGTTAATTTTGGAGGTCAAGATTTCATTCCTTATATTTGGGTGGCTAGCATCTCACATGCCTATTATGGAAACTGACTTCTTATTAGCTAGGTATTTCTTAGTATTGAGATTTATGGATTGTAACTATGTGCACATTTTTACATCAATATTTTGGATCATACTCCATGATACATCACTCTTCTCTCTAAATTCTTCTCATCTTGATGATGGATCATGGAGTATGATCCAAAACGTTGATGTAAAAATGTGCACACAGTTACAATCCAAAAATATCAATACTATTATCATGGATTGTGAAAATAGAATGTTTTTGATTAGAGGTAAAATAGATTTTGAAGGGGCCCCAAAACCTTTTACAAAAAAGGAACAAGTGTACCAAAAGATAACAACAATCAACACACAATAGCCAAAAAACAAAACACCATCAATGCGAAATCAACCAAAAAATAGGAACAAAACAACAACACTATATATTCTTCAGGATAGTAGCAACCTCCATGTCGCTCGCCATAGTCTTCTAAAGGTCATCCATCACTTCAAACGTTTCCTTAGCAGGAGCACTACCTTGCATCTTGGTCTTATTACGCATACGCACACTAGGACCACCCAAATTTACCTCACTAATCAAAACATTCTTCCCATCACCATCCTTATCAATAGTCACATCTTCCTCCACAGGCCTACCAACAACATCAACAACCCCACTAGGAACCATCTCCTTGCTCTTATTGGCCATAACCACAAGGGGAAATGGCAATAGATTCAAGTTTGAAATATTTATTCCCTTCCCCACCCTTCTCCAAGTTAGCACTAAGCCTTTCCATCTTGTCCTTGAGGGTCAAAATTATGAGCTCTAACATCTGCTTCATGTTCAGGGTTTGCTCAGGAACAATTTTTAAAGATTCAAACAACTCATCAATTTAACTCTAAGCCGATGACTCACCCACCTTACTTATAGCCCCACAAACCTGAACATTTGTCATATTAAGTTCATGAAACACCCACTTGACCAATTTAAACAAAGAGATAAAACTCTCCTTAGCAACCCCAGAACATCAGAGATATCCTCATGATCAAAATTAAACACATCGTTACTCACAGTAGTATCCTCCTTAGAAGAGCTAACTTTATCCTCACTAACACAAATTTGCTTACCTTTACCACCAAGAATCAACATTTGAAGCTTGCAGACCAAATCAACAATAAAATTAGTAGTAGACCATCTTCTATCCAACATCGCCACATCCACACCCGGGGAATCCACAACAATCTTCCCGCCAACATCCTTCAAGGGAGAGTCCGCTTGCATTTCCAACAACTGGCTTGCAGACCTAGCAACCAACTTCTTGTTACTGCCAGCCTCTTGGTCCTTCTTTCTCTTATTCTGCACAATAGGGGACGAAAGGGAACCCTCTTCATCTTTCTCCTTCTGACTAATAACAGGGGCTTCCACATTAATTGACTTATCATCAACTTTTTGCTCATTACCAGTCTCATATCCCTTCATATTAGGACCCAACTCCCCTTTAACAAAAAATCCCAGTTCTAGAGGCTGCGAGGGAACATCGAAGGAAGCTTGGGAGTCTGAGACATAATCAATGTCATCCTTAGTTTCAGACTCCTCCATAACCAATTTCCTCTATTTCCCTTTCTTGCTACCTGACTCTTCTTTAGAAACTGTATCATACTCCTCAACCAGTTTAATTTGCTTACCCTTAGGGGTAGCAAGCGGTTTGAAAACCTCAAAGGCTTTATCATAATCAATGATTAACAAGATGAGCCCCACATGCAAAATAGGGTTTTTGGGATTCCTTTTGTGATCCTTCAACCCAGATTCCAAAGATGCCAGAAGATAAAAAGGAAATGAAATTTTATTTTTGTGGTGAAAGTGATTAAGGAGAACAAAGTGATATGCATTTACCATAGAGAATCAACCCTCGAGGGTTATATATCTCATCAGATCCTTGGTAACATCTCCCCATAGCACTTTGATTGAGATCCTCTGGTGCCCTCCACTCTTAGCCGACTTAAGATCTTGAGCTTCATTATCGTTGAAAAAAAACCTCCACAATAGCCTTCGACTCCTTCTTGTCCCTATATACTTTCTTACCTTCAGTTGAAAGCCCAATAATATTAGCAATGAAGTATTCATTCACATCAAACTCCGTACCCCCCAATTTCAATACCTTGCTATTCCTGCTTTAGAAAACACTGTAGTCACCTGTAGGTTGTTTCCATGCAACCTTTCTAGATAAGGTGTTAACCCACCTTTCTCTAGAATACACCAAACCTCCTTTTTCTTCATAGAGTCATACGAAAAGGGCTCCACATGGTTCCTATCACCACCCATAGCCCTATAATTTGTAGAAGATAAAAGCTTGAGAACCTTGAAAACTATGAGAAGAAACCTCGAGAAGGAGAGATAAGTGTCCACAATCCGTGTGGAAACAAAAATATGGTAGAGGCTAGTAATGATTTTCAGACGCCTCCCCTTATGGACTTCAAGAAAATTAGCATCAACCCAATTACAATCTAGCTCACCATCACCCCTTATAATTACGTGCCATGTGAACATTGCCATGCGAGCCCAAAGCAATAAAAGATCTTCATCCAAGCTGGCAATTTTAAACATCATGATTTATACACACAATTGCCTCAATGGGAAGAGGGTCATTCCCCTCCCATTCCCTAGGACCCCTTACACCAAGATTTGCAAAGATATCAACAATTCCATTTCCTTCTCGAAATATATGAGATATATAGAATTCTTCAAAAGAATTGAGGATCTCAATAGCATCTAAGATGATGGCTTCAATACTCCATGAGGGAGCAGAACATTTTTTCAAATTATTAATTATATTTAGAGAATCCCCCTCTAGCCATACCTTTCTGTAGCCTTTTAAACGAGCCATTTTCAAACCATGATAGGTAGCAATCGCCTCTACAAAGTGGTTCATCTGGGTTCCCAAAGGGAGCACCACCATAGAGATGAACCTACCATTAGAATCTCTTAACACTCCCCACAACTAGTAGGACCCAGATTACCTTTAACAACTTCATCAAAGTTAACCTTCACCCAACCAATAGGAGGAGCTTTCCAAACAACATCTTCTCGAGAGGCTTTCCCTTTAGTGAGAGGAAGGGATATATCATAGGGAAATTTCCAATTATGTTGTATAGAGATATCAACTGGATTGAGCCTTATCCTTGGACCATTTTGGAAAGAAATCCCTGAGAGGAAGTTTTCTTTGATAGCAACACAAATTTTAAAACCCATAGAGATAGCAGGAAGAGCCGAACGTATGAAAATCCTATTATTGCATTCAAGCCAAATACCCCAAGCAATATGTGGCAGACAAAGAGACCAAAGAAAAAGTAGAGCAAGGTTGGAGGAGGGTCCAATCCACTGAGCCTACATTTCCCCAATCGAGGAAGGAAACACCCAACTAAGATTCTAGAGAGACAAAACATGAGGCCACACCTCTCTAGCATATCTGCATCCAATCAAAAGGTGAAAGGAGTTCTCAACATCTTCACAAAGAAAGCATCTGTTAGGCATCAAAAATTCTCACTTGACCAGATTATCAGTAGTTAAGACCTTATTTTGGAAAAAAATCCACAAGAAAATATTAACCTTGGGAATCAATTTAGAGGACCACAGGTAAGACCAGAAAGGGATAGGTCCAACAAAGGAAGCTTGAAGATGAAAAGTAGAGGAAACATAAAATTTACCATTGGTAGAAGGCCTCCACACAACTTTATCATCAAAATTAATAGTAGGGATATGAACCAAGGATAAAGCATTATAAAGATCCTCCAAACCCGGTTCCACCTCATGCAACTTCTTCCAATGACCCCCATCAATATAATCAACAACATATCTACCAATCCTCCACATATAGGTGTCCATGAAAGGTTGCACCCTGTTGGAATTATTGCCTCAATCTCACTGGATGAAACCTCTGAGAAAGCATGGTCGCTGTGACATTCTAGTTGTTTGGCCGACTAGCAGCTTAATAACCTTGTGTTTTTCTCTTGTCACTGAGACAAAGTTGATGTCTTGCCGAATAAAGTCTATTGCTGTAACTCAAGTGTGTCGGTATGTGGTCCTAGCGACAGGGAGATGTCTCACCGATTGAAGTCATCGGGGTGACTTGAACACTCGGGAAGATATCTTGGCGACTGGGAGATGTCTGGCCAATGGTATACAACTCAGAGTAACTCAAGGGTCTCGACGTGAAGTCTTGGCGACCAGGAGATGTCTCAGCGACAGTGTTAGGGGTCATCGGTGTAATGTAAGGCTTCGGTATGAAGTCTTGGTGATGAGAATTTGTCTCACCGATGCGGTGGGATGTGTTCAGAATGACTCCTGAGCTTGGTATGATGTCCCAACGATCGATGAAGGTCTTGCCGACAAAGGATATACTTGGTGCTTTCGCGGTGACAAAAGACTTTAGTATGAAGTCTTGGCAACTTGGAGAGTCTCGCCGATAGTCTTCGGTATGACTATTCGCTCGGTGAAAGGTCTTGGCGAAGGTCAAATGTCTTGCCGACTCGGTAAGACTTGGTTGCTCGATGTGAGGTCTTGGCGAAAGACAAAAGTCTTGCCGACTCAGTAAGACATGTTTGCTCAGAGGGAAGTCTTGGCGAAAGATGAATGTTTTGCCGACTGTCAGGTGCTTCGGTGAAACTTGAGGAGACTCGGCGAAACCTCTTGGCAAATGGAAAAGTCTTGCTGATGCAAAATTTGAAATCGATGTGACTTGTGAGCATCGGAATGAGTCTTGCTGATGAGAAATCTCTTGCCGATGGGAATCCTGATGTCGCCATGACTCTTGGCGACTGCTCGGTGTTCGATATAACATGAAGGCATCGATATGATCTCTTGGAAAAAGACGATAGTCTTGCCAATGGAATACTCTTGTCTATGTGACATGTTGAGTTCGCTATGACCTCTTGGAAATAGCGGTAAGTCTTGCCGACTGGGATGTTTCGGTATAACATGAAGAGCTTCGGTGTAATGTCTAGGCGAAGAGCGATAGTCTTGCTGACTATTAAACTCTTCGGAATACCTTGTGATCTTCAATATGAGGTCTTGGCGACATGGTGAAGTCTTAGCGATAGCTCTCTGGACTCGATGTAACCTCTTGCCAATAGGGATGACTCTTGGCGATATCGAATATTGGCTGTGTTGGCATCGGGGAGACACGGTTAGTGTCTCACCGACATGACAACACAGATTGAACGCCCTTGACTATTTGGATGACTATCCTACATGGTGTGACCTGGACGTATTATCTTCTATGCAAGGAAGTGGAAACATCTATGATGCTGAGCTGGGTGATTCAATAGTTGTGATCCGACAGTTGGAAACAAACTGTTTCAAAGAGCCTGTTGAGAACGAATGCATATATGTATGCATTGGAAGTTCTGAAACAATGAGTGTGTACAAAGAGTGTGCATGAGAGCCGAAGGTGAGAGCGATAGAGAGAGGGCCGAGAGGCTGGCTTGAGGTCGAGGCCTTGAGACCGAAATAGAGGAAGTGAGATTTGCTACCAGTTGTATCCAGAATGAACAAGATGTAATCTCTGAAAAGGATATGAGCCTGAAATTGTATTGTAACAGTTTGTTGCTGAATAATACAATGGCTCGATCTTTGGAGTGTGGGGTTTTTTATCCGAAAGGATTTTCCCCACGTAAATTTGTTTTTTCTGGTTTCTGTCTCATCTTTCATGTCTGTTGGTTCTTGTTGTAGAATATGTTAATGCATGCTGTTGAATTTACATGTGCTTCTCTCAGAAGGATTAATTTGGGTGTAGACATGCAAAATTAACATTATGCATTCAATCAGGTTCATTCATCAAGTAAACTAGGTTCCACATTAGGTCCATTCATCAATTAATCAAGTTCACCTTCATCCATTCATCAAGTAATCTCATTAATCTCCATCTCCTAAGGTCATTAATTTAAAATTAAATAAACATTATCATTAACCTTTTAATCAAATAAATCAAACATTCATTTAATTAAATCATAATGCATATTCCATCCTCTTCTGAATTAAATAAATCAAATATTTAAGTCATAAAAGTCAAAATCATCCTAATCATCATTAAGCTAACCTAATCCTAATTAACCTAACCTAATCACCCACCACATCCTCTAGATAATGCCACTTGCACAAATAAATCAATTTATTGATTTATTAAATTCCTTATTTTCTTTCAACATGGCATTTATGGGGAATATTCCCTCAATTTTGAAAATGAGGACAAGTTGACTTGTCCCCTCCAACATTGCAATAAATTCTCCATTTCATGTTCCCCTCTCAAAATTTATTGCACAAATTTGAATTTGAAACTCCCTCTCATGGGCACATTTCCCAAATCTTGCACATCCCTCAACCAATGGCAACTTGACAAATGGCCTTCTTTCATTGGCTTACATTTAGTCCCACATTCATCCATTTAGCCAATCTCTCATCAAGAAAATCTATAAATAAAGGCCTTAATCTTCTTCAAATGATACACATTTTACATGCAAAGTTACTCTCTTGGTTTGAGAACTAATTTTGCTCTTCATCTCCATTGCATCTCATCATTTTAGCTTTTGAGCAAGGATTGGGAAAGGGTCATTTGCACATTTGACACCAATCTACTATGGAATAGGTACTTGTTAATTGTTTTCATAATGATTTTTAGTTTTCTCTTGTCATTTGTTGCATTTTGAAGCATTTACAAGGTATTTCATAGGAGTATTCTTGAGGAATTTGTAGGTACTAACCCATGTTTGATGTTTAGTGTTTGCAAATTTTAAAAGGATGCTCATAGTGGGAAATAGCTGTTTCTGTTTCCGCTTTAGGACATAGTAGTACGTGTCTTTGAGGCAACCTAATGAAATTAAAATTGCTGAAGGCACTATTGATTGGAGTTTCTATGAGATGCCATCCATTTTTTCCTTACACACCCATGGTTCATCTTTAAGTGGCCTATTACCATACCAATAATCCTCCCAAAAAAAAATTCTCCTGCCATTGCCCATCTGCCAAAAGAGACCTTTAGAAACAAGCCTACGAGCCTTGACCATACCATTCCATAGAGCAGACCCAAACAGAGGGGAGAAGTCAGGAGACAAGAACTCCCTAATCTGGTCAACCCCACAAATATTTTTGTGATGAGAAATTTTAGCCCAATCACCATTCACTAACATTAGGTTCCACAATTGTTTACTAAGAAGGAAAACATTAAATTATTTGATCTTACGAATTCCTAGACCTCTCGCTTTCTTAGGCCTGCATATATCATCCCAAGCCACTAAATGGATTCTTCTCTTATCTTCCACCCCAGACCAAAGGAAATTTTTCTGAATACCCTCCAACTTATCCACAAATTTCCTAGGCATATAAAACAAGCTAAGAGCATAAATAGGGAGATTTTGAAAAGCGGTCTTAATCAGCTAAACTTTCCTAGCCTGGCTCAACAACGTACCCTTCCAACCAACTAGTTTAGAGTTGAACTTATCAATCAACCCCCTCCAAAAGGACTCAAGAACACTAGAGCACAAGGGAAGACCCAAATAAGACGCCAGGAGCTCACCAATATAGCACTACAAAATTCTAGCAATTTTAATCTACTTGTGGCCATGAGTGTTAAAGAAGAAAATAACACTCTTGGGTAAGCTAACCTTCTACCCAGAAGCCGCTTTGTATTTTTGCAGAACCAACTTAATAGCTTTGGCCTCTTTAATAGATGATTCCCCAAGCATGAGAGAATCATCAACAAATTGTTGATGGGAACATATAAGATTAGAAGATGAAGGATCTAACCCTAACATAAGACCATAATTTATAAATCTCTTAATAAGATGAAACAACGATTCTACCATGATAATTAAGAGAAATCAAGAGACATGATCTCCTTGTCTCAATCCCCTCGAGCAATCAAAGAGAGGGGAGGGAGAACCATTAACCAAAATAGAGAATCTAGGGGTAGAAATAAACTAATTAATAAGAGAAACCAATTTCTCCCCAAACCCAAAAGCCTTCAAAATCTTAGAGAGGAAACCCCAATCAACTCTATCAGAAGCTTTAAGCAAATCAAGCTTCAAGATAAAGCCAACACATTTATTAATAGTTAACGAGTGAATATTCTCATGAATAGTAAGAATAGAGTCCAAAATTTGTCTACTAGCCACAAAACCATTTTGCTGAGGAGAAATGATAAGGGGAAGAACCTTTTGCAGTCTCACCGCTAACACCTTGTAGAAAATCTTATAAATCAAGTTACACAGGCTAGTAGGGCGAAATTCATCAAAAGAGCCAACACTCGAATTCTTAGGCACAAGAACAATAAAGGAGGAATTGAATTCCTTCAATAGCTTACCAGTACCAAAAAATTCCTTAGTAGCGTCCACAACATCCTTGGAAATGATTTCCCAGAAATATTAAAAAGAGAACACCGAGAAACCATCAAGCCTAGGAGCCTTATTACCTTCAAAAGAGAACACAACACTATGAATTTCCTTCGCCAATGGAATACAAATGAGCTGCCTGTTAATAACCTTAGAGATGACATTAGGAATATCCCCCAGAAGATCCTCTTGGAAATCATGATCCAGTTCCTCTTCCACTGAAAGTAGGTTAGAAAAGTAAGAAGCCGTCATAAGTTGCAAATCAACATCCTCCTCCAGGACCTGGTTATTGAACTAGATATAACTAATATGATTGGTAGCCCTATGTTTCAAAGTAGAGAGATGAAAAAACCTTGTGTTATGATCCCCACTTTTTAACCACATAACTTGAGATCTCTGCTTCTAGATTTTGTCCTCCTTAGCCACAATGTTATGCAATCTAGAGAGAAGTACATTTTCCTATAGGATCAAGTCTTGATCATACCCAGAAGCTTGGATGGATTGCTGAACTGCCATGAGCTCCTGATTAACCTCTTCCTTTTCCATGAAAATGTGACCAAAAGAAGACCTGTTCCATTTCCTAACATTATGCTTCACATTAGCAAGATTTTTAGCCACTCTATACATTGCCATCCCATCCACTTGGATATTCCACCACTCAAAAATTAGATTTTTGAGGTCAGGATGACAGGTCCACATCTTCTCAAACCTAAACAAAAAGTTTTGCTTTCTTCCCAACTGATCTAAAAAAAATATAGAGGGAAGTGGTTTGAGCCAAGTTTGGTCAAAGCCAAGAGTGAGAAAGAGAAAGAGACAAGCCAATCAGGGGTGATAAGAGCATGGTCTAGCTTGACCTAGATAAGAGCATCCCCCACATGCTGATTAGACCAAGTGAACGAGGCACCTTTAAGATCCAAGTCAAGGAGAGCATTATCATTGATAAGGTTCATGAGATCATATCTGCTATCATCCAAAATATACGACCCTCCCAACTTATCAACATAATGCAAGGGCATATTAAAATCCCCCATCACCAACTAGTTAACAAGAGGATGCACCAGTTTGAAGGAACCAAGATTCTCCCAAAACTTCTTTCTAGCACTCTTACAATTAGGGGCATATATATTCAAGAGGGTCTAAGAGAAACCATCTTGCATATTATAAAACAAGGTAGCAACATGATTAGAATCTCTAAAATTCTCAGTCCCCTGCACCAACTTAAGATTCCAAAAAGTAACTGATGAGCCAAGTCTTTGGCACATTTTGATTATACTTTTATAAATACTTTGCTGTTTTTATTATGCTAAAAAAAACATTCAGTCTATTTATGGGATAGGATATAGACCTTTTTATGACTTAAATATGATGAGTATATTGACATAAGAAGTCCCATGATTATTACCTTTAATGTTTTATTAGTCTGATAAATACATTATGGCTTTTTGTGATCATAAACCTTCCTGCAACCTCCACTACCAAAACTTCCTGTAGCCATATCTGAAACAATGTTTGCCTTAGTTTAATACTTAATGAATGAATGAATAAAGTAATGGATTGTCTTAAAGGATGAACGTGTTGAGCTAACCTTCTTCCTCAGGAAAAGATGGCAAGATATTTTGCAGGTACCACGATTGAAGGAAGGGAATCCAATTTCCACTTGAAGAATTGAAGACCAAATCCATAAAGACTGGTTCAACAACAAAAGATGAGGAGATAGTTTCAACTCATCCGCTATGTAGGGAGAGTGTTCTAGAAATCTAGGCTAGGCGTCTTGGTGGTGCATAAATCTAGGATGATGGTGCTTTAAGACTGCTAAACCAATTTGACTTAGTTCTTGCATTGTCATTCATTTCTTTACTTAAGTTAGTTAAATGTAATAAATGCCTCCCGTTTTATAAGGGAAGGTTGGTTAGTAGTTAGGATCAATTTTCAATAAATAGCCCATTCTCCTTTAGAGAAGGGGCTGGCTAAGAAAATCACTATTGTAACAGATTTTCAGTCTTAGAAATTTAGCCAAAATATTGTGCCATGTACTTGTTTACATTGAATCAATAAAGCTTATGAAGTTTTTCACCTAATCTGTTGTCTACTTTTGGCACTACCTAAGGGGGCCCACTTAGGGAACTGTCCATACTTTTATTCTGCAAGTTAGAATAGCTGCATTTTCCTTCATAGAAGTTAATGTGACTGTTCTTGCAGCTGGCAGAAACATAGAGCTGTCAACTGTTCCTGCAGCCACTAGGAGCAGAATAAGTTATCTTTTGAGTTTTTCATTTCCAAAGCAAAGTTAAACAGTAAAGTTGTTTTCAGTACTTAAATTCCAGTATAAAGAATTTTAGGAATCATGCATGTCTGGAAGGGTGATTAGTGCATATCTTGTGCTGTCCCATTTCAAGTTTACGTCCCTGGGTTGATAACTAAATAAGGTTCTTTAGTAGGTCATGACTGCCAGTTGTGATGTTTAATCCCTGAGTAGAGGAATTCATGTTCCTAGTTATTGAGCTGATTAAAGAACACTACATTTTTGGCGCCGTTGCCGGGGATGGTGTCAAACTAAGAACCTATTACATGCATGCTAGTAAAGAGTTCAAGATTTCATTCTTAGTACTTTTAGTTTAGAATTCTGCATTCTGACATCTCCATAGTTAGTTTAATTTTACTGTATGGATAGAAGAAGAGACCAATTTGGAAGATTCCTTCCTGGGAGCATAGATATTGAAGAGATTGAATCAAACCTATTCCAAGACGACTCATATCTGGATGCTGGCCAAGACTTAGTTACTTCATCTTCTTCCTCTGATTCCTCTGAACTAAGCTTTAACTTATCCGAAGGAACATAATCAAATAATCCACTTGGTCTTGTAGTTTATCAACTAGGAGCTAATCCAAGAATACAACCAAGAATGGCAAATCCTATTTTTTCATTTCCAATTCCTGACCTACATGACAATAATAACCTCAAGAACATCCCTACCTCCTTACTGCCAAAGTTCTATGGACTTATTACTGAGGACCCTCATACCTTCTTGTTTGAATTTGAAATCGTTTGTAGAAGCTATGACTATACAACCTCAGCATACAAGCTGAAATTGTTTCCCTCTACTCTAAAGGAGGCAGCCTTGAGATGGTTCATGGGATTGGGAACCAATGTAGCTAGCAATTGGGATCAAATGAAGACTCTGTTCTTGGATAAATATAAAGAGTATTGTAGAGGAAATGATCTGAGAGGAGATGACATCTTCAAAATGTCACAAAAGGAGGATGAAACCTTGGAGGATTATGTGTCAAGATTCTTGTTTAGTGTGTAGAAGAATACTCATCATCAGCTGAATGAGGAATCTCAAAAAATTCTCTTCTTAAGGGGAGTCAATGATACTTGCATGGAGGCCCTTGACCTCATGGCAGGAGGTGATGTCACCCAAAGTAATTGGGATGATATCAAGAAATTCTGTCTCAATTACTCTAGAGCAGCTGTAAAGAAGGGAAGGGGGTTTAGAACTTCTTCTATAAAAGGAAGTGGCTCTGGAATATCTAAAGGGGAGATTACCAATCTCTTGTCCGACTTTAAGCAGGATATCATCAATGATGTAGCTACTCAACTAGATACTATGCAAGCTAGAAGGAATAAAGAGGAAGCTGAGGCAATGTTAGCTGAATATTGCGCCCACTGTCGACAGAGAAAGAAAGACTGCCAATGCAAAGCAGTGGCCAATTTGGAGGTACAACATCTCCCTACTGAGTTCAAAACCATTGAAGGAGAGGAGGAAGTGTTCTTTGTTGCTCAACGCAGGCCATGGGCCCCAAGACAAGGTATGCCTCAGGACCCTTTGCAAAATTTTGGTTCATATAATAGTCAATGGCAAAACGATTACCCTCCAAATTGTGGGCCATATTCCCAACCTTGGTGCAATAACCCTTGGCCAAATGCCCAGCAAAACCATTGGAAATCCTCACAAGGGAATTGGCAATCACCACAGCAAAATCAGTGGCAACCTCCGCAAGGGAATTGGAAGCAGTCTAACCAATGGAGAGGAGGCTAACAATGGTCAAATCCACCCACTGGTTTCCTGCAACAACTGCAGCAACAACAATCCATTATGCCACCTCTTGTAGTTAATCAAGGTCAGAATCCAAAGCCAACCCAACTACTTGCTCAGGCAACACCGAATCCAAATAACCAGCAACTGCAGCAAGTCTATTTTTCTAATCCTAATCATCAGCCTGCTTATGCTCTTAACCTGAATAATATCAATTTACGTATAGGAACTATGCTGCCCACACCATCTCCCCCCATAATCTTAGAATTGCCATATGAGGAGACTGACCAAGAAGAAGATACCAATGACCAAGCCCAACCCAATGAGCTAGTTCAGATTCCATCATTACCTAAGGCATCTGATAAAGTGTCCTCTCCTTTCCCACAAAGGTTGGAAGGTGAAAATGTAAAAAAACAAGAGGAACCTACCTTTGACATCCTTGACCAGCTAAAGCATATATGTGTGAAAATTCCCTTGTTCCAAGCAATCAAAGAAGTACCTATCTATGGCAAGGCCATCAAGGAGGCATGTTTGAAGAAACCAGGGAGGAAAAAGAAGGACCCTCAAACTGTCCATGTCATAGGCCAACTCTCTAACTTAATGCTAGGGAAGCTTAGCATCCCAAAATATTTAGATCTAGGAAGCCTTGTTGTGGAGATCAATGTTAATGGGTTACAAATTAAGAATGCTTTAGTAGATCTTGGTGCAACTATCAATGTCATGACAAAGGACATGGTTGTAAGACTTAATATTTCAGACCTAAGGGCTACACCTACAATATTACAGCTTGCTGATAGCTCAACTGTCAAACCTGATGGGGTAGTTGAAGACCTGGTAGTCAGCTTGGATTCCTGGGAGTACCCTGCTAACTTTATGGTCTTATCTCCGAAGGCATCATTAGGGGGATACCCTGTCATACTAGGAAGGCCTTGGTTGGCTACTACTGATGCTTACATTGGTTGTAGGTTGGGTAACATGGCAATATCTGATGGATATAGCACAAAGAAGCTTACCCTCTATTCTCCAGCCCTGCCCCAACTTGAGTCAGGAGAGGTTGTCTAGCCAGATTTGGGAGAAGAGGAGGAAGTGAACTCCGTGGCCAATTTAATGATGATTACCAGAGATCCTTTCATTGCACAACAAGATGAAGAAGGTATACTGTCCAATATCTTGCTGAATAAATATGGTACCGAATACTTTCATTGTGAAAAAATCCATGTTCCTTGCAGACCATTCTTCCTTTGCCTACATCAACTCATTATCCTGCAGCAACTGACTACTTTCAAACCTTGTTACCCCACGAGGTACAAATGCCATTTTTTCCTGAAGTATCTATGGTAGATTTAACCTCCCAAGTTGAGGTAGCTGCAGGAAAAACCTTGAGCATCAATAAAAACCTCACAAGTGAGCAACAAGAATCTATGGTCAAAATGCTTACTAGTCATAAGTCAGCTTTTGCTTGGGAATATGGTGACATGAAGGGTTTAGACCCAAAACTCTGTACACATCGCATATACATTAATAGTGAGTTCAGACCTGTTAGGTAGCCTCAAAGAAGAATTAACCCAGCTTTGAGAGAAATTGTTAAAGAAGAATTACAGAAACTGTTAACAGCTGGCTTTATCTACCCAATCTCAGATAGTCAGTGGGTTTCCCCATTGGTTATTGTTCCTAAGAAAGGAGGAAAATGGAGGGTATGTGTAGATTACAGAGAGCTCAACTTGGCAACAAAGAAAGATTACTTTCCTCTTCCATTCATTGATCAAGTTCTAGATAATTTAGCTGGGAAAAAGTACTTCTCATTCTTAGATGGCTTTAGTGGGTATAATCAAATCAAGATTGCTCCTGAGGATCAAGAAAAAACTACTTTTACATGTCCTTGGGGAATGTTTTCCTATTCAGTTTTGCCTTTTGGTCTCTGCAATGCACCTGCAACTTTCCAGAGGGCAGTCATAAGTATCTTCTCAGACATCTCATATGATTGCATGGAAATATACATGGATGACTTTACTACTTATGGTACAACATTTGAGGAAGCTCAATCCAACTTGGAAAAAGTACTACAGAGATGTGAAGATCACAACCTATTGCTGAATAGTAAAAAATGCTTCATGATGATGCAGGAGGGAATAGTGCTTGGTCACTATATTTCTGCTGCAGGAATATAGGTTGATCCTACTAAGATTGAGGTCATGTCTAATCTACCCTTTCCTACCAAGAAAAAAGAAGTAAGAAGCTTTCTAGGCCATGCTGGATACTACAGAAGATTCATCAAGGACTTTAGCCAAATAGCAGGCCCCTTATACAGTCTGCTGAAGAAAGATGTAGATTTTTCTTGGATAGAGGAATGTGAAAAAGCATTTCTTGATTTAAAAGCCGCCCTTACACAGGCACCTGTTCTGAAAGGGCCTGATTAGTCACTTCCATTTCATATTCATACTGATGCATCAGATCATGCCATTGGAGCTGTGTTAGGGCAGAAGGGTGGTTCAACAGAACATGCACTCTACTACATAAGCAATAATCTGCAAGGGGCTGAATTAAACTACACTGTTACAGAAAAAGAAATGTTGGAAATCATCTACGCCCTCAATAAATTCAGGTATTATACCACCGGTTATCAGATATTTTTCCACACTGATCATGCAACAATCTGATATTTCATGAACAAAAGCTCAATAGCCGGGAGACTGGCAAGATGGTTATTGCTGATGCAGGAATTTTATATTACAATTGTGGACAAGCTAGGTAAATCCAACATGGTTGCTGATTTCCTTTCTAGAATTCAAAGGCAAGATGACTCTACACTTATTGAAGACTCCTTTCCTGATGAGCACCTATTTGCAATCAAGGTTATTCACCCATGGTATGTTGATATAGCAAATTATTTGGCTACAGGAAGAACTCCTCAATTCTCCCCTAAGGAAAAGAGATTATTGGTAGAGAAAAGCTTTAACTTTTCTTGGATTGTAGATTGCATGTTTTATACAGGGCCAGATCAAGTTATGAGGAGATGTGTACAAGAGGACACTTATGATATACTGCATGCAATCCATGATGAGCCGTGTGGTGGACATTTTGCTGCCAAAAGAACAGCAATGGAAATTTTAAATACTGACTACTATTGGCCAACTCTGCATAGAGATGCAGCCAAATATACCAGGAGATGTGACAGATGCCAAAGGATGGGAAGACCAACTCAATCTGATGAGATGCCTCTATTTCCACAAGTTGTCATTACACCCTTCGACAAATGGGGACTGGATTTTGTAGGACCGATTGATCCACCTTCTAATGGTAAGTCCTACATCCTTGTATGTACAGATTATGTGACAAAATGGGTAGAGGCTAAACCTATGAAGCATGCTAGGGATAATAAAGTAGCTAAATTCCTCTATGAGGAAATATTCACCAGGTTTGGTGTCCCTAGGGAAATAGTGATAGATCAAGGAGCACAATTCACTTCTACACTTATCACAGTCTTAGTAAATGAATACAATATACGACACATGAAATCAACTCCTTATCACCCCTAGGCCAATGGCCAGGTTGAGGTCACCAATAGGGACATAAAGGCCATTTTGACTAAAATTGTAGATTTGCATAGGAAGGACTAGGCCACAAGGTTACCATAAGCTATATGGGCCTACCATACTACCTAGAAGACTGCTACAGGATGCACACCTTTTGAAATGGTGTATGGTAAAACAGCTGTGATGCCAATAGAATTCGAACATAAGACTCTAAGAACATCATTAGCGATGGATATGGATTTAACAAATGCACAAAAGGACAGAGTCATGCAGCTCAATGCTCTGGATGAGCTTTGAAAGAATGCCCTGCAACACACTGAGCTGATACAACATCAGAGAATAAGGTGGCATGATAAATACATCAAGGAAAAGAAATTCAATGCAGGAGATTGGGCTCTTCTTTATGACTCACGATATAAGGACAGTCCAGGAAAACTACAAACCAGATGGTTGGGTCCATATGAGATAGAGGAGGTATTCACCAATGGTGCTATTCAATTAAGGACCATTGATGAGGTCCGATTCAAGCTACTAGTCAATGGGCATCGCCTAAAGCTCTATTCTAAACCCATTGACAAGGAAACATTTTTGAGACAGTTCAACATTGAGCAGGATGGCAACGATCCTGCAGCCAAAGGAATTGAGCCTAGGCTCAAATTTTCGGGCCATGCATAAAAGTGCATACCAAATCATAATAAAGGGGTTATCTAATAAGATCCCCATTCCATTCATTCACTTCATCCACAATCCGTACTCACTCTCTCTCTTCCACATTATCCACCTATCATTTCCCATATCATCCATGTTTCTCCGTGTCACTTATTGCAATGAAGAAGGAAGTCACATTAGATAATTATGGCGATTCTCTCTAGGTACGCTCCACTCCATTTTAAGATTGCTTCAGTTTATTTATTGCATTTAATTTAGTATTAATTAGCGCGAACAATTTTCTATATGGTTTCCATTTCCTTCAGCTCATTTGCACGATTGAGCATGTTCTTTTTTCTTCACCACGTCCTTAATATCGATGCCATAAGCTTGTCCCGTCAGTTGTCAAGAACCCTCAATATATGAAACCTGTAATTATTAATCAAACAGTCTTTCCTTCCTGCAATAATGAACCTAAATGTATTCCAATTATCCTTGATTACTCTCTCCCTAAAACGATTGCATGATCACATCGTTTACACTATTTTTTCTATCACTTTTGAAAAGAGGTTCAAAAGTTTTGGTTGAGGGGAGGGGCAAAGTGCTGTAGAATTGCAGAAGGGTTCATTAATAGGGTTACAAGAAGTTCAGTTGGAAAAGCTAGGTGAGTATTTCTTAACGCATTTAATTACAAAAAACCAAGGAAATGGAAGGTCAGCCGATTCGGCATGAGCCTACAGACCATAGCATCCCATTGCAGGATGTGTTGCATGTGCCACTATTCAGAAAATATGGGTGGCTCAATTACTTCCTGAAGCTCAAAACTTTTAATACAGAAATTGCAGAGGAATTCACAAGGACATTTCATGATGGGGAAGCAAAAGTTAGAGGCATATAAGTCAATGCATCAATTGATAGAATTGTTGAGGTAACTGGATTACCTCAAGTCGGAGAACCATTTCCCAGAGGAAGAGATGCAAGAAGCGCCAGGGCTAACTTCACTCGGCCAAATGACCCTCCTCTACGGGTAGATAAACAAGGTGCGCAAAGAATGAGTCTGCCGCAGGACTGGGTGTCACGGGCAGGGTATATCATCAAATACATAACCTGTTAAGGTAGGTTTTCAGTCCTGCATTCTCATCACTTCAAACTTTTGTCTCATTTACGCCATGGATTGTTGATGAATATCCCCAACTTTCTTTACAATTTGCTATCCAACAGTGCTGCCGAATTTAAAAAGGGTAGGGTTAACTTTGTATCTCACCACTGCCTTATTAAATTACTTGTTGAAAAATCCGTTCAAGACGCATCAGGAATGACCTGGGAGGAATTCATGGTCCCATTCAACCCTAAAATTCAAAATGTAGGACCTAGGGGTGAACCTCTTCCCTTTAAGCAACGAACCTCCCAGTCCGCAGGCCAAACCTCTGCTGCTATGTCCTCTCCTCAAGAATCATCCGGTTCATAGGATGATGTTCCTCTTTTTGAAAGAAATCCCAGTCAGCTAGCACAGGGACCTATCAAAATTCATGAGCCATCTCCCAAGGATAGGAAAGGAAAGTCACCTATTGTAGCAACCCCTGAGCCTGTAAAAAGAAAGAAAAATAGAAACTTCTCTATTCCTGCAGCAAAACCTTCCAAAAAGCATAAAACAGTTCCTACTTCCATAAGAAGGAGCTCTAGGCTCCAGAACCAGGTAGCCTGCCAATCACTTAATACTACTCCTGCCACACCGCCTCCAGATCCTTCTAGTCCTGAATTGAGAGAAGAAGAACCTGTTATTGAGGAGGTTGTGAGTATACCTGAAGGGGCTGGCCTGAATAAGTTGGCTACCATTGTAGAGCAGCTACAGGAAGATATGGAATATGATGAGAAGGAAGAAGAGTCGGTTATGTTTCCATCAGAAGAAGAGCAAGTTAAGGTGGATGTGTTTGAAGAAGTACAGGAGACACCTGTGGTGTGCTATAATCATAGACCACCACTCCATGTCACAAAATTTGCGGCAGGAATGGCATGTTTTCAAGAACTTCAGCAATAGCAGATTACTTCTGCACTTGAAATTGAGAGACTACAAAGGATAATCCAAAACAAGAATCTGGAAATTGCTAACTTGAATGACACTCTTAACCAGATGGTAGAGCTGGTTCCGCAACTGATGCAATGCCGTGTACCTTCACCTGTCTACGTAATGTATCTCAAGGAGCTGTATTTGAACTTCCAACTAATTAGAGTTTGGAAAGGTAAGAATCCTTCTTTGGATACCCCTGAGGAATTTTATGAAGCATACAGGGATTCGCCTCTTCAAATTAGGAACCTCCTGTGTGAATTTTATCTGCAAAATTTGGCTGTATCCCAGGATAAGGAATGAAATCCCTTATGTTATGTCGGTGATATTCATATCAGTGCTCTAATCTCTTGGATCACCAATGAAATAAGCAGAGGAGAACAATTTGATAGCCATATGCATGATGAAGTAAATATGCCATTGTCTATAAGAAATGAATCTAGAAATGGAACGGGTATTTACTTTGATTGGAAGAAATTGTGGAGAGATGAAAGAGCTAGGCCACTGATTGAGCCTCTAAGACAAGAGGTATTTTCTCAATACTCCCAAATTATAAATAGTGATTTTAATGTTGCAACCCTGCACATTCAGAACAGATGGGAGCATCTTTCATTTCAATTAAAGAAAGCAGAACCACATACTCCCAATACCTTGTATGCAGCAACCAGAAGGGCAGAGAGGTACATGAGGAATGCCAGAACAAAGAAGGAGAATTGGTTGCCCTTGGTTATGCAGCCACCTATTATCCTATGGCCATTATTGGCTATACAGAGGGATAATAACACTTATAACATAAGTTATGAAGATAATAGATGGGAAAGGCTGGAGGCAATGCGAGCTCACTTTTGGAGTTTCCAGAATGGCGAATGTGGATAGCAACTGAGTGTAGATCTGAGAGAGTTTTCCAGAAGAAGGAATGCTAGACTTGCTGAAGGGTCCAACAAGTAGTTGGTTGAGGGGAGTGATGAGCCAAGTCTTTGGCACATTTTGATTATACTTTTATAAATAATTTTTTGTTTTTATTATGCTAAAACAAACATTCAGTTTGTTTATGGGATAAGATATAGACCTTTTTATGACTTAAATATGATGAGTATATTGACATAAGAAGTCCCATGATTATTACCTTTAATTTTTTATTAGTCTGATAAATACTCTATGGCTTTTTGTGATCATAAACCTTCCTGCAGCCTCCACTACCAAAACTTCCTGCAGCCATATCTGAAACAATGTTTTCCTTAGTTTAATACTTAATGAATGAATGAATAAAGTAATGGATTGTCTTAAAGGATGAACGTGTTGAGCTAACCTTCTTCCTCAAGAAAAGATAGTGAGATATTTTGCAGGTACCACGATTGAAGGAAGGGAATCCAATTTCCACTTGAAGAATTGAAGACCAAATCCATAAAGACTGGTTCAACAACAAAAGATGAGGAGACAGTTTCAACTCATTTGCTATGCAGGGAGAGTGTTCTAGAAATCTAGACTAGGCGTCTTGGTGGTGCATAAATCCAGGATGATGGCGCTTTAAGACTGCTAAACCAATTTGACTTAGTTCTTGCATTGTCATTCATTTCTTTACTTAAGTTAGTTAAATGTAATAAATGCCTCCCATTTTATAAGGGAAGTTTGGTTAGTAGTTAGGATCAATTTTCAATAAATAGCCCATTCTCCTTTAGAGAAGGGCTGGCTAAGAAAATCGCTATTGTAACAGACTTTCAGTCTTAGAAATTTAGCCAAAAGATTGTGCCATGTACTTGTTTACATTGAATCAATAAAGCTTATGAAGTTTTTCACCTAATCTGTTGTCTACTTTTGGCACTACCTAAGGGGGCCCACTTAGGGAACTGTCCATACTTTTATTCTGCAAGTTAGAATAGTTGCATTTTCCTTCGTAGAAGTTAATGTGACTGTTCCTACAGCTGGCAGAAACACAAAGCTGTCAACTGTTCCTGCAGCCACTAGGAGCAGAATAGGTTATCTTTCGAGTTTTTCATTTCCAAAGCAAAGTTAAACAGTAAAGTTGTTTTCAGTACTTAAATTCCAGTATAAAACATTTTAGGAATCATGCATGTCTGGAAGGGTGATTAGTGCATATCTTGTGCTGTCCCATTTCAAGTTTACGTCCCTGGGTTGATAACTAAATAAGGTTCTTTACTAGGTCATGACTGCCAGTTGTGATGTTTAATCCCTGAGTAGAGGAATTCATGTTCCTAGTTATTGAGCTGATTAAAGAACACTACAGTAACAATGCCTCCCAAGGAACCAACTGCATCAGAGCAATGTATACCACAATCCTTAAAAAGCTTATGCTTAAGTTTAGATATTTTATCCTTACCCATTTTCATTTCCTAAATTAAGAAAATGTCTGGCCGATGATCCCTTACCAGATTAGCTAGGAGATCATGCTTATGAGGGTGATTTAACCCTCTCATATTCCATGATAAGATCTTCATGATAATTTGTGGGGGGTTCCCTTAGAGCATATCTCCAACAAAGTTCTATGAGTTCCATCTACAATGTCCATTCGGTTCTCCTTATCCCTAGTGACATTTGACAAAGGGAGACCTCTACCTCTTGGGTCAGACCTGCAGTCAGACCTTTTCCTATTTCTTGTTACAACTCCAGGAGAAGGATAATTCTTCTTTCTTTTGCGACCTCTCACCGGGATGAAGGGTTGGTTATCTAGATCATCATAGGCCCCATTATCCTTGGAAACCTCCGTCCCTTCAATCTTTGAGCATTCCTCTAGAGGAATATTCCCACAACTTTGAGTCCCTGAAGGAGGGGAGCCCAAACCCTCATCCACAAACACCTTGTCTTCAATAGGAACCTCAGAGCTAATCATATAAACAAGCTTCATCATGTTAGGAATAGGGGAGAAAATAATATCCTCACCCCTCTCGTCCAGTTCCACATTAGGTTTTTCCAAAACCTTATGTTCCTTGGGAATCTCAATATTCTGACCCTAAACCACATCCATTTCCATAGGACCCTCAAGAACCTCAACCAACTCTCCACAAGGGGCCCCTTTCACCAAAGAATCCAAAGATGGAATTTCCATGGTCTTCTCCTTTTCCTTCCACTGTTTAGTTACCTGCTTTGACATTTTAAGGGGGAATTTCTTTTCCCAATGTCCAACTTTCTTGCAATGAAGAAGGAAAAAGGGATGTACTTAAATTCCACCACTTGCTCCCATACCCCAAACTTGGAGTTAATATTTACCATAGATGGCAGGTCTATAGCTTGCTCCACATTAACACAAAATCTGGCATAAACAAGACGCTTCCTAGAAGTTGTCATTTGGTTAATTAATAACAAATTCCCAAAGGTACTAGCTACCCCTTTAAACACCTCTTCATCCCATAATTGAATAGGGAGACCAGGAAGTCTCACCCAAACAGGAGCAACCGAGAAAGAGCAAGAGTTAGGATTGAAGCTTGGTTGCCACCTTTTCAACAACAAAGAGGATTTTCCAATGAACCAGGGGCCACCCATCATCACCACCACTAAATCATCCTCATAGATGAAAGTGAAGCTAAAGAAACCTTTGGCCATAGCAGCAACATCAATTTGTCCCTTAGGTCTCCATCGATTGAAAGGAAACTTGTGAACCAGATCAATGTGAGGACGTAGTCTGACAAATTTACCCAATAATGACATGCCCATATTTGAAACACTTTTTTCAACAATACAATCTAGGACGAAGATAGAGTATTCTCCATTCTTAGCATTCACAACAAAAGCCACTAGAGGAGACAAACTTTTACCTTTTGGCTTCCAACCAAACAAGTTTGACCATTTAAGAGATGTGTCTGAGAGGAAATCATCCCTAGTCTTGTCATCCCCAAGGCCCAAGCCATTCAAAGTCATGTCCAAACCATTAGAGGATGGACCGGGCCCAAAATTTTCAGCACTGTGATTCCCCTTTTCAGAAAAGGACGCTAGAGAAGTCGCAGGACAAGCAACCTTCAAAGCACCTTTCGCCCAGAATATTCATTAACTGCAATAGGGGACCCACTCCACTTACCTACAACAAAGGACCTGACTGACATCACCTTCTCAAAAGCAAGCTATCCATCATTAACGCCTACAACACCTCCAAGATTTCTCGCCTCATCAAAATTTGAAAAATCACCACCGCCATCGCCACCACCTGAGGAGCTCTCCATCACCACCTCGTGAAAATATAATGTTGTTAGGTATTTAGTTCTAATTTATTTACACCTAGCAATAGATTGAGTCTTATGCTAATTAAAAATTAATATTCTCTTGTCTATCATGACTTTTTATTTCCTTTTGGTAGCTAATTTATTTATTCACATGATGTTTCCTTGTTTGATCTTCATAATCATAATAATGTTTTAACCCTTTCTTGGTTGATTGGATATCCATTCATTTCCCTAAGATTCTAGTTATTCTTTTGTTGGAATGACATTAATATGATATTTCTTTACCAAATTTTCTCTTTTTGGAGCAAGTATATCAAATATTGACCATAAAATGTGTTCTTTGTTGCTAACAACATGATCTAGGAAATTTTCTTGGTCATTAATCTTCTCTATGTTTTCTCAAGCTATTTAACTTTTTATAAGATAATATGACACTATTCTCATGCCTTCTCTTGACCAATTCATTCTTCTTGAGTAGGAAATTACTTCTTCAAGTTATGGATTTTACTAACACGACGTGATTCTCATGCCTTCTCTTGATCAATTAATTATTATCAAGTAGGAAATTACTTCTCTAGACTATGGATTTTACTTATGGAATGTGATGGTTACAATATTCATAACATCTTCATGGTTGAGGTTGCTATCATTAGGTATATTTATTTTCATGAATAAGAGGGGATTCTTAGTGAAGAGTTGGAGAGATTAGGGAAGGGAATCTTAATTAATGAGAGATGAAGGGATATCATACAAGAGAGGAGGGGAAAATGTGATCATAATGAAAGAGAGAAGAGGGAATACAAATCTATTAAGTAAAGTTAAGAAAAGGAAAGTTTCTCTAGAGAGTGCAAAGATGATTAAGAGGAAGGCTAAGATGAGGGGCCTATAGCAAGAGAGAGATAGGAGATAGGAAGCTATTGTAGTATATTTTATCCTAGCATATTTTTTAAGCAAGTTATATATCACTACAAGTGATAAATAAAATAATTATAACATGTAAAAATATGAGCAGGTCATGTTGTTTAAGAGGGCTATTAAAATTACCAAAGTTTATATGTGCTAATTTTATTTACATATGTGTGTATTATGTGGTTGTGTGGGTTGCTATAAATGGAAATATTTTAGTAGGCCCTCTAATTTAGACTACATTATGAGTCCATTCACAAGAATATTTAGCCCAATAAGATAAAAAACTATGATAAACATTAGAATAACATTTGTTAGACTAATAAAAGATTGAGTACAATATTTTTAATAGACATTAAGACCCTTACCTTGCATGTATTATATGCATTAATATTATAGGTGAGAAACTAAAGAGTGGGAAGAACTTAAGATGAATTTTTGTCATATTTAATTTACAAAGCCCTTTTTAGGATCCAATATAGTGAAAAAATTTGTACAAGAGAAGAAAATAGGAAACATGTTGCAAATTCTTGAGAATACTTGAGAATAATAAGACACTTCAAGGGGAAAACCTCCAAAAGACTTCAATAAGAACATAGTTTGCAATGGGTTCGGGCCCTTCTTGCTTTATCTAATCAAAATATACTTTGCAATAATCATAAAATAACTATTAGCTCCTATATACCATACTTATTCCTTGGATGCCAACCAAAATGGACTTAATTACCTATATAAGACTATATAGTGATCATACAACTTAACTAAGAGTCAAGGTAGACATAAAGACCTGATCTCCAACTTCAAATGTGCTTTCATTGTGGGGTTGATCTACTTGTTGCTTTATTCTATTTTGTGTCATTTCCAAGTTCTCCCAAGGTATAGCAATGGCATCTTTATTTAATAATGAATGTTTTCTTCAACTATTCAAAATTTTGGATGTATTTTTAATTATGAAGTAATTTATGGTGGATAGTACCCATATAGTGCCAAAAATGGAGACATTTTGGAGGAAGTATCAAAAGAAGTGTTATACTACCATTTTTCTAGTCATATGATCTAAAAGTCATATCCCAACATGTTTGTGACCCATTTTTGTTATTAAAATGATATTTTTTTCCCCAATAAGTGTCTGAGACTATCACGAACTATCTTAACCTTAAAGTATCTTACCATTAGATAAGATCATCATTATTTAAGTGAATTCAAGACAATTAACATTTACTTCACATGAACTAGCTTCAATAAATTCTTACCTTTGAGTTGGAAACTCTCAAATTCTATGGATTTTCCTTGTTGCATGAGTATTATTCCTATTTCATGTCCTAAGGCATCACATTCACAATGAATATTGTAGAAAGTATGAGGTAGATAGAATTGGAGTTGTGCACATGACTTCCTTTAATTACTAAAATACCTTGGTAGCTACATTATTCCATTAGAAGGAATGCTTCTTTGACAAGGGTGTGAAAGGTGATTCTATGGTACCATAATTAATTACAAATAAATCATAGTAACCTATAATCCCTAAGAAAAATCATATATTATTGAATGTCCTAAGCATTTTCCATTCTAAAATGGCCTTGATATTGTGAGTGTCAACCTTGACTCCCTCATCTGAAACAAAATGACCTAGATGCTCCACTTCTTTGACTCCAAACACACAATTAGATGGCTTAGCATAAAGTCAATGTTGTTCAAGAATTCCCAAAACTTGATTGACATGTTGCAAGTCTTCGTCCCAAGTTTTGTTATATATTAATATTTCATAAAAATTACCAAAATAAATTTCCATAGAAATGGATTGAAGATAGAGTTCATAAAAATTTAAAATATAGAGGGTGCATTTATGAGACCAAAAAGCATTACTTGAAATTTATAATGGCTCTCATGGGTACAAAAATTTATATGTACATCCTCATCTCTAATTCTATTTTGATGATAACCATAATGAAGAACAAGTTTGATGAAATAAATAACACCATTAAGAGCATCTAAAAAATCAAACATTAATAGAATAGAAAACTTATCTTTTATGGTGTACTTGTTGATCTCTTTGTAATGTAGACATGTCCTTTACGTGTCATATTTATTGCACACCATTACTACTAGAGAGCCCAGCATGCACTTTGACTATAAAAGATAATAATTTCCTTCAATAGTAAGCGCTCTAACTATGCCTAATAATAATTTCCTCTAGTATCTCCTAAATTATCTTCCCAATCTCACTTTTATGTACATATGGATACCTGTAGGCCCTAAATTTAGGTGGTTGGATCTCTAGTAGTAGTTGAATGGCATGATCACAATCTCTTTTAAGAGGCAATCCTTTTGGCATCTCTCCAAAAATTATTGAGTGCTTATCTACAACTACTTGCAAATTTGGTGGTATAGAAGCCTTTGAGTGATATTATAATAATGAAAACAATTGGGCCATAAACCCATCTATGCCCTTGTTGACAAAAAAATATAGATCTAAGGTATAGATTGATTATGTTAGAGAATTAACCCCAAGGTAGTGTAATAGAAAGGGAATACAAGATGATATATATCATATACATAAAGTAAGTAATATGCACATTCATTGACACCATAAAATAGATATGCAAATATATTATTTGTATATTATACAAAATTTTTACTATAAGCTTATATATATACATCACATAAGCTTGGGTAGATTTTCATACTTAAATATCTCTCTACTCTTTCTTGGTTATTCATATCTTACCATTATGTGTTACATATTTTTCTATGAATACATGGATAGATATGTACCTCACCCTTGTTATATCTCTTGGATGTGTTGTATAAGGTACCAAATGATTATATTTTCCACCACAATGATCTTTCAATGCTATCAGTTCATCCTATTTATGATTCTTGACCTACTGACATTCTCCTAGGGTCTAAACAATTATCTTTTCATTATAACATCCTCTTATTATAACATCCTCTTATGTTTTTGTGTGAATTCTAGGGTAGTATATGTTTATGGGTAGCCTTTATCTACTTGTACTTATCATACCGTTTCTTTATCATAGACTAAAAACTATGTGTCATAACTTAAATTTCTACATACCCTCTATATGTCATTACTAGGATGGTTGGTTCTAATAGTGTAGTAATGAATTTTCATACTTCTTGGAGAAGCCTATATAATAATACTAAACATGCATTCACTTCCAAACCCAACTCCTTTGTTTATTTTACCATCCCCATTCTCTATTAATTCAACTAAGTATGTTGAATCTATATATTCTAGAGTTATCATTGTGATGCAGGGCAAGGTGGAGGTTTTCAAACTAACACAATCTCAATGAACTTAATCCAAAACCCTAACACTTCAAACAATTTTTTTTTCTCACAATCTTCCACTACGCTTTAATGAGGGCAACAAATGAGGTTTTTGTGACATAATTTATAGAAGACAACTCAAACCCATGATCTAAAAACTTATTTGGATACACATTAAGCCCTTCTAAAACATATATTAAATGAAGGTGGGGTTACTTTGGAACACCACCCTCAAATATCTACTGCTACGCTTGAAAAAGGCCAAATTAGGCTTGGCTTGTTTTGATAGGCCACTATGTGGTTTTCTCAACCTAGACTTAAAAATCCTATATCACCAGCCCATACATGTTGAATATAGTCTAAATTTTTTTTTTACACCACCCAAAATAATTTCTCCAAAGTTTTCTTACAAACCCTATCACCTATGCAACCTTTTATACCCAAAACAAGAGAATTTCCACCTAGGGCATCATCTAATCTTCATCAAACCTCCTCCCATACTCTTTCCAACACCATGAAATTAAAATACACCCTATATAACCTCATTCCACCAATTATCAAGCATTTTCATTGGTGGAATGGGTCACAAATAATTTTTTTGCACTCAAACCCTCAAAACCTAGGTTTTCATAACCAATTTTAGAAAAACTACTATAAAATCCAAAAATCTTGATGAAATCTTATGAGGAAAAGTGAAAATGAGAGCTAATTCATCCTTTCACAAATTACAATGCATAAAAGTGCACTTATAGTCCATACAACATGCTAGAGCAACATATTTCAAAGTAAAACACAAGAAAACAAAGTGTTTAATATTCAAATTCAAAAATTACACTTTCCAACCTTGCCACAACATTCACAAATGCCTTTTTAAACACATGAAAATGTCCCCAACCAAAAAAAACTGAATTCTAACTTTATTTTCACCTTTTGACCCTACATATTCCATTTTGCATTTTTGCAATATGACATTTGTAAGATTCAACAACATTTGCAAAATGTAACAACTTGACCCCACAAACCACCTAGCAACCTAATAAGGACTCAATACACATGTGAAATGGTCAAAATGACCTTATTACAAAAGAGATGCAAACCAAAACCAAGAAATGACAAAATTGCCTCATGGAGGCATGAAACCAACTAGGTGCTCCTGCACCATACTCCCAGGAAAAAAATTGACTCAAGTCCCTTGAGGACCATGCTACAACAAAAAATAATGCTTGATCACATCATGCTCTAACCTCCAAGTGACATCTGCATTTGGAAATCCTTTCCAATAAACCAAATATTGAAAATAGACACTTTCTTTTGGCTTGTTGAACTCCTTAGCACCTTGGATGCAATCCAACTTCAAAGACTTGATTGATGATTGATCCTTGACTCCTTCACCATTTGAAAGTGTTGTTGAACTTGTATTTATACCTGCAAGCATACCTCTACCATCCTTGTCATGAACTGTCTTCTTATTTACTTTTGATGCATGCTTGAACTTTCCCACCTTTCTTTGCAACTTACCCATAACCTCTTCACTTTTTCCTTTCATCTCCTCCATCTAATATTCTGCCCCTATAATTGCTGCTTTCTTAGATTTACCAACCTTTGATCTAAAATGACCAACCTCAGGTTTACCAACCTTAGGTTCACCAACCTTTGAATGACTACTACCCTCTTTGGAAAACAATGAATAGAACCTCTTCTAACTTCACATCAACATACCTTTTAAGCCAACCTTGAGTCTACAACATCTATTCATCTATGACCTTCAACATTTCAGATTTTGACACCAACTCAATATCATTTCCCTCCAAAATTGAATCATTCTTCAATGTTGCTATCTTAGTACCTTCAAGGTTAGAAGTGGCTGCAAGATCTCTATCCTTCTTTTCCTCTACCTTTACAAACTCTTTCCTACCAACCATCATCACATTAGCTTGCTTAGTTTTCCATTTATCATCTTCTATCAATGGTGTCAAAGTAAAAGATATTCCATCCTTTCCAATCTCATATGTATTCCTCCTACCATCATACATTGCATGCCTATCAAATTTCCAAGGCCTCCCTAGCAGAAAATGACACACATCCATAGGCAACACATCACATAGAATCTTATATTTGTACCCTCCTATATTGAACACCACCCAACATTGTTCATTAACCAAAACATACTGACCCTCATTCAACCAAGAAACTTTATAAGGAGCATCAGGTGGTATTTTAGGAAAATGAAGTTTCTCAACCATCTCATTAGAAACCATGTTATATGTGCTTCTTGAATCAATTACAACCTTACATACCTTACCCATGCACTTACAAGTGGTTTTGAAGAGTGTCCTTTTTGATGGCTCCTTTTCCTTTGTGATCTATCTAAATCTACCATAAAGTTGTAGTTTCTTAAAGATTTTGGAATTTGATATTTAAAGGCATCTATTTGAGTGTTTTAGGCCAAAGTTTTTTGTGGCCAATTTGTGCAATACTAATATAATAAAAAGACATTATTTGAAGTATCTTCCAACTTCTTCAGTTGTTAGTCCAAGTCATGTCAACCATTTCTTTATTTTTTTTGTGCTAAGCTCAATTTATCTTTTTTATATTTTTCTCTAATTTATTTCTTCATATTTTGTTATTCTTACTCCCAAACACTTATATGATTAAAAATTCCTTGTATTGACCCTTCTATTTGAGTAACTATTGTTGATGAATCTATTAATACTTGTTGTAGTAGTAGTCATATTGCTTGGACCATCTTCTTCGTGTCTTCCTCTAATGTGATATTTTCTATACATTAAATTGTGTCTTGCACTACTATTAAAGGTTTCTCCCAACTCCATATTTTGATTGGTGATATTTTTGTGAAGTCATTATGAGGTCCTATTGGAGTATGCTTTGGATTATTATCACTAATAAAGTTGATTACTTCTATTTTTCCAAATATTACTTTATTTGATTTATTAGATTAGTTGCTTAATTTTTAGGTGGATTAGTTAGCTACTTTGATATCTCCCTTTATTTTGTATGAATTGATTCTTCATTTTATTTTTCCTCTTCCTTTCCCTATTTTTCTTTTTCTCCTCTCATTTGTCTTTGGAGACTATCCTTAGTCTCTATATTTTTATATTTGGACTCATTGAATCCACAAGAATTTATACCTTTATTTATGCTTGTTATGTGGTTTCCTCATGTTGTTTGATGTGTTCCAGTTGCTTTGTTTATGATTTCTTTGGTTGTAATTACTTTGGTTGTGGTTGCTCTATTCATAATTTCTTTGGTTGCAGTTGCTCTAGTGTAGCTTTTTATTCTTCATTTTGTGGTTTTCTGCACTTGACCATTTTGTTGTATGTGCTGCCACTACAACTTCATATTTTTTATTAAATATTTATTTTCTCTATGTTTTGTAGTAGGGTATCTACCCTATGTTTTGTTCTCAATTCTCAATATTTTAGAATTTATACCCTATTTTATGTTGGTGAGAGTTCATTGTCTTTAATTACTTAGTCCATTGCTCTTGCTTTTATTGATAACTCTATGTTGAAATCTTTCTCTCTTTATGACAATTTTATTTGTAACATATTGTTCATCTCCTCTAAAAATTCTTGAGTGATTTGTTCCATATTGCATGATTTTTTTATATGATAAAATCAACCATTATTTCAATAATTACCTCTTTTTTGTTTGTAGTGGTAGTAGGATAAGTTGGAGCTATTTCTAATGAATTTTCTATTGTATATAATATTCTCATAAATTTTTGTCCTTCTAAAGAAAGTGTTTTGGATTTCTCTTATACCACTTTATTCCTTTTTCTTTGTAGCACTTGTTCTACTTTTTTGGTTCTTCTTCATTCATTTTTGAACTATTGTCATATTGCCTTAATTTCTTTTGTGCCTTATATTTATTCCTTATTTCTTTCTTTGGCTATTTACTTGCTTCTATCTACTTAATCTAGTAATCAATAATCTTAGCCATCTTGGGCTCATACTCTAAGCTATTTTCTTCTCTAATTTTCAATAGTTTATAGAAGTATTCAATTCTATCCCTAATTTTGTCTACTATTTATCACTCATCCTCTCTTATTTGTACACTCAAATTCTTAGGATCTTCATCTTCTCTTAGAGGGCCATCTTTTGTAATAGTTTTGGTAGCCATTCAATTATATAATACTTTAATATTATGTATTTCATTTTCAAAAAATGTATTTGATTTCTTATTTTTATAGGGTTATGAATTCTTTAATTCATTGGAGCATATTGTGTATCCTAGGATTTGGATCAAAAAATTCAAAAACTCTTCAAAAATCCATCTTGATTATGTCTCACTTTTTGGAATCTCCTCTTAACTCCTTATGTATACATAATATGGTAGGCATTAAATTCCAATAGAAAATTTGTGATCCTAACCTCTTATTAATTTCCCCTATCTCATCTTGTGAATATTCATAAATTTTTATGTAATCAGATGAGCTCCTTTTTCTATCATATTCAACTATTCCTTCTGTAGACACTAAAAAATGTCCTAAATGATATCATGCACTCGAAATAGGTTTTCTAACATCATTTCCTCTTGAAACCCATCCTCTTTTCACTTAATTAATTGAATTAGCTTAGCTAATTAATTGCATCATTTTTTTCTATTAACCTAACACATTTAATCAGGTTATTTGACCCCCTTTCACACTAACATTTCATCTCATTAAATTAAATAAATCATACTATTTAATTTAATTCCCTAAGTATTCTTATTTAATTAAATAACCCTAAGTTATTTAATTAAATATAATCTCACCTTTCCCCCTTTCATAAATCATTTAATTTAATGAATATCACTTTAATTCTTCTAATCCCCTAATTGTGTGATTAAACCTTGTTTAATTAGAAATTAAACTAATTTTCCTCCAAAAAGAGTCTTATCCCTTTTTTGCACAATTAAAACTTTCTTTTAATTTGAAAAATATCTTTTATCCTCACCCATGAGAATATTCCAAAGAATATTCTCTCTCCTCCAATCATCTCACTTGGCTTCTTGAGCAAGCTAAACTTTTAACCTCTCAAGCAAGTCACCTTGTGACCTATGTGTGCAGGTCAAAAGTGTGTTTGTTTGGAACAAATGTGAGCCCTTGAATTAATTCTCATCTTGCACTCTCATCCATTGATGAGAATCCATGATCCATGCCTTCTATTTTCTCCATTCTTGACCATTGATTAATCTTTTTGATCTAAACCCTTAATTTCTCATTTGCTCTCCTATAAATAGAACACAATTTGGAGGCAAATAGATCCATCTTTCAAATGCAAACTTATGCTGTTGAATTCACTCTCACTTACACTCACTTTTTACTCATTTTTAGCTTATTTTAGTTCATTTTTAGTTGCATAATAGCTTCAAGCTTCCATTAATGCCTTCCATGCATCCATCTTAGCTTGTTTATAAATTAGGGTTTCCATCTTTTAGATTATAATTAGCTTATATTAGATTAGCAATTGCATAGTTAGATCAATTTTAGCATAAAATAATGTTAATTTAGCTTGCATCATGTTTAATTTAGCATAAATCAAGTTTTCATCCATTTATCACAATGGTTTCATCGATTCTCTTCCATAGCAGGATTGAGAAAGGGTCATTGTTCCACATCAACTTGACACCAATTCTAAAATGAGATAAGTTTCAAATGGGTTAGAGTAGACATTTAAATGTTTTCATAGTTTGCAATTTTTAGTTTCAATAAATTCTTAGTTTAACTTTCAATTTGAATGATCTTGTTTGATATTGAGGTTTAGTGGCTAAATTATGATTTGATTCATCATGGATCAAGTGTAATTGACCCATACTGACAATCCTCTGTCCACACCTTCAATATCTCCTTCTTTGAGATACCTATTTTTTTTGTCAAGATTGTGAATTATTTCCAAGTAGGTACATTGTTTTGATGAGTCTTCTATCAACATTTTACACTTAGAATTAAGATTTCATCAATAGCTTTCATTATAATTTATTCATTTGTTATTGTATGCTTTATTTCTTGAAGATAATCCAAGAAACCCTACTCCAAAATAATGCGGTAAATTAACATGTGATATTCCTCTCTAGATGTGGTTTAATATCTTATCTTTTGGTGGGCTTATTTGAATAAAGGTATTTAGTTGTGTTATTTTTGGGATTTTTCCATGGACATAAATGTTATCCTAAGATGTAAGATCTTATATTTTTTGGTTCTTTTCATGCCAATGCTTCTACCACTCCCTCCATATTTTTTGAGGATTTATTACAAAACCATTGTGCTAAAATCAAATGTGTTGCATTGAATTTCAGACACATTGAGTCTAACTTGATACATATGATGTCCTAAATTTAGCTAGCATTAATTTTCTTACAACTACATGCAAAGGTACAAAGGCTAGGTACATACCAGGGGTCTACTCCAACAGGTTATTGGAATTGACAAAATACACCAACATGGTGTGGGGCATATGGAATGTGAGCCATCATGAGAAGGTGTTTGTGAACCAAAATAGCTCTAAGTTCTAAAAATCCTAAAATCTCATGGTGAAAATGAATTTAAAATGACCCCAAATGCATATATGGTCCCCAAAACCCTAGGTTTCATCCCTCCACCCCCCTTCAACTTATTTCTCGTCTTTCCCATATTTCCTAATCAATTTCTTGGCCTCATAGGACTTGATTTTTCCTCCTCTTCTTCGTTGAACCTATCCCATCATCTCGTTGCAAGCTCAACCTAATTTTTTTTTTTGGCTGACCTCTCGAGGGGGAAACCTACCATCCTTCCTTCATTCCTTTATCCGCTAAGGCATAGTGAGGAATCATAATTTTTTTAAAGAATTTTTCCAATCAATATCATATCTTTGAAACAACGTAATAGGTACATTATCTCAAAGAGGGGAAAAATGTAGACACCTAAAATTGTTTGGAAACATCACACACTCATAATTCACTATTTTCCACCATTTTCCTTGTTGATGTAGAGAGAAGGAATAAACTAAACCAACTTGACACAATTTGAACAATGACCTATCATCAATAATGACAAAATGCAACCTGAATCATCTTGAGAACGTTAATATAATGGCCTAATGGGAACTTAACAAAGAGAAAAACATATAAATTGCAAATATTTTATTTTTTATGCCTTCCAAAACATATTTCATTTATCCCAAGTCAAACCATAAACAAACTATGCATAGATTTGTTCAAACATCAAGAAAACCATGTTTCTTTGACCACTCTCCACCAAAATGAAACACACAATCTACCATAACTCATGAAAATGAATAAATGAATCTTTTTCCTTTAATTTTTTTTTATAACATGTAAAAATAGAACTTTTCACCAATTTTTATCACTTTTTGATGGTGGAATGAAAAGATATGAATTTTTCTTATCTGCTGGAAACCCTAGTTCCTGAACTAGGTAGTCTTCACCAAAATTGTCATAAATCAATCAAAACCCAATGAAAATTGATCAAACCAAGTGAAAATGAAAATATATTCACATATCTAACACTTACAACAGGTCTTAGGTCTTTATTTGATTTGTACAATTCGTAACATTCTCTGCAACAACCTGCAAATTCTAGAGAAAAAAATCCCATAGGGCTGCCAATGGTAAAATGGTCATAATTTTCTCCAAACTCAATGAAAAAAAACCAAACCAAATTGAAAATTAAATCTAGTTCATTCCTCTATCAACAAAAATCAATTTTAGATCCGTACCATGTAAAAGAACAGGGCAGAACATTGGAAATTGCAAAAAAATTCATGTCTTCCTTCATAAATTCTTGTTCAAACTACCACACACAAAAACCACAAACAAATTTCCAAGAGCATCTTCAGGATCTAATACCAATTTGATGTAGAGTGGTAGGGAAGAACAATTTAACACAGATGTTAAGACTCTTTATCTGATGCTTCTTTCAATTACTCTATTGTGGAATCCTTCTAAACACTATCCCCTTAAGGAAAAGACCCTACACACCTAGGGTTCTTGGACTCCAACAACCAAGAGGGTTTGTAACCCTTGTGAGAAAGTCAAAATAGGACTAAACAACATATAAAACCATAGTTAGCACTTAGGAAAACTCCTTTATCTATCGCTTTAACCATTAGGCCTCTTTGCCACTATGTAGCTTGTAGCCTTGCCCGATAGGATAGTCAATGTAAAAGCCACACAAAAGATTAAATCAGGCCCAAACCTCTTAAATTGGAAAATTTTCTTATGCCTCTACAAGGCCTCAAATCCTTCCCTCATGAAAGTAGATAGGAAAGGAGCAAAAGACCAAAACAACGTTGCTCCAAGAGGCTTAATTGGTAGGCTACAACAGATCAATTGCTTATGTAGGCTCTCCCCTTCACCCCAAATCCTTAACACAAGTTTCTATAGACTAATTATGCCAAAAATCAACACTCCTAAGTGCCTTCACCATGAAATTTTCCTTAACTTAGCAAAACTCCACTTTTTCCTTACAAACTAGGCCCGTCACATGAGGATGCCAGGTCTAGAACCATGCAAAACTCATCCTAGACATGCTGCCATTCTCCAAAACTTTAAAAATGTGAAAATATACACAAACATCTTCAATCCCACCAAGAATGAGCATTATTACAATGTGGAGATGGAAGATATGGCCATTTTTTAGTCCAAACCCTAGTTTTGAGGGTTTTTAGACCTACCCTTGCTAAAATGACAATAACTTTTGTTGTACTCAATGAAAACATGCCAAATAAATGCCAAATGAAAGCAAACTAGTGCTCCTGCACCACTCATCATCTCCTAATTCATCAATTTTAATTAAATAATTTCTAATTATTTGATTAAATCCATTATTTTCCTCTATTAATTGAATAATTAATATTATTTGATTAATTTATTAAAATTCATCAATTTTCCTCTAAACCACCTTAATTAAATAATATTTTTTTAGACTGCAGGAATCGATCGGGTATCCACCCGCTATTAAATTGTAGTGTGCCTGGTGAATTTTTTTCACGTGATTGGTGGCACTGGCGTGACATGCCCTTTAGTGCCACGAGGATGGTGGGGAGACTAGACCTCGTGACCTCTTTCCTGCAACAGGATGCTTTAGCCACTCGAGCTAGGCTCACCACCCCTTAAATTAAAATTTCTATCTCTCCACCTTAATTAAATAATATTTAATTATTTAATTAATACTAATTTTCTCTCTCACACACAAGATTAAATAATTTGAATTATTTAATTAAATCCTAATTTCCCTATCACCTCACAATTAAATAATTTCTTAATTATTTAATTACTAATTTTATTCCGACTTGCACATGCCATATTCCATTTTCAAAATATTTTCCTTCCAAAATAACCTAAACTAATTTTCTTGAAATGAGGAGATATTTTTAGTTAACAACTAAAGTTTTCAATAATACTCCACCATTGATCTCTTGATCTAATCTCATCGATTGATCTTCATGCTTTGATCTCCACCATTGATCAAATATCCTAGAATTCTATAAAACAAGCCATCTCCTTCATAAAAATAATTCATAATTATCATGAGAACTTGATATTATTTTGAGAGCATTTCTTTATCATCATTTTGAGAATTTATGGTCAAAATCATCAACCAAGATTTTACATGGGTTATGCACACTTGAGCAATCCACATATCAAATTGGCATAATTCCAAACAATGGAGTACAAGGTTTGCATGTTTCTTTGAGTATTTAGATCTTAATTATAATTACATTATTGATTTGTGTTTTATTCATGGATTCATTGCATTCAACTTTATTGGTTAATGGGTTTAGTTGATATTTCTTTTATGGGTTCTTGATGTTTTCTAACCCTATTTGCTTTAATTGTAATCTTTAATCACTTCCCATTATTCTCCTTACACACTTCCCAATCCTTGTGTTGTTTCGAGATATATCATTCCCACATTTCCAACACTACAATCATCATTGGGATGTATTCTTCCTAGTCCTTGTGTTGTTTCAAGATATATCGTTCCCACATCAACAATATTTTATCCATCATCAATCAATCTTATATTTTTAGTTTTCCCAAGGAAACATCATATTTATCCTTGAATCCTTTTGTACATGCTTGCTTTCTTGTCATCTCATCCATCCATTATCTCTTTATCTTCCCACCCCGCCTTTTATTCACCATTTTGCATCATCTCATCCATTTTGAGAGCACGCCCGCGTTCTCTTGAACCCAACTATCCTCTCAAGGAAGTATCCTCAAATCTAATATTAATATTCACTCTCACCATTTTTTCCTCCTAGTCACTCTGAATTGTTATCTCCTAGAAATGCACCTTATGCAAAGTTATGAAAATTGAGTTTTCTAGAGAAACATGGGATCATTTCAAGGTTGTGGGCCACCTAAAGTTGAAATGAACCTCCAAATAAGGCCGGCTCCTAGTTGGTTATCACTCTAAAACTACTAACTTGTGAGTGAAAGGGGAAGAAAGATAACTTAAAATGAAAATCTACTCCTAAGGGTGATGCACCAAACATTAGCTTGACTTGCAAACAAATTAAACACATGAGTTTAAACAAAAGAAAAGTTTAACATACACATCCCAGTCTTATGTGTTTCTTGCATAAATATTTTATAAGATGGTTTTAATGCCTATATCTTGAAGGAAAGAAAATTTTCACAACTAGAATCATATGCACTTTTACACAACTTATAACCTGCAATATACACAATCTTCTGCAAAAGATGCTATCAGTGAGACAAAACCACAAGGAAAAATATAATCTCACAAGTGGCTTGATCAATCAAACAAGTGCACACAAAGAACAAAAGAACTGAGATGGTAAAGCACTTAACTTCATTAATTTTCCAAGGTAACCTCTGTCATACAAGCCAAAATGAGTTACTGTTACCTGATTTTTAGCTTTCAGCTGAAATCAGGTAACCTAGTGTTTGTTCTTTTCATGTTGTTTAAACATTTAAAGATAAACTATAAAACTGCTAGTTTCAATATGCATGAAAGAGTGATTGTCAAAATAAGCAGATTACATTTTGTCATTTCAATGTTGCATTACATCAAATGAAAGAGAATCATAGATATACAAATGTAGTCTTTTATTGATAATCTTGAAATGTACATGTCCCTCACAAGCCAAGGGACTAACTCTCTTATTCAATGAACATATGAAGCAATTCATACATGAATAAGTAAAAGAAACGAGAATGTGCATGTAAGAATGGAACCAATCATTTCCTGAGAATGACTGGTTGTAAGTTGCTTGAATGCTTTGTTGCTGCCCCAAGCCGCTTGTGTCCCTCCCAGCTTTGTAGCACTCCTCACCCTGCATCTGAAGAAAGCATGATGTTAGAGCAAGGCACTAAGCAATGAAGGATTCAATCCTTACATACACACCTACCTATGCATGTACAAAATGATCCATGCAAACCTTGGATGTCCTAGAAAACAGTGAAGTCATCAAACACATCCAACATATGTATTTATTTTCTAACTGTTTGCTTCATGTGCAGATTCAGGGCAAGTCTGATTATTGTTTCATTATCAAATCAAATACAACATGTGGGGTAAATGTGGCTCCCACAAGGGTAGAGCTCAACATGCTTTGAAAGAAAAGGAAATTGAGCAACTTGATCAAAGATTTATCTCTTATCAATGCATTACATCAATATGGAATCATACCAGTTGATCAAATTTCATTATCAGATTCAAAAGATGCATCATATTGTGCTGATATGTCTTTCAATCTTCTTAAGTGGACCCTTGATCCATTTTATAAAAGGAAGTGTTTTTGAATATGCATCAAGTTCAATTATATGCATCAAGTTCAATTACACATCTATTTAATAATGAGGAAGCATTTCAAATTGTTGTCAAGCCCCTCTCACCACAATCCTATTCGGCAGTCACTCATCGCATAGGAAAGTGAGCTATTAGGTCACCCACATACGTGACAGGTGGCTATCAAATAAAGTTAGAATGAGGAGATCATGGATTTGTTATACATAACTGAGAAAAGAGCAATGGTTGAATCAGGGTCATGCAAGTATAAGGAAAACACCTTTACAAGAGCTACAGGAGGCAAGGGGGATTAATAGTGTTCATTCATAGGTGTACTGTGAAGATGAATTCAAAGTGAAGGTCATTGTCATTGGAAAGGGGCAGTTCACAATGACCTCATGCAATAGGACAACAACAATGATAAATGATATGGGGAGGCAAAGGTTCTAAGGTCTAAATGTAATACCCCCCACAGTGCATACCTTGTGACAAAACGATCAAATATACAATGCCTCATGATGATGTACTAGTTCAAAATTATCTAAGTGTATGAAGAGCATGAACATTAAGTACAACAATAAACAAAGGTATAGGTTCACAAAATGGAATAAACAGTGATCCATGAACATCTTAGATAGATACATCAGACGAATATCACAATCATAAAGGGCAACATCAAGCATCTAAAGAACTCAATGAGAATAATGCATTACAACCATAAGATGAGTTTAATATAGGACCTTCCAATCCGCATGAATCAAGGTAAATAAGGGAAAACTTTGGAGCCAAAAAATACAATGAATGATGCACAAAGAGGAAAAGGAAAGTACAATGGTTGATGCTCACTGTGTCAAACATAGATAGAAGGTCAAGCAACAATGATAAGTCAATGGCACTACGGTTGTTAGCTACCAGCTTATGAAGATGTTGAAAGATGGAGATGCGGAAAGGGTTAAGGATGCATTATCAGCTGGAGGTGTCATTAAAAAATAAAAGATGTATAGAGCCTGTGAATTACACCCGACTATGCAATGCCACTAAATCATTTGCCAAACATTTTTCCTCACAGGGCAATGTTTTACTGTGGAGCAGTGGATAGGTGTAGCTCTTGTTTCAACTGTCCACCTCTCAGGGAGTCTCATTCAATTTAAAAGTCATCAACTACAGGAAAAGCTTTGACAAGGGTAAACATTTGCATCAATGAGATTAGAATTCCATAAGAATTTATGATCAGAAGGCAGTGGCTTTAGTATTAAATTTTACTCATGTTCAATGCAAGATGGCAACCGGTGTAGTGTCCTTGACAATAAAAAATGCAGTTATGGAGCCCACCAAGGCAAGTCTACGGTGATAGAAACAAGGAAAACTCAAGAGAGTTGACAATCCATACCCGCATAGTCATAAAGGAAAATGAATGAGCACAGGATGAGATCATCCAGTGAAGACAATGATGGTATTTCCTGTAAGGGATTTAAAGGAACAGATCATAAAGCACATTCACAAGGACCACCAAATTTATGATTTCAAGGAGGATTCAAAGGGATAGTTCATTATTTTCATAGGAGTTGAATAGGTGCATTGACAAGCCATCATGAAGAGATAGGACACAAACTATAGTCCACAGTGGCAAGGAGTAAACAAGATAGAAACAATGTTGATCTCATGAAACAGGGGGCCTCTACTCTCTATATTGGGCCATCAACTTATGGTAGTGAGTAAGATCAAGGCTGCCAACAGTCTCAAGGACTATAATATGCCCAAGTCACAATGTTAATGACTGTGAAAGACTGTGAGAAAAGTCTAAAAAACCATCAAGGAAATCATGAACAGTCATAAAGTCACAAAGAATTGGGAACACACATGATAGAGCATAGTACAATAAGCAAGTGGAAGAAAGTTATGAAATCCTAAAAAAACATAGGTCAACTTCATGAGAAGAACACAATGATATGAATTCTATCATATGAGTAGTTGCTTTCAAAAGGAGGGTAGTGTGCTTTATTATCAAGTGAATAGATGTTTTAGCATTCATATGGATGAAAAGAACAGTCACGGTAATCAAATGAGCAGTCCACAATGATATCATGCTATAGGGCAGCTAGAAGACAATCAACTCTAAAGGAAAAATTATGATGGTAACTATGCAGTCTTAAATAATGCACTCATGCTAGAAGCGCACCAAAGGGACAATTCACCTACTTACCTCTACACATAAAGACAATCAAATAGAAGGGGAGGTGTTCGCCCTCTCGAAGACACTTAGCAGTAGCAAGCTTCAAAGATCAATCCAGACAGGTATAATGCATGGAATTATCTTAGAGTAAACAATGGATGTAAGTGATGGTCATGTCAAGAACATGAAGGCAATGCTATTTGTAGGAATGTTTTGACAGTTGAGAGTAACATATAGGTGGTATTCTCCTTAGATCACAAAGTTATGGGAAGCACATTGATAGGATAATTCAATCAAAGCATAATATAGTCAACATTGTATCTGGGACAATGACATGAAATGTGTAAGCCTAAGAACAATAACCTTGGAGCTTATTGGAGGATCAATTCAATAGAATTTTGAAGCCCTTTCAAAAGCTTTAAACTATACAGGAAGTCAAGTAGAGCCATTTCATCGCTTTTCTTGAAGTAACAGTGAAAGATTAAAGCACATTACCAAATGAACAAAGGAAGCTTTTGTTCCAACAGGTGATCCCCTATGAATCTCATTGTTATCATAACCTTGCACGGTTTTATCACACAAAATGGAGCTACATTTTTATATTCTACAGGAAAAATGAAATAAACTTGCAAAAATCATCTATTTCTTGCAACAAATCTGAGCTTTGTACAAAAATCCAGTGACCCATTTGGGTTCTTTATCAACAGTTAAGGAGTTAAAAAAAATGAATGCTACAAGAAACCCAAGCAGGGTTTTTTCTCAAAATACAGAAATAGACAAAAAATCACTGATGCAAGAAAACCCAGTTCACATGATGAGGGCCGAGCCACTTTTTGGTTTTCTTTTTCTTTTTCCAGAAACCCATCTGGGTTTTTAATTTTTCCAAGATTTATGAAAAAGAAGAAGGAAAGTCAAAAGATTACAAGAGGGTTTTTAGAAATGAAGCATGATGACACCTTTTCTATTCATGGCCGTGACCAGTGAGCTTCTACAAGTCAGGAAAACAACAGAAAAAACACTGAGTCTATTCAAGTTTACAGATAATAAAGCTTTTCTAAACAATTCCACATAGACAAGAAAAATGAGACATTTGAAAGCTTCTATTCGAGCCCTTCTTGCTCACTATCTGGAGGAAAAGACAATATGGAGGCCGTTTGGGAGCTTACCTAAGCTCAAACACCAGGATGCACAAAGTTTTACCATTTAAAACTTCCTGTCAAGCTTCATTAACTTCCCATGGCAGCTGTAAGCAAGGAGAATAACCCACAAAGAAAGATGCAACAAAAGAATCATCAGGGAAGGTTCACAGCCGCAGCCTATAAGTAAAAAAATGGCCCCCAAGTTCACAAAAATATAGATTTATGCCAAGAAAAAATGATTACCTGAGTTCCCACGGTGATATCATGCGGAAAATGTCAAAAGAAGACTGATAGCCAGTGCAAAGCATCATTTTTCCCGTGTTCTCCAAACCCTCATGGTGGCAGAGCGACATTATCTAGTTTCTTTGAAGCCAAATGATAATGTTTTTGCATCATTTTGGGTATTATGATTAGGGTTTGACCCTATTCGGTGGGGACGTGTTTTCCCATGTTTTTTTTTTAATTAAAAAATGTGAAATGTGATGGGGGCTGATGGCCACATGTTATTGCCTTAGGCATTTTTATGCCTTTATTTCTTTTCCCCCTTAGGCATTTCATGCCTTATAAACTTTCCCACTTTAAAAGCTTTGCCGAGTCTTCACTATGTCATGTGTTATCACTTAGGCATTTTATGCCTTAGGGATTTCTTCCCTAATTTGACTTATGCTGAAGTATGTATTGACAATGTGTTGCCATGAGACCCTTAAGTGATGCCTTTTCTTGCCAACATCACGCGACTTGGAATATTATTTTCAAGAGTCTTGGAGGTCGGCCTTATTAGCCAAGTAATATTGATACTATGTGCCTTTGCAAACCATTTGATTATGACATGTGTGGGAAGAATTCAGAGTATGGGTGGTAGGTTGATAGTCAAAGTTCCTTTGAAGCTTTTTAAAGCTTTTACCATTGCATTTGATGTTACATTTTATTCCATATATGAAAATATCATGTAAGTGGTTTTAAAATCACTTTTGTTGTGCCTTTTATGCTAATGTAACATAGGAAAATGGTGGGGCCCTTTAATTTGAGCCTAATTGTAAAGTGATTTGTTAAGTGATGTTTTATGAATCACTTAACAAATTCACTATATTTAATGCTTTTAAAGCCATGTGTTTCAAAAAACACACATACTGCATGATGGGGAATGTAGTCAAAAATTTGTAAGAAGACCAATGATGACTTGCAGAAGTGTGGGAGGTGTGAGATACCATTTTGACTGATTTTGGTGAAGGGGGAGGCCAGCTGGAGGCATTTTTGTCACTCTTTTGGGATGGTTTTTGACTTGGCTTGTTTTTTCTCCATGTAGAGGACATTTTGGAGGCTTCTAGAAGGTTCTTTTGGGGCATTTTCTATTTTATCCGAGGATAATCTTCTAGAAGCACATGTGTTGGAGGTTTTGGTGGGTGTTGGTTAAGTATGTTCATTTTGAACATTTGGAGGAGTTCTTTCTTTTTCGGCAGGAGGATAGCTACTCTCTTGGAGTTATTTTTCATGAAGCTACATTGTAACTCAGACATACCTAATATACAGTAAACACTTTGATTTAATAGATTGGAGCATTGTTACCTTTTCTCTTCATGTTTTGTGGTGTGATATTAATGGTTGATCAGTCTATTTTGTGAAAAGTCATTTTCCTTACAACTTGTCCCATGTTTCACGCATCCATTTGACAGAAAATGTATGTTTATAGGTTATAAACTATGTTTTTTTAGTAGTGTTATTGATTGTGAAATCTGTCTTTTCCTTTTAAGAACACTGTTACAAACCTCTTTATAAATTATTGATGTGAGCTACATTGGATAGGGATTTGTGTGAGTTAGCCCTGAAATATTAATTTGAGTGCGCAAGGATATTAGAAGGTCTAAATTTTTTAGTGTATCACTTTAATTTCTTCCCAGCATTAGGTTTATTTTATGCAACTCTTACCCTTATCTCAGAAATTCAATAGTTAGGTGATATCAAACGGGGAAGTCGGCCCACAATCCGGAGGTCTGCTTTCAAGAAGGTTACCCACAACTTGAAAGCATTCCAATGTTGGTCCAAATCTGCTAAGTGCAATTGGAAAAGCTTAGCAAACAGGGTGCATATTTGGTGTCCTAACAGTTACAAAAACTGCAAGTTCGAGAAATGATTGCCAGGATCACTAACCTCAAAATTTCATAAGAAGAACTACTACCTAAAATGAGTCAAAAAATGACTAAGTATCAAAACCTCTCCCCTCCAAAAGCCACCAAAAGAGGAACTAAAAAAAAACATTTTGAGTCAGATGGACTCCAAAAGCCAAAAATCTAGCACCTGAATTTTCTCCAAAAGGCTTTAATATGGTTGAAATGGTCAATTTTGATCAAATCTAACTTGATGAATTTTCAAAACACCCACCAAAAGCTCCAATCTTGCCTCAAAAGAAATTAAATGAGTTAAAACAACTCCTAAAACTTTGGAAAATGTTTGCAAAACAAACTCAACCTCCCTAGATACCGTCTTTATCATAAATCAAAGCACATCCATACTTCCCCTCCTTTCTCATGCGTTGAAAATCCCTTAATTTGTTTTTTCTTTGTATCAAAGGAAACATTAAAATTAAGTGATTTATATGACATCACTTAAATTGCATGTTTTACATTTAAAATAGCATTTTTAATTAAATGATTTATAAATCATCAATTAATTAAAAAACTTTACATTAAGAAAGCAATGCATACATACTATGAAATTTTCCCAAAGATAAAAGATATGGGGTTTTATACAAAGCATAAATCCACAACATATATTAGTTTTGATTCACAGATTTAAAAGAAAGGAAAAAAAAACTTTGTGTGATCGGCCTTTTTCCTAGGGTTTTGGAACCCTAACTCAAAATTGTGGGAAAACACCTACTGCACTCTTCATTTTGGCATTGCATCTTTTGGAATTGTTGCTCTGCTAAGAAGGCACACCATGATTATCTTGAAGCTTTCTGTATGCAAATCCTAAAGATAAATGAATGCTAAATTGGTAAATCTTTATCACTCAAACTTTGCATTCTTTTCACTTTTCTATGAGAAACCCAAGCTTGTGTAGATTAAATGTCTCTATGTATTCTCATGCTCGATGCAACTCTGTATTTATCCTGTTATGAATTTGATGGTAATGTCTCTTTTGAATAGCTCGGCCTCATGCGTTTTCCCTTAAGAAAGAATTCTATTTTGTCAATAGTTTGAGAACTTGTTTTACTGTAGTCGGCCTTTGTGATGATGGCTTCATTTTCTTCAATAATCTGAAAATTCCTTTGCATTTTTATTCTAGCTTTGTAATTTCCAGAGTTATGTATCTTCCCATCATAAAATTTCTGAGGCCTCTCCTCCATTCTTGCATATCACTTGAAGTTCTTTGATAATACTTCGAAGACCATAGCTTCTGCCTTTACAAGAAACAATAAATGTTTTGATTTTCCTCACTTTTGTCGGTTATAAATACACATATATCTTTGTTTTTCCCATGATACCATGTAATTCCTGCCAATATTAACATAATCACCTTTACTATAATAATATCGTGCATGATCAAAATATAAACGATATTCCATGAGAGATAGCTAAAAAAAAAGTCTTTGTCTCGACTATAGCCTTCATATAGAAACTGCTGCTCCAGTTATGTGATGAAACCCTTTAATACTATTACTTTTTGGTCATCAAGACATGACTGTACCTTGCAAAGAATATGACTGCATTGACCAACATTGGAGGATTATCATTTGTATCTTGATCCCAAGAAATGGGGTAGGCAAAAATAGAATGGAATTGAAATCCTCTATCTAACCGATTTTCCATTGACAACCCTTTATGTTCTATCATTCTTGCCCTAGGCTGTGTATTCACAGACTTTGTTTTCATTAAAAGCCTCCATATATTCTGGGTTACACATTTTAGAGGATTTCTCATTTCTTTAACTCACTGTCATGTAGTTGCAATCTCTCTTCATCTAGCATGTTTCTCACCATGTTGGTTGCTTTTCACTGTCATGTAGTTACAAGAATTTCCTTTGTACTGTGCCATGTGCTGAAACCTTGTTACAGTCATTATGATAATTGTGTTTCACATAAACTTAATCACTATCTTTTGATTGCACTATTTGATGAATATGCTGAATGATATTTGAAATATTGTCATTAGTTGACTTATAACTGCCACCTCTTGACTATTATTAGGACTCTTCCTTTTTTTTTGTGGAGATCACTATCACTATGATTGCTTAAGGTTCCTGTCTTATTTTTGTTCATTTTGTTCATATTTTTGTAGTTGTCATACCTCATTTGAAAATGTGGTTATGTTGATAATAAATGATTTTCCATCCCTGATATATCCAGTGAACCTTTGAGTGATTGGTGGCTATCACTTTTTTTTTATTCTATCCTTTTGCTCTTTATTCCAATACATTGTAGCCTTGACTTGATGACTGTTATCCTTTTTAGCTGTCATGACACAACCTGTAGCATAATGTTTTGCTTGAAAAAAATAATGCTATCTTTTAAGCACTTCAGTAACACTTTTCTTAATACATATTCCACTCCTTTACATGCAAACCTCTTCTAGATGACATAATGATATAGTGACAAGAATTATGCATTTGACCTATTAACCATACCTGTTGTTCTCCTTCCATAGATCTCTCAACATGTGATCATTTGTAAAGATTCACTGTCACTGTATGCACTACCGTGAATTGAAACTCTTATATTTTCCATTGCCATACTTGTTCATGACACTATGCGTTGATGATTGTTTTCAGCAAGAATGATGTTAAATATGACAATAATAAATGGTGTGAATGATGATGTAAATGAAGCATTTTATGTATGTCTGTTCACTATCATTTAATAATTATGCTGATATGATGACTTCAATAATGCATTTCCCTCTTAAATAAGCTTGAATGAGCTCATTACTTGATAACTCAACATGCCGAGCTCAACCCTTGTGGGAGCCTTGTTTTAACCCACATGCTGAATTAAGACATGATTACACCTATAGTTTCACATGAAGCAAACAAATTAGAGAAAAAATAGCATGTTTTAGGTGTATTTGGTGATTCTAATGGTTTTCAGGGACACCTAAAATGTGCATTTAGTTTAATCAATACAGATTATGATCAATGCATACATGGATAGGGTGAATGTGTATGTAATGTCCGTAATCAGTCATTCCTTAGAGTATACTCTAACACCATTGCCAATGTCATATGTAGGATTAGGAGCGGAAAGAGCTAGAAGGGATGGATGAAACTTAGGACAACCACAAGGAAAAAGACACACGAGAACCAGTCATTCCAAGCAATGGATGGTTACCCTCTTTATATGCGCATTCATTTTATCACTGTACTTATTCATGTATATATTGTTCATGATTTGTTTTGAATAAGCTAAGTTAATCTCATGTCTTGTATGAGATAATGAAAATTTATACATTCAATAAAGAATACTTTTTTTTGAAAAGATCATAATCTTTCTCTATTACATGCACGTGTATGAATGTAATAATCTGTAGTTGTAATCCTTTTCTATATTTTTCCATTTATACATTTGAATGTAATGAAGAAGGTTAACAAAAATGCACCTTAGACACTCAGTTTAAAATAAACCCTACCTTTTTGAACCTATGAGTGAAAAATGGGTAACATGAATGATTGGGGCATCTTCCCCAATATATCCATCTTCTTCCAAGTGTTATGTTTTAATATTATTTGAAATGATGCTACTTTGTAACTGTGTAAGGGGGAAATCGAGAAGATGCAAAAGGATCGAATTGGTGAATTAGAAAATAATCTAAATAAAAAAATGCTAATGATTCATGCCCATTACTCACAAAATGGAACAATGAAATCAAGAATTCAAGAAAAAAATTAACAAAAAGACAATAACAATGAATTCAACATAAAATAGCTTTACCATCTCGTGTCAGAGTGTGTTCGTGGAGATTGTTTGATCGTATCAATGTGAAGTATCCATGATTGTGCATGCAAAATATTGAAGAATTTGCGTGTGTTGATCGAAGATGTGTGTTAGAAGATGTCAAAAGCTTGATTAAGATCTTTGCATTACTTCATTATGTGAATGATATTGATTCTTTGATCGTTTTTGAGAAGAAAGAGGTTTGTTATATAAAATTTGTGATTCAAAATGAATGCTTGAGATCGTGTAGTAGAATATCTTGATCGACGATTGAAAGATGTTGAGAGGATTTAGATGGACATAATACATGCAAATTTTATGTAATTGGTGTGATTGAAGAAATATATTGATATATCAGGAAATAGATTGATCAATCAGGAAATTAGAGTGAGTAATTGATGGTTCATAATTTTCTCAATCATGAAAGTGGGTGAGGATAATTAATTAATTGATTTAATTAATTAATATTTTTGGAGTTGAACGTGCAAATCAAGTTTGAATTTTGCAAACAAATTTTTATTTGTTTGATTTTATTTTTGATGATGTTTTGAATAATTAAATTCGATTATTCAAATTTAGGGGAAAGTGACATAGTTAAATTTGTTACACCCCAATTATGCAATTACTATTTACTATTACTATGTAGGGTAAAATGTGAATTCTGTGGATTAATTAATTGTGCTTGTACCTTGTTATCTATATGAATTTTATCTGATTTGATGTTATTTCAAGGAAAAATATTACATATATGTGAAATGGAAGGTTATTGAATTAATATTCTAACTTTGGAGATGTATTACGTATATTGCATATTCAGTGAACAACTGACTATCGTAGGCATGTGTTAGTGGTTGCAGGTAAATGGTCATTCCTCTAGGTGAAGGGGAAGTATCACCTAGGAGAAGATCTTGGCTGGGTAACCAGTAATGTAAACTATCTGAGCATACACACACCATAGTAGAATGGTCAAGTCTAGACATAGAAGTGGGAAGTTGGTAAGTCATCCCTAGTTTGAAGTATCTACATTAGTAAAGGTTTTGTTTACTAGCGACTGCATTATTTGGTGATGTTTATTTGTTTGAGCTTTTGAGACCTTCCTTATTTTACTGTGCTTGATTGAATGGGTGAATAAGTATTAGGATATATTCATATATGCATATGATGGATATAATGGCATGCCCATACGAGTATGAGGACATATGTATAAGATATGTATATATGTATATAAATGTTTGTTATGATGTTTGTGAGAGTATATTCACATGGTCATGATCATTCATATTTAGAATGGATCATTCGACTAACATATTTCTATATTATATATATATATATATATATTATATATATGTACAAATACACACATAAGAGTAAAAGCTTAATAGAGGAGTGTGCATATAGATATATTTATATATATAATATATTACTATTATGCACAAATTTTTAACCATAAGTATTCATTTGTATACCAAATAAGTACATACTTGATTGACTTGGGATAAAAATATATATTAGTACATATATACTCATATACATATATACATGCGGGATAGCGTTAATGCTATTTATTGACATGCATATATATGTAGGTGCATATATAAATGTATATATTTATAACCATATGATTCTATTATGTGTTTGAGGTTTATGTATCTTGAGCTTTACGTTAATACGTATCTACGTCAAAAGTATGCATGTATATGAGTATATACATACATTGATCCGTGTGAGAGCATAATCATATGCATGCATGTACTTACAAACATACTCACACAAGGATCAATTATATATATGAGAAAATATATATCTTCACTTAAACAAATGTATGTATCAGCGAGGATATGATATGAATGGGTAACCTGATATATATGAGTAAACATATTAAATATAGATATGTACATATAGGTAGTTATTGTATTAGAATAACGAGAAGAGTATTTATAAACTCTTGAGTTGAAGTTTATATATATATAAAAATGATATTATATGTGAGATATTAACCTTGAATTATTCATTTGTATATCAAATGTATACATACTTTATTGACATTATAGATTAAGCATTCAGAGTATCAAATATATTTATCCTTTGGGTTGAAATATAAATATATAAGTATATTGGGTATACTATATATATATGTATGTATATATATATATATAATATATATATATATATATATATATATGTATGTATATATATATATATATAATATATATATATATATATTATATTTATTGTAAGGATAATAGTGCTATATATATTTAAATGGTGCAATGATAAAGAGATTGGAAGGCTTGTCAAAAAGCCAAAGTATGGTTCTAAAAATTTTGCGCATGAATGAAGGCACTTGAACTTAGCAAAAGAAATCATAATGCAAAATGATTACTATAATGGAAGCCATTCCTTATACTTTAGAACATACTATGAGATAAGAAAAATATAAATGAATACATATGAGAATGTGTATTTATACAAAATAAGCGCTCAAGACTAATATGGCGCTGTTTGCATAAGCACATAAGTTTATATTAGAGTTGTTGTTCTTAGCTTGTCAAGCTTAGATAGACTAGAGTATAGCGCACTATGTAGGGAATAAATAAAATATTTGCTAAGCGCTATATAGAATATAGGGTAATGCTTGAGTCCTGATAGAAGCCAATTTATAAAGGTTGATAATAGTCAATAATGACTATGATATTGGAGGTCGATAATAGTCGATATGACTATGCAGTCGTATGAGAGTTTCTTATTACTATTTTGTGAAACCAATTATCACTCAGTTTGTCACACGATATAAATACATTGTAATATGTTTGATATTGTTGTCGATATTAAAATATAAGACTTGGTTGACGCCTTTGGTAAGATCAACCTTGACTTTGTCAACTATTTTAAATGCTTAAGTTGATTCATCCTCTATACAATTCGATGGATGTTTGCTAGTGAGAGATGGTTGTTGACTGTTTCTTTGGGTAGTAAAACTATGCCAAACAAGAAGGAGAGAGGGAAGGAATTGGTGCCACCTCTGAAGCCAAGTTGTTGTAGGTATCTATTCTTTGTGACAATTCACTTTAAGCATATGCAAATTGAATAAGTCTTGAATTTGCTATCAATGTTGCAAGTCAACCTATAGGTGATTTTGCTGAGTATGAGCTTGGGATGTTTCCACCTTTTTGCTGAGTTTCATGTGTTGCTTTGCATGGAGCTTGCTGTCCATTTACATGCCTAAATTGTAGGCCATGAGGTTGATAGGCTACTCTATAAATAGTTGAGCCATTTCATTAGTAGGGGTGCATTCTTTCCCAAGAGATTATACATGTTTTGCAATTACTTATTCCTATGTTATTCCCAACTATACTTGTTTTATATTGTGAATGAAAAAGAGTGAGTGTTCTATTGTGTTGAGAGGAAACATTGTTGTTTGAGAGGAGTAAGCTATCAACTTCTAAGATAGAGTTATTTGTGACATTCTTGAGAAGCTGATTATCAAGCTAATGACTATTGGAGAAGGCTGCATTGTTGTCATTTATTTGGATAAGCAATAACATGCATGAGGATCTCTTATTCTTTGTTATTTACTTTATAATGATATGTTTTCCATGATTTCTTGAAATGTATTTTCCAATGCGTGCATTAGAGATATTAGAGTGTATTTGAAAAGGAAATTGAAGCTTTTATGCTATTTTTATGTTGTGCTTGTAATTAATCCATAATAGAAGCTTGGTGTATATCATAGATATTATATACTAGGCTTGATTGAATACAAGAGGCACTTGAGATACACTTAGCTAGGTTATTTAGTTAACTAGGAAAGCTTGTGTTACTTCTAGGATAGTTAATCTAGTATGGGAGGAAGCTTGTGTACTTGTTAAGTAGGTTTATTCCAGGTAGACTAAAATGGTGATAGGTTAATCTGGGGTGACAGAGTACCCATTGAAGGACAATACCTATGCATAGTTTAAGATAGCCCTTAGTCAAATTGGCCTTGAGTAGTGTATGTGATAGATGAATCTTAGTAGGAATACTGAATGTAACTCTTTGATCAAAGTAGTGTAACATTCGAGACTCCACTATGGATTGTGTGACTACCGAGACTACACTGTCAGTTTACCATGATCAAGTATTACATGCTAGTTCAAGATTGTGGGATTACAAGTTCTAGTTATATAGGACACAACACTATGCTCAGTTGGTTGTCATTATTGGTTACTCTACCAATCTCTTCGTCAAAGGGAAGGGCCATCTATCAAAATATAGATGTGTGGGGGAATATATTATGAGTTTTTGGTTGGTGGAAAAGTGCTTGAGTGATGATTCTCCTCCATAGCAGGCAACAAAAGAACCAAGATTTGAAAAGAAGGATGCTAGACCATCTTACAACTTTTTTTTCTAAAGCTCATTGGAGCTATGTATGTAAATGAATATATTATTGTATTATTGTAACTCATGAAGTTATTGTAATGAAAATGAATCTTTATTGTAATATGATATCGCATCTTGTTCATATATTCTCAATAAATATTTTTTATTTATTGAAATGACTTGTTACCTAATTTATTTACTTGCAAGGTGTAAATTTAGAAATTTTTACTACATTGAAGGGTTGACATGTTACATGTGGTATCAGAGCTACCAGGTTCAACACTGAAACCTATGAGCTCATTATGCAAACAATGTGTAAACCTTATCAGAAGATAATGGTTGAAAAGTTCTTGTGCCACAATGGCAAGAGAAAGAACATAGGGAAGTGAAAAGGAAGATGAGAATTTCTGGGAATTTGAGTAATTTTGGACAAGTTAAGATTCATCCCTGGAGTAGGAACTTCTAAACTGAAAAATTATGATATTACTTGGGATTACGAAATATTATGCAATCGTGTTATGTAGGAAGGTTAGGAAGAATAACCCTTATATAACTTTATCCTACCAAATAATTATATGACTCTAAGGGAATGGGGAGAAATGAGATTACCCCTTTAATAGTAGCAACCTATAGTGGTAAAGAGTCAAGAATTCTTAGAATTAGTGAAAATACTACGAATCTATGTGTATGTAATGTTGAAATAAATTAGATCGAAGTAGAGAGTTAATGAAAGAGGTATCCACAAGGCTAGAGAAGTCTTGACATAAATCTAAGTATTCTATAAGGATAAGATCTTGCAAGAAAAGAGTTAGTACCTAGGAAAAGGGAAAAGACCAGAATGGTCAAGAATGAAGTGATCAATGTAGTGGACATGGTTCCACCAACCAAAATCAATGAGATCAATTTGGAGTTTTGATTAAAATGAGAAAAAGAGACCAAACAACTTTGGTATCTCTAAAAAGGTTATAAAGATTACTTAGAAGTGGGGCAAGTCATTTGGAAATGTGACTATGAGAAAGAAACCTAAAAAAGGTAAATCAAGTTAGTCTAATAAAGGTTTTGATAATACATAGATAGGTTGGAGTATAAGAAGAACTCACCAAGATGTCTGTGAAAATCAACACATGTTTAGAGGTTCCAGAAGAAAATGGAATGCAATATGGCACTATGTGTCAAAACAAAAGAAGTTGTAAGGAAAACAACATTCTAAGTTGGTAGTTACATCAACTAACGAGGATTTGAGAGTATGGAAATTTCTCCACAAGAAAAAGGTTATTGGGAAGAATTAGAATATTAGTGTAACTCTTAACTTCTAAGTTGCTAATTATTCATTAGATATTCTATTGAATGATCCAAAATATTGAATCTACTAAATTAGAAATCAACGTTGAATCTAACTATGGGAAAAAATCCAACAAGGAAAGACAAATTCTTTCAAAGAAGCAAGTGTTTGCTAGGAGTTCAACTTTGAGCAGATCGAAAGTTGTGAAAACACTAAGGGGGGAAGAAAGAGAGTGGAATGATTCAGATTAAGTACCCCATCCAATAAAAAATGTAGATGTGTTTTCAATTTGGAAGAACTAATGACTTCTTCTTAATTTATGATGTCAATTAAGTCATACATTTTGTGACCACAAGAATAAATTATTGGAGTTATTGGAAGATAGTAAAAAGGTAAAGAATTGTGACCAATGAGAAATGAATATTAGCACTCAATAATTTATATATGTTGATTGGAATATCAAATTATATTAACATTGATGCCTTAAGGAAATGATAGGCAGATAACTTGGTCATGAAAGGGAAGATCTAGATTACTCATGATGGATGGAAAGTATCTCTACACTCCTATATACCTTATATGGGGAATTTAGATAACAATGTTATTTCTTTACATAGGTAGTAAAAATACATATTATGAAGTATATCCATGTCGTAAAGTAACTTGAAATTGTAGCTTACTATGCTAAGAGACTTGGGGATGATAAGGTTTAGCTAATAAGCCATAGAGATGGTATGAAAGATAGGGCAGGATGTGACACTATGCAATCACATCAATTATCTTTACTTGATTGATCACTTGATCATACCTTACTCTTGAATGAAACCCTAGGATTAAAATAATCTATTTGGGTTGAGAAGTTCATTTAATTTAAGAGAGGAACCTTAGGTTAAATTTTACCTATTGGGTTGAGAAATGTGATTGGATTAAACTGAGGGTTGAATCTATCCTTGTAGTTCTATCTTTTATTGACAAACAGGTTTGGACTAATCTTCGGGAATTTCAAAATAGTTTCCTCAATTTATCCTTCAAATGTCAATCTGGGAACATAGGCTTGTGAATAGTGTTGTGATAGTTTACCTAAGGGCTGAAACTAATGAACCAAGTGGGGATGAATGCATCTAAAAGTATAATTAAATCACACCTCCTAATCTGGAATTCAAAACACACTCCTTCAAGTTGGAATTGAACAAAATTCCTATCTTAAATCTCTACCTTCTTAATTTATCCCAACATATCTATTTTAGAATTCTTGATTAAACTTTGGTAATGTGCACTTAATATCTTGAAGTATACACTCTTCAATAAAAATATTATCAATAAACATTAATAATAGTAAAAGAAAGAATGTAATTGCTAAAGTTGTATTAAAATAGTGCAGGCGATAGGAGCTATACAACTCAAGCAACATAACCTGTGTGTCCTGACAATATGATATAATAAAGTCTAATAGATTACTTTCAATGTTCTTAAAGAAAAACACACTTCACCAATTCATTGATATGCACCACCCTTGCAGTTTGCACTCATACCAAGCATTACTAATATTGAAATTGCTTCACACTTTAACAAATATAATCATATCAATCAGAATCAAATCAATGACACATACATAGTACTATCAATCTAAATTAAATCACAACATATAAAATTACTTAGCATATGTAAATAATACCTCACACACACAACAATAGAAAGAGGAAATCCAAATGCTGGTGGGGAGCAGGCCCTTTCTCCCAATCAGTCGAATGGAGTAAAATTCTTATAACACCCACAAATTTAGTACTTCAATAGCTTTTAGATTAATTCTAGTTTCATAATAGAGTTAAGATTTTTTCATGCTCGCAGAAGAGCATATATATATATGTCTTAATACAAAACAAAATACTAAAATAAACATGTCCACAACTACAAGTGTACAACTAGAACTGCTCGATTGGTTTAGGAAAATAGTAATATGGCCTGCGGCCTACTACATTTCAAAATCCTCTAACTGATTACAAACCTAATTACTAACTATTGGCTAAAGCTATACTAAAAGAAAACAACTGAATAGAAACCAATGGATCACATGAATCCTCTTGATAACCTTCATGCCTCGTTCCTTTAACTTGTGATCCAATGATGTGCCAAAGAATTATGGTGGCCTTTTTGAACCTCTAAACTCATTTTCTTAATGGAATTGAAAAGGTAATATGGAATATTAACTAGCTCAGTGTGGCGTAAATGACATAGAAATCTAAAATGGTGGGTGAAAAAATAGACTTACCTTCCTTCTCCCATGACATAATGAGTTATGATCTTAGCTACATTAGCCCAATGTGTAGGAAGTGAAGTATATAGAGTGCTTTGTTTAGGAGTTATTTGTAACTTCTCACCTTGTCATAGGAACCACGGGGTTTGGAATTGAAGCTCGACGACCTTGTTTACTACTACAGGATAATATTCCTCTCCCATTTTAGGTAACCCTATTACCTTGGCTACAATCTGAGGGGTTATTGGCAAAGAAATCCCCTGAACCTCTATGGAGCTATTAGCAGTATTAAATTCCATGGAAAATTTGAGAGCGATTGTGTCATTATACCCATAGATCCTCTCGAAGAAAACATGCCATCCTACATTTTCAAAGACTTCGTAAATTGTTGCATTGGCTCTAACAAATTTCATGTCTTTGGGTTCATGGCGTTTGTGAATACCTCCCATGGTGAAGAAATTAGCAGGAAATTTTGGCAAGAGTTATAGACTTAAAATGGAGTTAAGATTGAAACAAATTTCTCAAACAAACTTCACATGATTATGGGTTCTACCAAGATAATCAATACGGTGAGTGGTTATTTGTGACTTGGAAGAAAATAATGACATGACACGACCACCCCCCCAGTTGAGCTCATGGCACTGTCCTCAAGCTACCACAAGAAATGTAAGAAAATAAAGAAAATTAATATAAAACAAATGATTTACAAACCTCTAGCGAATTTACTGTTAGAGCACACTGGTGGGAGTCGAAGAAGAACGACGATGGATGACAAGGGCGTCATTAGGGCTGAGGTGACCCAATCAACAATCGACAATGGTGAAGAGGTAGGTGGAGTTCGAAGAATTGGCAGAAGTAGGTAGATGAAAAGAGAACATGTGTGGACAAAGAAGAAATATCATGGAGATACAGGAGCAAGTAGAAAAGATAGCGGACAAAGATGGTGACAAGACACATGATCGTGACCAACCCACGAAAATAAAGTGATAGTTAGGATGGTTGTCGGATGTGAGCAATCAAAAGCCAAGGCAGTGACTAATAGAAGGGCCATGAAATAACTCGTGCCAAAAAAAGTACCAGTGAGAGGAAGGGGAAATGTGGAGATGACTAGGGAAAAAAAGAAAATATGAGGTGAAGGATGGTCAGATGAATGGAGATGGGAACATAGCTGGGAGAGATGGGGCTTGCTAAGAAAGTAGCAGCAAATGAAATGGGAAAAGACACCGGCAAAGAGAATATGACCAGAGTGTGGGTGTGGAAGAAGAGACTACGTAGCGGAAGAGAACAAGGGTGGACGCCAAAAAATGGGGTAAAGGAAATAGGGTGGCAGTCAACCATCATGGCATAGGAACAAGTGACAATGACATGATGGTAGAAAGTAGCTTGCCACTAGAGTGACATGAAGGTAACCTTGTTGGCTCCTTTTATTTTTGATTGTGGATTTTTGTTTACTTTTACTTTTTATTTTATTTGTTTTTTATTTATTTTATTTTGTAGTTTTGATAACAGACTGTCGGGATACCGATTTTTACCCTATTATCGCTTGGGGATGCCGAAGGTCCAGTTTTCACCCCCTAGGATTATTTGATAGGTAATGCCTACCGAAGTTCAGTTTTCAAGCGCTACCTGACCAACAATGCCCAAAGGTTTTCAATGTTGGATATTTTATTGCATTTTTTTTCAATAATACAAATTAATTTTTAAGTAGGCCAAAAAGAACAACAGTAAGTTCCTTTGCCATATCATAGAAGAAAGTCTCCTTTGAAAGAGGTCACTTGTAAAGTTTCAAGTGATGCCTATTGACAAGAAGAGCCCTTCGTTGAAGATCCACAGTGCACAGTCTAACAACACCATTATCATAGATGGTCTGGATTTCATAAGGGATGAGCTAGGGGGTATGGAACTTCCCCTTGAAGTCCTAGAATCGAGAGCCATAGAGTAAAACCGAATCCCTAGGTTGGAATGTACATGACTAAATAAAGCGTTCATGCCACCACGGTGTTTGCTTCTGTACCACATTTGCATGGAAAATATCCTCCTAACGTATTTCATCGAGTGAGTGGAGTTGAGAAAGTCTCTCCTTTTGTACTTCACTGAGACTCATTCCAAGCTAAAGGGTAGTGCATAGAGTCTTCACTGTGAATTCAATTTGAAAGATAACCTTCTTTCCATAAACGAGCTCATATGGTGTTAGCCCCCTGGTTGTCTTCTAGGTTGTGCAATATGCTCAAACTGATTTGAGAATTCTTTTTTCCTAGTCTTTCTTCTGCAATGCTATTGTCTTCCTAAGAATATTTTCCAGTTCACGGTTGGTTACTTCCACTTTCCCATTGGCTTGCAGATGATATGGGGAAGACTTTCGATGCTTAATTTCATATTCTTGAACCAACACTACAATCAAGTCAGAGGTGAACTATGCTCCCTAATACGTGACAATTTTTCAAGGCACACAATTATTGGTAAAATTATTAGAATACAAGAAGTTAGCAACCTTAGTATCCCTAGCATGATTTAAGGCTACTACCTCTACCCATTTGGTAACATAATCTGTACAAACCAAGATATATACTTTATTTTGAGAAGGAGGATTAATGGGCCCAACAAAATCTAACCCCCATTTTTCAAATGGTTCTATGGATAACTAAGGGTGTAAAGGCATTTCATTAGAGCAGGTAGGTTGCCCCATACATTGACTTTTGTCACAATGTTGAACATAACACTTACTATCCTTATGGAGTGCAGGCCAATAATAACAGGTGGTTAAGATCTTTTGGGTGGTCATATGGGAAAAAATGTCCTCCACAAGGTTCTATGTGGCATGCGCGCAAAATTTCAAAGACATCTTCATCGGGCACACACCGATGCATGATATTATCAAGGACTCAGTAGAAGAGCATCCCATTAATCCACATGTAAGCACCATTGAGTCCAACTAGCTTTCAAAATTACCTTGGAGAGAAATGAGGTGGGAACCTACAAGTATCCAAGTAGTCTTCCATGTCGGCGTGCCATGGAATTTTTGTTGATATAGCAAAAAGATGCTCATCTAGAAAGGTATCATCAATTGGAGTTGGTTCATCTTCACACTATAGCCTAGAGAGAAAATTGACCACTACATTCTCTCATCCTAGTTTATCGAGGATGGTAATGTCAAACTCCTATAAAAGAAGCAACCAACGAATCACTCATCTTGTAATAAAAGGTTTGTTCATCAAAAATCTAATGGAAAAATGATCCGTATGTACAAAAAATTTATATCTAGTGATATAGTGGTGAAATTTATTTATTGCGTATACTACATCCAAGAATTATTTTTCAGTGATAGTATAATTTACCTCTAAACTAGTAAAATTCTTACTAATATAATAAATAGAGTAAAAGAGAGAGTCTTCCTTCTATCCAAGTACAACTCCCATTGAAGTGTCAGATGCGTTGATATGTATATGAAATGGAAGTTCCCAATTTGGTCCTCATAGCACAGGTGTTGTGATGAGTTACCTTTGATTTCTTTGAAAGATTGCTGAAATTTTGATGTCCATGAGAAATATACATCCTTTCCTAGCAATAAAAATAAGGGTGAGGCAATCTTGCTGAAATTTTGAATAAACCTATGATAATATCTAGCATATCCTAGGAAACTACGTACATCCTTTGGACAAGTAGGCACATGCAAGTCTTGAATAATATTGATCTTTTTCAGATCTACTTCAATTCTTTTTAAAAAAACATAATGACCCAACACAATACGTTCAGTCATTAAGATATGGAATTTTTCATGACTTAAGGAAAGATTAGTATCAATACATCGTTTAAGTACTTTCTCAAGATTTTCCTTAGCTTCATCATATGTGTGCATTACACAATTTGAAAGGTAAGACATTGTAGGAAAATGTTCCCCAGGGGCATGTAAAATTAGTTTTGTCTTGGTCCTCTGGGAAAATACGGATTTGGTTGTACCCAATGAACCCATCAATAAAGGAAAATAACTTTTTCCCAGCTAAGGTGTCTAAGACTTGGTCAATGAAAGGAAGTGAGAAATGGTCTTTCTTCGTGGAATTTTTAAGGGCCCTATAATCTACACATATTCACCACTTTCCATTATTTTTAGGTACTACTACAATTGGGGACACCCATTGGCTATTTGATATAGGGTATATAAATCCTACATTGAGCAACTTCTGAAGTTCTTCCTTAACTATTTCTCGTAAGGCTAGGTTTAACCTTCTTTGGGGTTGTCGCACAGGTCTACTCCCTTCTATATAGATATGGTGTATACAATTAGTGGGTTGAATTCCCCTCATATCTTGATAATCCCAAGCAAAGGCTTCTTTATGGGCACATAACATCTCAAGATTCAATTCTTTCAATTTGGCAAGCATTCAAACCGAGATTGATGTTAAGTGTTTTACTAGGTAAAATTTTAGTAGCTTGGGACTATACAGGGGTATCTACGACAAGTAGTTGTGAATTAGATGAAGATGGGTCAGTATCTCCAGACATAAAAAATGGACTATATATACAATCATGTGGTAATAATTGATGCAAAGTGATAAAGTGTTGAACAAACTGTGAATGACCTATTAACAAAAAATTTCCAAATGGGCAATTATCACTTATTCCCGTAGGAAAAATAATTGCCTCAAGATCATTATCAACTAAATAATGATTTTGCAATAAATGATTAATAATAGTGTCCTATAAAATATCTTCAAATTCCCTACTTTGGTCTATTGTCAAAATAGGTAGAGACTCCTCTAAGTTGCTATCAATCCATAATGGATCCTCTATTTCCAACAATGGTTGCACTAGAGGGTACAACATTAATTAATTCATTTGCTCCCCATTCGAGATCATCATGTTTCCAGACCTGCAATCAATGAAGGCATTAGTAGCATCTAACCAAGGTCTTCCTAAAATTAGGGGGTATCCCCCCAGCTTAATCTTTAGTTGTAAAATCATAAAATCTATTGGATACTCCCAAGACTCAATAGAAATAATGATGTCTTCGATCACACGTTCTGGTTTCACGAGGGAATGATCAACCATTTGTAAGACCATTGGAGTAGGTCTTAGAACTTGAAGGGCTAGCCTCTCCTTAGTCTCATTAGTCATTACATTTATAGTTTCTCCTAAATCCACAAGTGTATTTGGAATGATTATATCACCGATACATACCTTAATCATTGGAATTCTAGGATTTGCATACTTAGGGACTCAAATATTTCCTAGCATCAATTCTACAAGTTTTCTAATGACTTGGAATTTCTTGGGGTCTTGCTTATTTTTTTGTTTCCTCCCACAATGTTCTTTAATTGCTTTGGTGTACATAGGAATATCTCAAATGGCTTGCAACAAAGGAATATTAATGTTAACATTGCATAACTCATTCATAAAATCAAAATAAAATTGAAATGTTTCCTGCTGCTTTGGTTGCTCTTGCAACCTATCTTGAAATGGAGGCTTTGGTTTCTCTTCTTTGGGCTCAACCAGATGATCCTCAACTTCTGTGATTGTCAGTCCTTGAAGGTTCTTCCCTGACCTTAGGTTTACACTATCAATCTCCAATGCATTGACAGGATAAGTCAGGAACCCTATCACTTCATTATTATAAACTAGTTGAGTCACCTTATTATTTGTATTGGGTGTTGGTTGTGTGGGAATTGGTGTGGATTTTGGTGGTTGGGTCGAATTAGAAGATTGATTAGATGACGGGATAGGTGGTAAGAGTTGTTGGGATTGCTGATATGGGTTTATTGTTGGAGGTGGTGGATATAGAGGAAATGACTGATATTGTGGGTAGGGTGGTGGTGGTGCTCACCATGCTTTCCATGATTGTGGAGCAGGAGGATATTGTAGTGACCACTAGGGTAGTATGGAGGTTGCTGGCAATTCCATATCATCCAGATTGGTTTGGGAAGGAATTTTGTTGAAAAGGATTTTGGGGTGCTTCTTGGTAATGAGGTGGGGGCATTGCTCTTGGTTGCCATGGTCTTCTTTGGGCCATAAAGTAATCAGGTTCATCTATGTATTATACCTTGGTCATCCCTATAGGAAGAGGTTTTAAAGTAGTGTCCCTACTGATTTCCTATAAATAAGATATCTTTGTTCTATTATATGGACACTCTTCGCCACTATGCCTCTTTCAAAAAATGGGGAAAAAGATAGCTAAGGATTTTTCAACCTCCTCTTGTTTTCTTCATGTATATAAATTGTCTATCTATTTGCCCATATGACTTAACAAATCAGTCTTGAGGTCTTCAAGTAGATTACATATCTCACGCTTAGTGATACTTGTTGAGGTTCCCGCAGAATACAACTTGCTTGGATAGTTCCTTTCTGAGCACTGAGACCTTAAATAGCTCCTACAAATATCACAAATATTGTCAAAGTCCATTTTGGAGATATTCCATTTACCTATTAAATTTAATGCTTCCATAATATCATCTCTTATACCTCTAAGAAACAACATTTTAACAACATCCTCATTTAGCCCCAGTTTATGAGATTGTTGAAGCCTGAACATGAAGTGTTCGAGGTATTCCTCCATGGAATCATCTTCCTTTTGTGTCATGTGGAATATTTCATCCCAAACCTCCTTTGTTTTGCAATACTCCTCGTACTTGGTTAGGAATAATTCCTTCATGACTTCCTACATTTTGATATCCCTGAGGTTCATAAACCAACATAGTGCTACATCCTTTAATGTGGATGGGAACAGTTTGAGCTTCTATGTGTTGCTTTGATAATCATAGATGTGGAACAACACATCAAATTCAAACAAAAAAAATCAGGATCCTCAATCGAAAGACCAAGAAAAACAAGAAAAGAAGAATGAGGAATGTTCTTCATGGGAGCATCTTGTTCGGGATGTGTGATTGGAAACTCAAAGGTAACTGGATTATCGTTGGTCAATTCCCTATTATGATTGTTGTTGTTGTTGTTGTTGGTATCCATGACGCCTAGTTCCCAAGGGGTAAAATAGGATTTAAATGGTTCTTGGATTTTCGAGAATGGACCAGCTTCTATCCCGTAAGATTCCTGAATGAACTTTTCAACGTTTCTTCACAATGTTTTAGAAGAACTTGGATGGGTACCTACAGGTGTCTCAATGGTAGTAGACTCTATGACACACTTCTCAATATTGGGTTCGGGTAACTCTAAGGATTGCAATTTAATTTTTAACTTTTTTTGTTGTGAGCTGCCTCCTTTAACTAATGATTTTGAATTGCTTTCTATTTTTTCAAGTTTTGTATGACTCGTTATTCTTCTTAACGAATCTCCCTCTACTATCCCTATTACGATTCATGTACCTAAATGACTTACAACAAAGCAAACTAAGGGTATTTATCCAAATGAGGTCAATTGTTGCATAGACTTTCTCCTTAGTGCAATGCTCCTACTTAGTTCACTAGGCTGACAAGCCTTTAACACCATTCCTCGATAACAACACCAAAATGATTTGATTAAACTGTGGGTTGAATTTATCCTTTTAATTCTATCTTTTATTGACAAACAGGTTTGGACTAATCTTTGGGAATTTCACAATAGTTTCCTTAGTTTATCCTTCAAATGTCAATCTTAGAACGTAGGCTTGTGAAAAGTGTTGCGAAAGTTTACCTAAGGGCTGAAACTAATGAACCAAGTGGGAATGAATGCATTTAAAATTTTAATTAAATCACACATCCTAATTTGGAATTCCAAACACACTCCTTGAAATTGCAATTGAACAAAAGTCCTATATTAAATCTCTACCTTCTTATTTTATCCCAACATATCTATTTTAGAATTCTTGATTAAAATTTGGTAATGTGCACTTAATATCTTGAAGTATACACTCTTCAATATAAATATTATCAATAAACATTAATAATAGTAAAATAAAGAATGCATTTGCTCAAGTTGTATTAAAATAGTGCAGGCGACATGAGTTGTACAACTCAGGCGATAGGACCTGTGTGTCTTGGCAACATGATATAATAAAGTTTGATAGATTACTTTCAACATTCTTAAAGCACAACACACTTCACCAATTCATTGATATGCATCACCCCTGTGGTCTATGCTCATACCAAGCATTAATAATATCAAAATTACTTCACACTTTAACAAATATAATCATATCAATTGGAATCAACTCGATGATACATACATAGTACTATCAATCTCAATTAAATCACAACATATAAAATCAAATAGAAAATGTAAATAATACCTCACACACACAACAACAAAAAAGAGGAAATCCAAATGCTAGCGGGGAGTAGGTCCTTTCTCCCAATCGGTCAAATGGAGTAAAACACTTATAACACCCGCAAATTCAGTACTTCAGTAACTTTTAGATTAATTCCAGTTTCAGAATAGAGTTAAGATGTTTTCATGCTCGTAGAAGAGCATATATATATGTCTTAATACAAAACAAAATACTAAAATAAAAATTTCCACCGATTACAAGTGTACAACTGAAACTACTCGATTGGTTTAGGAAAACAGTAATATGGTTTGCGGCCTACTACATTTCAAAATCCTCTAACCAATTACAAACCTAATTACTAACTATTGGCTAATGCTATACTAAAAGACAACAACCGAATAGAAACTAATGGATCACATGAATCCTCTTGATAGCATTCATGCCTCATTCCTTTAACCTGTTTCACATAACCATCGAGATTAATGCTCATAATCGGTCAATTGACTAAGTATTTGCACATCCTTTAATTCATATCAATTAACTTTAATTTCTAAAAAATATCATGGTAGATGAGGAAGAAATAGACCAAAGAGTGGACTATGATGAAAACAAAGCTAGACAAACCATGGTAAAATTAAGACAAATATTGACCCCATCAATATGTACTATACTACTCAAATAACTTACTTGGTTGGGTTGCACATTGGTCTAGATTGGAACATATAGGATTAGACTAACCTATAACATCAGACTAGTCATTGACTGATGACTCTATCCTAGAATTAGGGTATATCAAAGCTGGGACTCACCTATATGTGATTAAGTGAATCAATGGAACCAACAAGAAATATTCATGATTGGTAATTAGGTATCCAATTAAATTTGACATCTTCTAGGCACCAACATGATTAAATAGGGATTAATACTTGGAATTAGTAACAAATATTATACGAAAAATTTGATTGAGTTAAAAGATGAATTGCATCTTTGGAAATAATCCAAGGATGGGAGAAATCTGAGTTGTGGATTTCCTGAGATAAAAGGAGATTTATCCCTGCAAAAACTCCTAACCATTAATACATGGGAATTAAAGATGGTGTGAGATCGTAAAATGGGTTTTTCACTTAGTCAAAGAATAGATTATTAATGGATATAAAAGAACCTATGTACCCAAAATTTTGGAAGATTCAGGAATGAAACGAGGGAATTAATGTCAGAGTTAGGACATATTGGATCGAAAAAGTGAATTGTCAGATGAGAAACCACTATAACTTGAGAAAAGATAGAGTAAGAGGCTGCACGAAATGTGGCAAGATAATGTCTAGTATGCCAAGAAATGAAGACTAGATGTCATAATTGGTAGGACATGTATACTCTCTTGAGATTCAAAAGGTAGATTGAAAGAACAAAAGATAGATCAACCTATCTATGTTGTCGAAACTGACATAATGTTCTAGTGGATAGACTCACCAAAGTAACCAACACTATTTGGAAACTTGGCCTATGGAATTCTGGTCCCAAATAATATATTGTGAGAAGTAGTTTCTTAGTATTGTTGAGAAGGTTATCTTAGTTATGAACAAGAAAATAATGATAGGGTTATGTAAACCATGATCATACTATGAAACATTCAATTGAACGGATGTGCAATATATTATTATAGCCAATGGGAAAAAATGGTAAATCAATCTTGAATGATTTATAAACTTCTAACATTGAGGTTTGGACCATTGTATGAAAAGGAAGGTTGGAAACTCTATTAGGCCGAAATAGGCTTAGAAATAGGGTTAACCATAGACTTGATAGATTTTCAAAAAGGAGTAATAGATCGAAGAGATTGATGAAAATTTGTCGATTCAAAGCTTAAGTATGAAGCAGTATCAAAATTTCATAGGTGACCAAGAGCAATGATATGCTCAAAATAGACAAGTAATCAAGAACAATACTTTATGGAAAATGATGTGTAAGTGACAGATAAACTTGGTTTTTTAGATGTCTAAAAGTGTAAATACCAAAGGGGAAGGATGAGACCCATTGTGTAGTGTACAATGCATTGACATTCCTTTTCTATTGGGATTATACAAAGGATAAATTCATGGGCCAATGATTTCTAATCACTAAGACTTAGGGTTATGTATAGTTACTATTGTACCTAGGATATACATACGAGGTAATAGGATAATATAATGAAGCTCTTTGGGAGAGTATGTGTGAGGCATACAAGTTTTCCCTATGTGATGGTGAGGGCACTTGAAGTATGGTCTAGGAAGAACAAGGTTGCAAGGAGTGATGCTGCCTAGGATGAATGTTTTATAAATCTTACATATTTTGAGAATGGTAAGTAAAATTTTATTTGACTTTATCTATATTTTAAAGTGCTATAGATCATTGGGGATGATGATTCACAAGGGGGGAAGTATGTTACATCCCAATTGTGCAATTACTATTTATTATTACTATGTAGGGTAAAATGTGAATTCTGTGTATGAACTAATTGTGCTTGTACCTTGTTATCAATATGAATGTTATCTCATTTGATGTTATCTTAGTTGATGTTATTTCATGGAAAAATACTACATATACGTGATATGGAGGGTTATTGAATTAATATTATAACTTTGGAGATGTATTACATATATTGCATATTTTGTGAACAACTGATTGCCATAGGAATGTGTTAGTGGTTGCGGGTAAATGTTCATTCCTCCAGGCAAGGGGGAAGTATCACTCAGGAGAAGATCTTGGTCAGGTAACCAGTAACGTAAACTATCCGAGCATACACACACTATAGTAGAATGGTTGAGTCTAGACATAGAAGTGGGAAGTTGGTAAGTCATCCCTAGTTTGAAGTATCTACATTAGTAAAGGTTTTGTTTAATAGCAAATGCATTATTAGGTGATGTTTATTTGTTTGAGCTTTTGAGACCTTCCTTATTTTACTGTGCTTCATTGAATGAGTGTTGGGATATATGCACATATGAATATATATGCATATGTCAACATATGCGTATGATTGATATAATGGGATATCCATACAAGTATGATGACATATGTATAAAATATGCATATATGTATATAAATGTTTGTTATGATGTTTGTGAGAGTATATTCATATGGTCATGATCATTCGATTTAGAATGGATCATTCAGATTTAGAATGGATCATTCGGATTTAGAATGGTTCATTCGACTAACGTATTGCTATATAATATATATATTTATATATATGTAAAAATACACACATAAGCGTAAAAGCTTAATCGAGGAGTGTGTGTGTATAATATTACTATTGTGCATGAATGTTTAATTGTTAGTATTCATTTGTATACCAAATAAGTACATACCTGATTGAATTGGGATATAAATATATATTAGTACATATATACATGAGGGATAGCGTTAATTCTATTTATTGACATGCATATATATGTAGGTGCATATATAAATGTATATATTTATAACCATATGATGCTATTATGTGTTTGAGGTTTATGTATCGTGAGCTTTCTGTCAATACGTATCTACGTCAAAAGTATGCATGTATATGAGTATATACATACATTGATCCGTGTGAGAACATAATCATATGAATGTATGTACTTACAAACATACTCACACGAGGATCAATTATATATATATGAGAAAAAATATATGTGCACTTAAACAAATGTATGCATCGGTGAGGATATGATATGAATGGGTAACTTGATATATATGAGTAAACATATTAGATATGCATATGTACGTATAGGTAGTTATTGTATTAGAATAACACAAAGAATATTTATAAACTCTTGAGTTGAAGTTTATATATATATATATATATATATAAACAATATTATATGTGAGATATTAACCTTGACTTATTCATTTGTATATCAAATGCATAAATATTTTATTGATATTATGGATTAAGCATTCAAAGTATTGAATATATTTATCCTATGGGTTGATATAAATATATATGTATATATAGATAAATATATATATGTATATATAGATAAATATATATGTATATATATATATTATTTATTGTAAGGATAATAGTGCTATATATAGTTAAATGGCACAATGATAAAGAGATTGAAAGGCTTGTCAAAAGTCCAAAGTCTGATTCTAAACTTGTTGTGCATGAATGAAGGCGCTTCAACTTAGCAAAAAAAATCATAATGAAAAATGATTACTATAATGGAAGCCATTCCTTATACTTTATAACATACTATGAGATAAGAAAAATATAAATGAATACATATGAGAATGTGTATTTATAAAAAATAAGTGCTTAAGACTAATATGGCAATGTTTGCATAAGCGCATAAGTTTATATTAGAGCTGTTGTTCTTAGCTTGTCAAGCTTAGATAGACTAGAGTATATCACACTATGTAGGGAAGATATAATATATTTTCTAAGCACTGTATAGAATATAGGGCAACACTTGAGTCTTGATAGAAGCTGATTTATAAAGGTTGATAATAGTCAATATAACTATGCAGTCATATGAGAGACGTTGCTTATTATTGTTTTGTGAAATTGATTATCACTCAATTTGTCACATGATATAAATACATTGTAATATGTTTGATATTGCTGTCGATATTAAAACATAAGACTTGGTCAACACCTTTGGTAAGATCAACCTTGACTTTGTCAACTATTTTAAATGCTTAAGTTGATTCATCCTCTATACAATTCGATGGATGTTTGCTGTTGAGAGGTGGCCATTGACTATTTCTTTGGGTAGTAAAACCATGCCAAACAAGAAGGAGAGAGGGATGGAATTGGCGCCACCTTTGAAGCCAATTTTTTGTAGATATCTATTCTTTGTGATAATTCACATTAAGCATATGCAAATTGAATAAGTCTTGAATTTGTTGTCAATGTTGCAAGTCGACCTATAGGTGATTTTACTAAGTATGAGCTTAGGAAGTCGTTACCGTTTTGCAAAGTTTCATGTGTTGCTTTGCATGGAGCTTCCTGTCCATTTACATGCCTAAATTGTAGGCTATGAGGTTGCTAGGCTGCTCTATAAATAGTTGAGTGATTTCATTAGTAGAGGCACATTCTTTCCCAAGAGATTATACATCTTTTGCAATTCCTTATTCCTGTGTTATTCCCAACCATACTTGTTTTATATTGTGAGTGAAAAAGAGTGAGTGTTCTATTTCATTGAGAGGAAACATTGCTATTCGAGAGGAGTAAGCTATCAACTTGTGAGATAGAGTTATTTGTGACATTCTTGAGAAGTTGATTATCAAGCTAACGACTGTTGGAGAAGGTTGCATTGCTTTCATTTATTTGGATAAACGATAATAGGAATGAGGATCTCTTCTTCTTTGTTATTTACTTTGTAATGATACATTTTCCATGATTACTTGAAATATATTTTTTAATGTGTGCATTAGAGATATTAGAGTGTCTTTGAAAAGGAAATTGAAGCTTTTATGTTTTTTTTATGTTGTGCTTGTAAGTACTCCATAATAGGAGTTTGGTGTATATCATAGATATTATATACTAGGCTTGATTGAATACAAGAGGCACTTGAGATACACTTAGCTAAGTTATTTAGTTAACTAGGAAAGCTTGTGTTACTCCTAGGATAGTTAATCTAGTATGGGAGGGAGCTTGTGTACTTAATTGTTAAGTAGGTTTATTCCAAGTAGATTAAAATGGTGATAGGTTAATTTGGGGTGACAAAGTACCCATTGAAGGACAATACCTATGCATAGTTTAAGATATCCCTAAGTCAAATCAACCCTGAGTAGTGTATGTGATAGATGACTCTTAGTAGGAATACTGAATGTAACTCTTTGATCAAAGTAGTGTAACATCCAAGACTCCACTATGGATTGTGTGACTATCAAGACTATATTGTCAATTCACCATGATCCAGTATTACATGCTAGTTCAAGATTGTGGGATTAGAGTTCTAGTTATTTAGGACACAACACTATGCTCAGTTGGTTTTTGTTATCAGTTACTCTACCAATCTCTTCGTCGAAGGTGTGATATAAGAGGGATTCACTACACATGGGTCTCTCCTTTCTCATGAGATCACCAAGGAATGAACTGCCCTTATACACCTCAAAATAACAGATTAACAAAAAAGTAAAGAACTAAAACTCAGTTATGCTTCAAGAAAAACTATCAGAGATCCTGAGAGAGAAAAACCAAAAGATTCCTGTCTTAGAAGAGGGAGCTCTCATCCAGGAGACGTTAGCGCAGTTCTAGGATGTCAACACAAGGCATTGTCATCTGGAAGATGCGCTGGTGTCGTGAGCAACAGAGAACTCAGAAACTTCAACAAACAAAAAAATTCTACTTCTAAACTCAGGAATAATCCATATGGGACTATCTAATTGACCAGGAAACCAAAAATTGAAATGAACACAAGGATGCTTGGGGAAAACTTACCTTTCTCTAGACGTTCAAACTTTCACTCCAAGATCCTTTCTGTGACCTAAACACAAAAGACCAAGGAGAAAGTTGTTGGGTGGCTCTATAGGGCTTGCCTTAGTTAGACCCTACTTTGGTGTTCCCACCTCCATAGAAAACCAAGTTGGAAAGGGATGCTAAAGAAGTAAACAAAGTGTGTGGTGAAAGAAATAATCGCTCAAGAGTAGAACCCACACCATGATAAGCGTCTGGTGAAAGCAATACCCGCTTAGGAGTAGAACTGCACCACAAATTAGTAAAAAAATGAGAATGAAAGAAATGTGAGAAGGAGAGAGAGTGTTACCCATGGGCCAAGGCCCTCTTTGGAGCATGCAAACACATTGATGAGTGCTTGCTTGGGAGTTGTTGCTGGTGCTAGGAGGACCTCAGTTCGACATGGCTTCACCTATGAGTGCACTGTTATCAAAGATGAGGGGATTTCAAAGTTGGAGCAAGTGGAGAGAGAGGTAGTGTGATGTATTCCAACCTTCAAATGAGAGGAAAAAGAGAGGTTTTAATGCTTTCAAGGGTGACAAAGCTATTACTTTCAGAGTGTAACCGCTAGGACACGTGTCTCAAGGGTTAACCTTCCCTTTTTCCACATTTTGAAGTCAAGAAATGGATAGAACATTAGTGCAATGCACATTCTTCCAAAGCCTGGATTCACAAAAAATGCATTTCCAGGCTTCTGTTGCTCAACCACTTGTCCTCATGGAGTTAGAATCGTGAAATTTTGAACCATGAGGTTTTGTCATTAATATTTCAAGGTGTCATAAATGCTAGGCATAAATGTCAAAATATGGAATTGCCCCTAGGTGCAATTCCACGATATTACATTTTCCCCTGTTACTCATTTTTTTGTTACTTACTCAGGTTGATTGAGTTTAGAGTGTTTGCAAACTAAAAAAGTGAAGTACATTTCTTATCTATCTTCCCTATATGCATTCAATTTTATAAACAAAAAAATCAAAGAGATTACAAGATTTTAGTAACAGATTATTGCATTTATACAAGTGAATACAATATGGAAAATATTTGCACAAATCTTTCTGAAAAGTAATCATTATTGATACAAAAGTACATATTTATCTCACACAGGCGATGAGACTTACCTTGTTCAATGAAAATGAAGAAAAAATTATACATTGATGGATAAAGAGAAAAGAATGTACATATAGGGGGAGAGGCCAATCATTGCTTGATGACTGGTTCGGTGCCTATTTCCGTGTTTTGTCTCATGCTTTGAACTGCCTTGTATCTTCCTTAACTCCTTGCTCCTAGTTCCTACATATGGCAATTACAATGATGTTAGAGCAGTGCTCTAAGCAATGAAAGTCTCTCACACTACATGTACATGCACCCATGAATGTATAAAATGACCCTCAAATACATTAAATAAGCATGCAAATTGTACATGTCCAAGGAAGATAATCAGATCATCAAGCATATCAATTATATGGATATATTTTTTCTAACTGTTTGTTTCATGTGCAGATACAGGAAAAGCAATGTAGCTATTTTATTAAATTTCAGTATGTGGGGTAAATGAGGCTCCCATAAGGGTTGAGCCCAGCGTGTATTTGAAGGACAACAATTAAAATGATTGTGACTTGTAGGTTGATAGTGTGCAATTCAAGTTTATAGCCTTTTTGGGGTAGCATGCTATCAATTTGTTTTGGTATGGCATTGAATTGAAGTAAACTCTCCATGGCTTATTTGCTTAACCATATATCATTTATGATAGTGAGAGTTTTGGTCACTGTCATAGAAGACACATCATCAAACAGGTAAATCATGAAAGATTACTCCTAGTCTAATCACAATCTCAAGAAACCGGGAGCAATAAAATATAAATGCAATAACATGACTATAGGTAGTTGGTACCTGTATAGGAGTAGCTAGATCAAATAATGCAACCAAAGGATTTCATGACACAATGTTTCCTAAAGGGGAAATGCAATGAAAGTAAGTACGAGGAGTATTAGTGCTCAGTTTTTGCACTGACAGTTATCAAACAGTGGTAACAATCAAACTAATGAAAAAAATGAGTAATATCATGATGTCTGTCACCTACAGTGGAGTAAATGTAATTTTGTTGTCAAAACATATTTACATATTCACCATATGCAATCAAGGGAAATCCAAAAAGGTGTATCAAGTGCACCGATTGATGGCATATTCAAGAAAATGAAATCCATTTTGAATCAAAGCCATGATGCCTAATGTGTGATAGTGACCTTTAAGGCTAGAGGAAGCACAATCTGGAAAGGGCTATCTTAAAGATAATTTCTTTATAGGTGAATGAGGGATGAGATTATTATATACATGTTTACAGAGTGATATATTGTGATAGTCCTAAAATGAGAAATGTTAATCATCCAGTAAACTATCCCATAGTAGTCATAAAAGCTTACAGAGAAAACAATCTTCATTGAGTATATTTGATATTATGAGAAGCTACAGTGTTACATAAAATGAAGGAACCCAAATACCTGCAAAGAATGAAGGTACATGTAAAGACAATTTTTTTTAAGCTTATGGAAAATTTTCTCAACAACCATTATTATTTCCAGAAATACAAACGAAGAATGTAAAATGAAGTCATGACCATAAGCTTCATGTGGCCGAAGTTTATATAGGAAAAGGGGGAATTTTTTCCACACATTCAACCGTACCCATTTGGGGTTTCTACTAGAGAATGAAAACCTAGAGGATAGTCTTAGATTGAGCTATCACTTACTGGTAAAAGTATTGAGAAAACTAAATGATGCGAAGGATGATTCTAGGTACTTGAGAAAAATCAAAGGGATAAATATCATGAGGCTGCGGTCATTCGACAGAAAATATGGTGTTTTTGATGTTAAATCAAGCTCCTGTAGCGTGCATGGGTACGACCATTAAAGGGTAAAACACCTTGCAATGAAATTTTTAGGAATAGAACAAAGGATTTTTGTATGCAAAAAAAAAGAAGAGGTTCTTGTTCTCTTTTGTATGAGGATTTTGCTTACTTGGTTGGTGGAGTTTATTTTCTTCAATCTTCTTGTCAAATACCTTCTCATTGATTCGATGAGAATTTCTCCATGGTAACTAGACATTGAAAGGAGAGACATAGAAAAGAAAATAAGTGAGAAATATGAAGAATGGCTATAGGAGCTGTGGCCATAGAGGGCTTGTATTAGCAATATCTAAGTGAAGATAGAGGTGTTTCATCAAAATTACTTCTAAAATAAAAAATGCTGACCAGTGTGTTTTTTTGGAGGAAAATCAATAGAAAAGCAAGTCGATGCCTCTACATAGCTCCAAATTCCATTATAAAAAGCCTCTGGGTTTCCAGAATCCCTAGCATTGAAAGGAAATGGTGGCCCAAGCTTCTTCTTGAAGCTTCGAAGAATAAAATGAAGATGTTTTCTTTTTTCCTTGCCTTTGTTTTAGGGTTACTAACCCTAATGATGCCGATAGAAGGATTTTTTTTTCATTTTGTTTTATGAAAATGAAACACCAATTAATATATGACCCCACAGTTGCATTGGAATAAGGTTAGAGTATTCATGCCTTAGGAATTTTAAATGCCTTTGTAAATCCTTGTATTGTGATGTACTTTGAAAATGTAATTTGTTTTTACCTTTTGCGATGTTGATAAATCACTTAAGGTATAAATGTTATTTTAATGCAAAATTAAGTGATGAAGGTTATGCTTTGAAGACAAATGGAGGGAATTTAGGGAAGGTTATTTTCAGTTTGTCAACATATGCCATGTATGTAGGTGCATTTATGCACCTTGTTGGAGGTTTTTCTAGAATCTAGGGGTGGTTTTACATGCCTAGATGCTTGGCATGGTCAAAACCACTTTCCCCACATGTTGGAGATAGTTTTGGGGGGAATCTAATGCCTAAAATTTAGGCTCTTTTGGTGGATCCGACCCAAGTTAGTTGTTAGCACATATTTTGGTGCAATCACTTGGAGTTGAGTGTTATATTCATTCTTGTAACTCATTTTACATGGAGTTCTTTTGATGCAAATAGAGACTTAGAGACTTTTGAGTCATTTGTCAAATTTCATGCAAACTTTGTAACTCATTTGGACATGAAATACAATGCAAACCTTGGGTATCATTGAATGTTGTACTTTTGCCTTCTTGTTACTACATAATTGTGTATTTCTACATGATTGATTGAGTTATTGTGATGTTGTATTCATTTCCTTTAACTCTATCTCATGGATTTAGTACCTTTTCATAGAGAAGTGTGATGTTGCAGGTTATAATCTGTGTCAAGAAAGCAGGTTGCTTTTAGCTGTGAAGTCTTTTTCCTCCTAGGAGCTTATGTAGTAAGGCCTGTTTATAAAATACTTATGCAAAACACACAGAAACAAGTTGTGCAATTTGGTTTTTCTAGTTATTGTATGCAAGTGTATGAAATCTATATTTCAAGTCTAAGTAATATTTTGGTGTATCACCTTAGGAGGTAGTTTTTTTTCATTTTATGTTATCTCTTTTCCCTTTTTCTCAACAAAAAACCAGTAGGATTTAGGTAAGAACTGAGAAGAACCAACTTTCTCTGGAGGTCCTTTTCTACTATAGGTGACCCAAAGCCTTATAAAAGTTCCCATGTTTCACATGATTAGCTGTGTTAAGATTCAACTAGGGTGAAAATCATAGTGATAATAGTTTTGGCATGCTCAGTGGGACTGTCGAATCAAATAGCTCAGAAAAATATAAATTATTGTTGGTTCTGATACGTTGCCAACAATTTTAAGCCTATGAGAGGTAATTTTTGCATATCTGGTGATTTCCACTGTGAGTAGAGTTAAAGACCAGTGCGTTGAACCTTTACATGAAAAATATTCAAACCAGGAACTCACATTCCTTTCAATATTTACAATTGTCTCCACCTAGAAGGAAAAGTAGGTCTATAAAAAGAGCTTCTATCTCAAAGAGGGTTCAATCAACCTCACCAAGTTTTAGACCAGCTTTAATAGCTAGTTCAACTGTACCTACAACTTCAACCCTTGTTGTTTTAGCTCAAGTTAGTCAACCTCCAACTATGCAAATGACTAGAAATCAACCTTTTGTGCCATTCAATGGAGGTAGTCCATTGAATTTGGACCAACGTGATGACATTCTTGTAGCTTCCTTGAAAATCTTACCATTTTTTACTGGAGAGAATCAAACAACCCTTATTGAGCATATTAGAGATGTAGCATCTTTGTGTGGGGTTTATCATATAACCCAAGAAAATGTGGTTGTTAGATTACTTGCAGCCTCATTGAAAGGAAAGGCATTGTAGTGGTTTAGAGGTTTGCAAGTTGGGTCTATTACAACCAAGGATGAATTAGGGGATAAATTACACAAACAGTTTCAGGATAAGTCAAACAACTTGTCACTAGTTGAACAACTTAGAACCATTAAAAGGGCTCCTTAGGAGCAAATGAAAGATTTTAATTTCCATTTTTAGAAGACATGGTTTAGAATACCTGAAACAGTAAGGACTTCTCCTAATTCTGCTTTCCTGTATTATTTAAGGGCTTTACACAGTGAAATTGTTGTCATGATTCAGTCTATGGGTGGGAACACGTTGCCTCAAGCATATGATATAGCTATTAGGGCTGAAAACAACCTTATTCAGGTTGGAAGGATAGCTCCTAGACCCCCAATGCCAATTTTTCCAGACATTTAGCCTTCCATGCCTTTACAAATTCCACCTTTTGCACCTTTACCAGCTATACCAGCATTGCCAGATGTTGCCCCAAGCTCATATTAGGAGCTACAGAGTAGAAAACCTTTTCAGTAGAATCAAGGTCAAGGGAAACAATATCAGGGAAATAGGCAACCTTATCAAGGAAATTATTAGGGCCAGAGACAAAATGTCAATCCAAGACAATTTCATCCATATAACCCAGTCCCAATTAGTGCTATTAAGGAGCTTGTTCTTGTTAAAAACAATCTTGTAGTAGACTATGAATGGTGTTCTCTTTTCAATCAACCCCACAACCAAGCCACTTGTCCAAATGGGGTTATTAACCAAGCATTAATGGTGCAAAATGCTTCAAGTTCATAGCCTAATCAACCCAATGATGCATCCTTACAACAACAAAGTCAATTTACAAGTGATGCCACCTTTCTAAATTGGCAAGGTGAAGAATTTTGTGGAGTGTCTAATGATGATTCTTTGATTGCAGAAAACACAAGAGCTAAGAAAAGGGCTTTTGAGCTTGAGTAGTCAGCTAGTAAAGGAAAAGGAGTTGTAGAACCATCTACATCACAAGTACCCCACATTTTGCAAAGAAATACACAAGTTGCTACCAAGGAGGAACCTCACTTGTAGACCGAACCTATTGCTGCAAGCATACAACATAAGGTAATTTTTGTTGCTCCCTTCAATATTGTTGAAAATATTAAAAAATGAATATCACGATGTCTATGTTGGACTCTTTGGCAATCCCAGGCCAAAAAGAGTTGTTACAATCTACCTTGACTAAAAAAAATAGTGTCTAGTGAAGCTTTAGTTGATTCAGTTAAGGTTGTTTTCACAAATGTACCCCAGGATAATGATAAACAACAAAGCAAACAACCAAGTAAAGAGTCTGAAAAAGGTGTCAAGCCCACTCCTTTCTATGTAACATTGATTGTAGGTGACAAATTAGTGCATAATTGTATGGTTGATAGTAGAGCCAGTAGTTCAGTCATGCCAAAAAAGATTGCAGATCAATTAGGACTAAAATACCAACCCCTTGAGAAAAGAGTACTTCAATTAGATGGGACAACAATTAACATTGTTGGTGTTATTAAAGATTTGGGTCTCACATTACATGCCTGCCGAAATTTTTCAATTCCTTAAGATGTCTTTGTTATTGATTTACCTCCATTCTTTGTCCTATGTTTATCAAGGGACTTCACTACAAAAATTGGAGGTTATCTGTCTTCTGACTGGTCTCATATGCTTTTTAGGACTAGGTATGGAACAAAAGTGACAATAAAATTAGAGTCATTGGTAAAGAATCATATTGAATCTTATGTACCAAGTGCAATTAATGCTAACTGTGCTATTTTTGAGGAAAATGAATTTGTTGTAGCTCAGGAGTTGCAAGTTGAAAGTATACCAAAGGTGCTGCTAAATGAGTGGGTAGCAGAAAACATAGTGGATAATCCAAATGAACTCATTCAGGAAGCTGGTTTGGGTATTTATATGCTGCATGAACCAAAAAAAAAGATGCCAAACCTTGAAAAGAAGGCAGAACAACAATTACCACAACAAGATGAGCTATGGCAGATGTATTTTGACGGCTCCAAAAGAAGAAATCAAGCTGGTCTAGGTGCAATGTTGATCTCTTCACAAGGTGATAGGTATTATGCTACTTTTATATTTTCTTTTTCCTGTTCTAATAATACTGCTGAGTATGAAAGTCTGATCCAGGGCTTAGAATGGGCAAGGAGAAGAGGAATAAGCTACTTGCAAGTATTTGGGGACAATGAATTGATTGTTAATTAGGTGAGAGGGTTAAATGTGACAAAGAATGATACTTTGAAATCTTATAAGCATAGGGTATGGGATATGATAGAGGAATTCAATGCCTTTAATATGATTTCAGTCCCTACGAGTCAGAATAAGCACACAAATAGATTGGCTACAATTGGTGCTCAGTTTGACATACCAAATGAGATTAGAAGAGAGAAGGTACAACAATATGTCAAGGTAGTTGTTAGGTCCTCTATTCCTAACAACAATGTTCATTGGAAAGTCTTTGAAAGTGACGACCAAATTTTAAGTTTTTTGCTTGAGGAGGATCAAATTTCTATTATAAATCAAGAGAAGTTAAAACAACAATATGAGGATTAGTTTATCTAGCTGAGGAAAAATAAGTTGCCTAGGGGTTTGGTGGCATTAGAGTCCATTTTCAGCACTGATGGCCAGCTGAAAAAGAGTAAAACTGACATTCATATTAAAGAGGAGCATTACAAAGAGTTGAATACCTTTAAAGGTAAGCTTCTTAAGATAGGACAAATTTGTTCACAATCAGATAGACAAGCTTTCATTACTTTATGCCAAGAATTTTAGGATGTTTTTACTTGGGATTATTCTAATTTGAAAGGATTTGATCCTAGAATTGTTCAACGCACAATAGAACTAGAACCCAATGCAAAGCCTGTAAGAAAAAAAAAACCTTTAAATCCAAAACTGGAACCCCTCATGATTAAGGAATTAACCAAGTTGATTGAAGGAGGGATTATATTTCCAATTAAAAACACCTCCTGGGTTTCTAACCTGGTTCCGATTAGAAATAAAAATGGGGAAATTAGGCTTTGTGTGGATTTTAGAGACCTTAATAGGGATTCTTTGAAGGATCATTACCCACTGCCCTTTATGGAGCATATCCTTCAAGTTGTTGTTGGTTCTGAGAGATTTTCCCTGCTTGATGGATATTCTGGTTATAACCAGGTATTGGTCAAAGAAGAGGACCAATACAAGACTGCATTTACAAAAAAATAGGGCACTATGGCCTACAAGAGAATGCCTTTTGGCCTGTCCAATGTTGGGGCCACTTTTCAAAGGGATATGGACATGGCTTTTGAAGGTCTAATTAAAAAAATTGTAATCATTTATTTGGATGATGCAACAATATTCTCAAAAAATGTTGATGAACATCTGTTGCATTTAAAACAAGTGTTTGAAAGATGTAGGTAATATGGAATATCCCTTAATCCCAAGAAAAGTATCTTTGTTGTCCATGAGGGTAAACTATTAGGACACATAGTGTCAAAACAAGGAATTACTATTGACCTTGAGAGAGTTAAAGCCATTTTAGAGCTGCCATTGCCCAATCACAAAAAGGGGTTGCAAAGCTTCCTTGGCAGAATTAAATTTTTGAAAAGATTTATCCCAAATGTTGCAAACCTTTTGAGACCATTGACTGCTATGTTAAAAAAAAAATGCAAATTTAAGCTGGACTAGAGAAGCTAAACGTAGTTTTGAAGCCATTAAGGAAGCTTTAGCATCAGCTCCCACACTGGTAAAGCCAGATTTCTCAAAAGACTTTATTCTATATGCATTTGGCAGTATAGATTCTATTTCTACAATGCTTGTACAAACAAATAATGAAGGCTTAGAGTAGCCCATTGCATTTTCTAGCCAAAGTTTGGAAGATTATGAACATAGGTATTCATTTGTGGAGAAGCGTGTTCTAGTTGTAATCAGAAGTTTGAAAAAATTTAAACCTTTGACTTGAATAAGGTACATTTGATGGTTTCCCACCCAAGTGTGAAGGATTTCCTATTGAGTAAAGATCTCAATGAAAAGAGAGTTGGATGGATCACTAAAGCCATGGAATTTGACGTTGATATCAAGATCTCAAAGCTTGTAAGAGGTAAAGGACTCTCTGAGAAACTTGCTTCAACACTAGAAAATGAAGGAAAAATAGAAACAGAGGCTATTCTAGTCACTGATGATTAGGGTCAGAATGATGTACCTGCATTAGCAACATGATGGGTGCATGATATGACTAATTTTCTGCAGAATGGTGAATGCCCACCAGGTTCAGACAGTGCTAAAGGAAGATACTCCAGATTGCAATCTATACCATATGTGCTGATTGATAATGTTCTTTTTAGAAAAGATCTAAATGGCATTCTATTGAGATGTATTGATCAAGATCAGATTGATAAAGTGCTTCATGAGTTCCATGATGGAACTACAGGGGGTCATTTTTCCCCAAGAACAACTGCATGGAAAATTATGAGAGCTGGCTATTATTGGACAACCATGTTTAAGAATTCCCATGCATGGGCCATAAAGTGTGCAATTTTTGCAGGAAAAGAAAAGATGCCAACATTACCTTTGTAGCGAATTCAAGTGGAACAACCCTTCATGAGATGGGGCATTAACTTTATTGGACCTATAAACCCACCTTCCAGTGTAGGTCACAAGTGGGTACTCACTGCTATCAATTATTTCATAAGGTGTATTGAGGAGTAGCCTTGAAAGAAGCCAATAAGTCATCTATTTTGAACTTTTATGATGATATAATAACCAGGTTTGGTGTTCTAGAATCAATCATTTCAGATAATTCCTTAGCATTTGTGGGACTCAGAGTTAGTGATTGGGCAGTTAAGAATGGCATATATTTTAACACATCTTCTAACTATTACCCTCAAGGTAATGGTTCGGCTGAAAGCACAAAAAAGAACATGATCAAAATCATTAAATGAATAATGGAGGATAATCAGAGAGCTTGGCACACCAAGTTGAAATCTTCCTTATGGGAAGATAGGATAACTCCCAAATGGTCTATTGGAAATTCTCCATATGTATTATTTAATGGAAAGGAAGCCAAATTGCCTTTGTTTGTAGAGCTACCAGCTCTTGATATTATGCATCAGTTGGAAATTTTTGAAGAACAAGACCTATTAGCAGTCAGATACACTTAGCTCATGGAGTTGGAAGAGACAAGAAACAAAAAAATGAAGTCTTTGGAATATCATCAAATCCAAACTAAAAGAGTTTTTGATAAGAGGGCAACTGCCAGAGTTTTTGGAGAGGGTGATGTTGTACTCAAATGGGATGAGTTGAAAAGAAGGCCAGGAAAGCATAAAAAGTATGATAAATTTTGGAGTTGCCCATTTATTATCATAGAGTGCAAGGAGCACAATGCACTCCATTTGTCCAAGATGGATGGAGAGATTCTTCCTATCCCAGTCAATGGGATACAACTCAAGCATTGCTTTGAGGTTTGATCTATATCACTTTTTCTAGTTTAGAAGTTTTTCTTTCAATAAGTGTTGCTGCACATTAGTTTAGTTATTTTTTTCAATTTCCTTAAGTGCCTTTTAACACAATTAGGTAGTTTTCCTTCCCCAGTTTTAGTTTTCAATAACTTTCTAAGGAGTTTTGTTGTGCAGTTTTTGCACACACGCCCCGCTGAAGGCAGGGACCCTCTTTTGTTTTCGTTCTTGTTGTTTTGGCCCTTTGATTTTGGGAATTTAAATTTCCTTGGCATAAGTTTAAAGTGTTCATCTTGCTTGCCTAAGTGTTTTCCCTAAGTTACACATTGGAAATATTAAGTTTTGGGCGAAGTTCGGGTTTTGACCCTGGTTTGGGATTTTCTGCCCCATCTAGATTTTCCCAGATTGCCCTCGAAGTCCGGCTCGACCTGTTTTACACTACAGCTCAGAGAATTTGGGTCTTCGCGGAATTCCTCCTGGGCTAGATTTTTCTGGAATTCCGTTGTGTCATCGGTTTTATGAACTTAATTGATTTTTGGAGTTTTGTGCCTTTATGCTTTCTTGTTGGCGTCCTATTGAGTTGGGATATTTGATCCTGGGTACTTGGCGTGTTGTGGCATACTGAATTCATGAATTATTGATCTAGTTGTGATTCCCCTCGGCATTTTCATCATTGTTGCTTTCTTGGGCATTTGAATTATTGTTTGTCTTTGCTGGAGTCGACTGGAATTCTTCATGGTATGTACATGCTGCCTTAATTTTGATTGATGAATGTGAGTTGTGCTTTGGCATTTTAGTTGCTTGGAGTTCAAAATTTTGTGTCTCGGGCTTGCTCTGTGCGTTCATGGTTAAAATTTAGGGTTTCATGCCTAGGGCATCGCCATTTCGTCTTGATTTTCTTTTGATTGAACCTAGAATTCAAAGAAGATCTATAGGAGGTTGAGGTTAAACGATTTCCATGCCCAGGGTCCTCAAATTTGTGATCTTTCGATCAATTTGAGCGAAATCGTGAGAGGATGCCGATATTCAAGTTTTTTTGTCAACCTCAAAATTTTCTTGTCCGGTCGGATTTTCTCGATTTCTCCTCCTTCCCTCCATTTCTCGGAATGTGCTGTAACTCTAGAACTTTGCCCTTCTCACAGAAATCCGGTCTGACCGAATTTTTCCAGATTTTCTGGGAAGCTTTGTGAAACTTGAAAATCAGGTGAAATGGATGATTTTAATGATAAATTCTTATTATTCCATGATTTTAATTGATAAATTAGACATTGTTATTTGCATATTTTCTACATTTTTGGTGATCTATGGTTGATTTTGTGCCTTCTTCGCCAGAATCCGACTAGCCTGGATTTCCCCAAAATTTCCTTTCCAGCCTGGATTCCACGGTTGGCCTGAAATCCCAAATTGTGTTGATTGTGATTTAATGAGGTTTCTAGGTTGATTTTGATCTGTGTTTGAATTTATTTGGATAATGAACATATTATTGATGATGGGCTAATATTGATCCTTCATGTTATAATAGATATTGATGCTAGTTTTGTTGAGTGTAGGCCGAATCTCGCTTGGTAGCAGCTGAAGGGAATGGTGGCAATATATATACTTTCCGGTTGATGAGGACCTTGTTGCTGAGTGCTAGATTGATGATGCAACTACTTATATTGTTGTTATGGATTTTAGTCCCTTAATATTTTCAAATATTAGATACTCCACCCCCCTTGGCCGACCTGGTGAGGTGCGCTCAGGATAAGAATGGAGGGAAGTAGTTAATATGGGGTTGCATTGAAACTTGTGCCTTGGTTCGAATTACATTGGAGATCCCAGGCTGACCTGGATTGAGTTCATGCATTTAATGCCTATTTTATTTAATTTTGAATTCTCCTTAGGCCGACCTATTTTATGGCCATTTATCATTGTAAACATTTCTTGGGCCGGCTTGTTTGAGGCTATTTTATGATTGTAAACCCTGGCTAGGCCGACATGCTTTGGGGGTTCTCTATAAATTTGGCATTTTGCCTCATTTGATATACATTGACAGATACACAAATAGAGATAGTTCTTAGAGCGAATTTAGCAGTAGAGCAGAGTTAGATGTTAGTCAATTTCTGAGCAAATGTTGTAACAGAACATTGGAATTGTTGCTGAAATTTGGTGATTCAATACAATTGAAGACATTGTGATTTTTTGGTGATCTCTTTTGTGTTGACTTATCTTGCATGGTTCTTATGATTCTATCCTTCAAATTGCTCAAGGTTATCAGATATATGTTATATTTAGATTTAGATCTGATTCAATGATGTTTATGATTTGATGCTTGAAGTGTTTGCAACAATCCATGGTCCATACTTTTTGCAGCTAGATGATTGTTAGTTGCTTTGAAAAGTTAGCCTGGACCTTTATATTCATTTTTCTTAGTTCAATTGTGGATATTTATTCATTCCAATTTCAATTGGGTTGTCTTGGATGAATGTTTATGATTTGAAAATCTTAATACCTTAGAAGATTGCACTGTTTATGTGAAATTGTAGATTTATCTTGGTTAAGCAGAAATTAGTTTATGAGGGATTGGTCCATTTCAAGTATTTCATCATTTGCATTGTTAATCCTAGGAGTAGTTAAATTTAGGAATCTCTTTGAAACCCTAATCTTTTGTTATTTCTTTATCATTTGAGTTAGATTTAGGATTGAAGTATCATCACATTGCTAGATCTGATAAGTTCAAGATTGAGTATTTGCTTGTAGTAAGGTCCCATTGTGATTACTAGCATTTTCACATTTATCACTGAGTTGTTTATGCATTGTAAAGACCTGACATTAGAGACCTTGAGGTTATCTCTCGAAGCTTGCTGATAGAGATTTACCTTTCAAGAGAGATAGGATTTCATATTCTGTTTGAGTTGTTGCTGTGCATAAAACATCATCAACAAATTGGCGCTAGAAGGAGGGCCTGAATAAGCTAAGCTAGATCAATTTATGTCTACCATCTCTCCTGAAAGATTCAGAAGAAGAACCAGATCTACTCCAGGAGAGGAGGAATTTCAAGAGTTACCAGTCCCTACTAGGTCAAGAAGGACCAACAGAAAGGGAGAATCATCATCCACCCATTCACCTCCATCATTTCCATCAAGTTCATCTTCATCTAAGTCTGAGGATATTCCCATTCCACAACCTCAGCTAGCCATAAATCAACCATTACCACCCCCACCTCCACCAATGGCTTTCCTAGCTAATAACCCATCTCCATTGAGTTTCACCAATTACAATGTCATGCCTAAGAACCCTGAGAACTTCTGTTCAAAGTTCCATGTTAATGATCCTAATAGAACTATTGAGGAACACATCAGGATCTTTTAGACTAGCCTTAAGGGTAGGGGAATCAATCATGAGGATGTAGCATGTAGGATTTTTCCTTATTCCTTAGGAGAAGATGCATTCTATTGGTACAATCATTTACATGCTAGGTCTATTCGGGATTGAAATGAACTAGAGACTACATTCTTACAGAAGTTCAGGATTCCTATTAGTCCCAGTGAGCTCTATCATTAGTTCACTAATGTTAAGAGAGAAGTCAATGAGCCTATAGGATCCTTTAACAACAGGTTTCATCATGCCTATACTAGACTACAGGCTCCTTATGCTGTTGATCAAGCTACTACTTTAGAGGTCTATTATGAAGGTCTTGATAGCTTGACAACCACCTTCATGAAATGGAGAAACAACCCTCCCACCACTTTTATTGATGCATATGATGAGGCTGTAAAGGTTAGCACTGCCTTAAGACAACATTTATCTAGACCTTTACGATCATTAGGACCCACTGCTCACCCTGGATAGGTCCCAAATCTCAACCAGGCTCTCACCAATCATACTCCAATCATGAATTTGGTTCCTCAGTTGCCTATGGTTCCCCATCCAGGGCCTCCAGTGAGTCAAATTACACCTATAGTTAGCTATCCCCATCAAAATGTGAATCACCTCTTCATCCACAATCCCATGCTAGCTATCCCCCATATCTGCAGAATTCTAAAGTTTTGAACCAGTCATTGAATACCAATGTTGCAGAAGGATATTCCCAAAATAATGTGAGGCAACCTCCATATAGGAATCCTAACCAGGAGAGACTGGATGACTTGATTGAAAAAGTCAAGAAGCTGAATATGGAGGTAACTTACTTTAGGAACCAAAATAGTTAGTTGCAAGCTGCTTAGAGAAATATGCAGTCCAATCAGAGTAGAGAAAATCAAGAAAATAAAAAAGGAAAACACTTTGATAGAGGGAAACATAATGAAAAATGATATAACAATGACAGACGATATAAAAATGACATGGGATATAACAATGATAGAGGGAAGAATTATGATAAAGGACAATCCTCATGCTAGAACTTTGATAGAGGTCAAGTTGGTGGACAAGGTTTTGACAGGAGACAACCACTCAGACAAAACGTGACTTGGAACACGAGGCCTAACGATGGAGGAGTCCCTACCCCATTGGATCAACCAGTCAATCAAGAGAAGCCTCCTAGTGGTGTGTATTTGGCTGAAGCTACTTTATTAGGATGGTGTACACTCCATAAAACAAGTTAGCATTCTGAGTTAGATTGTCAAGAGTTCCAGACAACAGCTTCAATCTTTCAGTATGAAGTGGAGAAAAATTTAGGTAGTCAAGAAATGGTGCCATCTACTCCCTATGATTCATCAGTGTCAGTCCTAAATCATGCTCCTTTTCCATAGAGCAAGGACAATGTGCCTGAAGAAGGATCAGACCAGCTCAAGGAAGAGGTATACCAAGTATGTAATGGAGATGAGATTTCACAATTATTTGATGAAAGTTCAGTAAATGACAATGGACCCTTGGATGGAGAAGAAACTTATGTTGAAGAGGTGCAAACTTTCCAAAGGCCTATTAAGAAGTATGATTTGAGAGACATGCTACATAGACATCCACAGGCTAGAGGCCCCTTCACCACCTCCATTCCACCAAACAACTTCACCACTCCTCTATATCCTAATGCCAACAATAATCCATCGTATCCTCATGTGTCTAAGCAGTATTTTTCAAAGGACAAGCACAGATGGACATGTCAAAGGGGAGAAGTGTTGAAGCAAGCAAAGATAGAGTGGTGGACTATCCAAAAGAGACCCCTGCTGATCTGAGTGAAGAACAATTGGCCATATACATCACAAAAGAACTTAAGAAGCTAAAGGTAAGTTCTTTTCATTTGAGTTATTGAGGGTTCCAACCATTAGGAATGTAGTTCTAGGAGCTTATAATGTGAATTTCATATCACAAGGTGGACCAGTTAGTGAAAGTATTAATAAGGTATCTAGCTCTCAAACAGTAGGAAGGAAAAATTAGATTCATAATCAAGTCCATGTCCCTCCTGGAGATAGAGGAAAAGAGAAGTATAGAACTCATGTTGCTTAAGTAGATACTCCCTTAACTCTGTTTCAAGGAAAAACAGAGACTCCATTCCTGATCTAGGTCCGTATATTTGGTAAGCACTTGCACAATTGCTTGTTAGATTTTGGTGATTCCACCAATATGATGCCCTTTGGTGTCTATCGAGCTTTGGGTATTACTCCTGTAGATTCCCAAAAGAAAGTTGCACAATTGGATAGAACTGAAGTTAACGTTGTAGGGGAATTAAACATGATTCATATACAGGTTGCTTCTGACCCTAGGATTCAGTAGGTTATTAATATACAGGTGGCTGATATACCTGATGCTTAGGGCCTGATTCTGGGAAGATACTTTACCAGGGCCTTGAATGGATATGTATCAACTGATAACTCTCATATGTGGCTTCCCTAGAAGGGAGTGCCAAACCAGATTAGAATTGAAAGAGAACCTAGGATGAGGTACATGATTACAGAATATCAGAACACCTCCAATGAAGTTCTAATATCTGAAGTGAGCATGGGAAACTATGTGCTTGTAGCCCCTTTTGAGGAGTCAGATGTTAAGGAAGTCTTTATGTTCCACACAACACCTATTGACCTTACAAAAAAATCCAGTAGTACTGAAGTTTTGATGGAACCAGTTGAAAATGAGGATGATCTTGAAGATAATCAACTCAGTTTACTATTCAAAGATTTTCTTTTTCCAAATTGGTGTAGGGTCCATAATGCCTCCCATTCGGAGCTGGATTGTTGCTTATGCCAGACTGCAGTCGAACAAGTACAAAAGTGTATCAACCCCACTCCAATAGTCAAGATTAATATACAAAATGTCCAAGAGGATCCCAAAGGAAAAAGAGTGATGCTTTTTGTAGATCCTTCAAGCAGTAATAGTGCAAGAGATACAGTGAGGAAATCTGCAGTTGCTAGTTGTTGGACTTTAAGATTTGATGGATCCAAATCAAAGCAAGGAGCTGGGGAAGGATTTGAGTTAATCTGTCCAAAAGGTAGGACTTTCTTTGCTGCTCATAGACTTCAATTTCATTGTACGAATAATGTAGCAAAGTATGAGGCTTTGGTCCATGGGTTGTTAATGGCACTAAAGAAAAAGGTTAAGATCTTGCAAGTTTTTGGGGATTCTGAGTTAGTGGTTACGCAAGTTAGGAGACAATACTCTTGTCATGACAGAAGAATGACCAATTATAGACATAGAGTATGGGACCTTATTGAAGGGTTTGATGCCTTCAACATTCAGTTGATACCACGAAGTAAAAACAAAACAACTGACTCCCTTGCTTAGGCAGCTAGTACATTGCAACCTCTGTCTCTTTCTGGATTGAAGAAGTTTATAGTGGAGCTGACTCCGGTACCTTCAGTGCCTGAAAATGTCACCAATTTCCAGGTATTTGAAGATGATAAGCATATCTTAGATTTTATCACAAGCACAGATGTTTTTGCTTCTCAAATTATAGATGAAATTGAACTCCAAGAAGCAAAAATTAGTTTATGAGGGATTGGTCCATTTCAAGTATTTCATCATTTCCATTGTTAATCCTAGGAGTAGTTAAATTTAGGAATCTCTTTGAAACCCTAATATTTTGTTATTTCTTTATCATTTGAGTTAGATTTAGGATTGAAGTATCATCACATTGCTAGATCTGATAAGTTCAAGATTCAGTATTTGCTTGTAGTAAGGTCCCATTGTGATTACCAACATTTTCACATTTATCACTGAGTTGTTTATGCATTGTCAAGACCTGACATTAGAGACCTTGGGGTTATCTCTCAAAGCTTGCTGGTAGAGATTTACCTTTTAAGAGAGATAGGATTTCATATTCTGTCTGAGTTGTTGTTGTGCAAAAAACATCATCAACAAGTTCTAAGTCATTTTTGTTGAGTTACAACATTGAATCAAGATGTTTTCAATTTATTTTTGAGCTTCTGAGTGACCCTGTGCCCAATGAATAGTCTAGGCAACCAGTCTTAATGTTTAGCAGGCAAACATATAGTAGATGTCACTAGAAATGTTACTCATTTTTGTTACTTACTCAAATTGATTGAGTTTAGAGTGTTTGCAAACTAAAAAGTGAAGTACATTTCTTATCTATCTTCCCTATATTGCATTCAATTGTATAAATAGAAAAATCAAAGAGATTACAAGATTTTAGTAATAGATTATTGCATTTATACAAGTTCATACAAGATGGAAAATATTTGCACAAATATTTCTGAAAAGTAATCTTTATTGATACAAAAGTACATATTTGTCTCACACAAGCTGTGAGATTTAACTTGTTCAATGAAAATGAAGAATAATTTATACATTGATGGATAAAGAGAAAATAATGCAAGTATAGGGGCAGAGGCCAGTCATTTCCTGATGACTAGTTCGGTTCTTGTTGCCTTGTTTTGTCTCTTGCTTTGAACTACCTTGTATCTTCCTTAACTCCTTGCTCCTAGTTCCTGCATTTGGAAATTGCAATGATGTTAGAGCAGTGATCTAAGCAATGAAAGTATCTCAAACTACATGTACATGCACCCATGAATGTATAAAATGACCCTTAAATACATTAAATAAGCATGCAAACTGTACATGTCCAAGGAAGATAACTGGATCATAAGGCACATCAATTATATGCATATATTTTTTCTAACTATTTGTTTCATGTGCAGATACAAGAAAAGCAATGTAGCTATTTTAATAAATTTTAGCATGTGGGGTAAATGAGGCTTCCATAAGGGTTGATCCCAATGTGAGTTTGAAGGACAACAATTAAAATGATTGTGACTTGCAGGTTGATAGTGTGCAATTCAAGTTTATATCCTTTTTGGGGAAACATGCTATCAATTTTGTTTTGACATGATATTGAATTGAAGTAGACTCTCCATGGTTTATTTGTTTAACCATATATCATTTATGATAGTGAGAGTTTTGGTCACTATCATAGAAGACACATCATCAAACAGGTAAATCATGAAAGATTACTCCCAGTCCAATCACAATCTCAAGAAACCAGGAGCAATAAAATATAAATGTAATAACATGTCTATAGGTAGTTGGTACCTGTACAGGAGCAACTAGATCAAATAATGCAACCAAAGGCTTTCATGACACAATGTTTCCTAAAGGGGCAATGCAATGAAAGTAAGTATGGGGAGTATTAGTGCTTAGTGTTGGCTAATGACTTGGAGGAGAAAGGCGTGCAGAAAACAAAAGAGGTAAAGCCCCCTCCATTTTACTTAAGTTTGATCATAGGTGATAAAATTGTGCATAATTGTGTGGTCGATTTTAGAGCTAGTAGTTCAGTCATGCCAAAGAGTTTAGCTGATAAGTTAGGTCTTGTTTATGAGCCAAATCCTTAGAAGGGCGTAGTGCAGCTAGATGGGTCTGCTGTTAAAACTGTTGGTATTATTAAAAATTTAGCCCTTACCTTGCACGCATCCCAAAGTTTCGCTATTCACTAGGATATTCATGTTATTGACTTACCGCCGCACTTTGCCATTTGTTTGTCAAGAGATTTTATAGCCAAGTTGGGTGGGTTTTTGTCTTCTGATTGGTCTCATCTATTTTTTAGAACAAGGTATGGTACGAAAGTGACCATTAAGTCCGAGCCTCTCACCAAAGACCATATCGAACCATACTCCCCACACCCTATAAACACCAATCTCTACGCCACCTCTGCAATGGAGGAGCAAACCATGACCTCAGATTGTAGCACCCATGAAGACTACATCAGCCTCGATGAATGGGCAACCAAATATCACGAGCTTGATCCGTTCCAGAACACAGATGAGGTAGGTTTAGGAGTTTATATGATTCGCGAGTCTGATTGCAACATGCCTAATCTTTGCAAAAAGGATGAACCATCTGCATAAAAAGATAATGAGTTGTGGAAAATTTATTTTGATGGTTCGAGGAGCAGTGTTGGTGCCAGAGGTGGAGCTATGCTGATATCGCCCGAGGGAGATAAGTATTATTCAGCTTGCAGATTTGCTTTCAGCTGTTCAAATAATATAGCTAACTATGAATCATTGGTACATGGCCTTGATTGGGCCCCCAAACGAGGTATTAAATGCTTGCAAGTTCATCGTGATTCTGAGTAGGTTGTGAATTAGGTCAGAAATTTAAATGTTGCTAAGAATGATTTGCTTAAGAAATACAAAAATCGTGTGTGGGATTTAATGGAAGATTTCAATGCTTTTAACATCATGGCGATTCCTCAGAATCAAAATAAGCATGCTGATAGGCTTGTTGCCATAGGAGCCCAGTTTGATATTCCTAAGGAAATTCATAAGGTAGAGGCATGCCAATACGTGAAAATAGTGGTCAGACCTTCTATACCTAACAATAATGTGAGCTGGCAGGTTTTTGACAGCGATGAGAAAATCGTGAATTTTCTGATTGCCGAAGCTGAGTTTGCAGATGGAAATCAGCAAAAATGGCAGCAGCAGTATGAGGACCAGATTGTACAATTGAAGTCCAATAAGCTGCCGAAAGGATTGGTGACCTTGGAATCAGTGTTTAACTCAGATGATCAAGTTCGAAAGGACAAGTGCAGCTTGACTGTCAAAGAGGAGCACTATGCAACTATCAAAATTTTCAAGGGTAAGCTTCTCAAGCTGGGAAAGGTATGTAGTGAAGAGGAACAACAAGCTTTCATTCTGTTATGTCATAAATATACTGATATTTTTGCTTGGGAATACAAAGATTTGAGAGGTTTTAACCCTGATTTAGCACAACATACCATCGAGCTTGAGCCCAATGCGAAATCGGTAAGGCAGAAGCAAAGACCGCTTAATCCTAAGTTGGAGCACCTTATGAAGGCTGAACTGAATAAGCTACTTGAAAGTAGTATCATTTTTCCTTTCAAGCACACCTCTTGGGTGTCAAATTTAGTGCCAGTCAAGAAAAAGAGTGGAGAAATCAGACTTTGTGTCGATATCCGAGATCTGAGTAGAGCATCATTGAAGGATCATTATCCACTCCTTTCCATGGAGTAAATTTTACAAGTAGTTTCTGGTTCTGACATATTTTCTTTGTTAGATGGCTACTCAGGTTATAACCAGATTCTAGTTAAACAAGAGGATCAGTTCAAAACAACGTTTACAATCAAGTGGGGCACGATGGCCTATAAGAAGATGCCTTTTGGTTTGTCAAATGCTAGAGCTACTTTCCAACGTGCTATGGATATGGCCCTTCACGACCTTATGAACAAGTTTGTTCTGGTATATTTAGATGATATTACTATTTTTTCAAGAAATGCTAATGAACACTTGGATCACTTGGAACAGATTTTTCAGAGGTGCAGAGAGTTCAAAGTGTCTCTCAATCCCAAGAAGTGTATATTTTCAGTACATGAAGGCAAATTGCTGGGACACATTGTCTCAAAGCAAGGTATTTCAATTGATCCTGAAAGAGTTTCCGCAATTCTTGAATTTCCATTACCAGCTCATAAGAAAGGCTTGCAAAGCTTTCTTGGGAGAATAAATTTCGTGAGGAGGTTTATACCAAATATTGCAGCTTTGCTGCAACCTCTCACTTCTATGCTGAAGAAATTCAACTGGACTAAGGAAGGTAGGAGGAGCTTCGAGCAGATCAAAGAGGCACTCGCAGCCACTCCTACTCTCATTAATCCAAACTTTGACAGAGATTTCATTTTATATGCTTTTGGAGGAATTGATACAGTTTCAGCTATGTTATGCCAACAAAACGATGAAGGCTTGGAGCAGCCTATAGCATTTTTCAGTCAAGTGTTGCATGATTATGAGGTAAAGTATTATTTTGTTGAGAAACATGTCTTTGTTGTTGTAAGAAGCTTGAAGAATTTTAGACACAGGTTGTCCAACATCAAGGTTCATTTGCTGGTAGCGCATTCGACTGTTAAAGATTTTTTGCTTAACAAGGAAATTAATGATAAGCGTGCTGGTTGTATCACTAAAGTAATGGAGTTTGATGTCAACATTAAAGTAACAAAGCTTGTTAGAGGCAAAGGTTTGTGTGAGAAGATTGCTGGAAGGGAAAACAACAGCTTAATAGAGGCTGTGAATGCAGAAACAGTGCTAAATAATGATGTTTTAAGTGATGTTCAAGCACCCCATGCTACATGGTTGCAACAGATGATACAATATCTGCAAACTGGTGAATGCCCTGAAGGATTGGACAGAGCAAAGAGAAGGTACTACAGATTACAAGCCATCCCTTATGCAGTCATTGATGGTGTTCTTTATAGGAGAGATTTCCAAGGTGTTTTATTACATTCAATTTAGCCTGATCAAGTTGACAAGCTGCTAGCAGAGTTTCATGATGGACCTTCAGGAGGTCACTTTGCTGCAAGAGCAACAACTCTAAAAATTATGAGAGCTGGTTATTATTGGCCAAATCTATTAAAAGATGCTATTGCATGGGTCAGAAAGTGCAAGAAATGTGCATTATTTGCTGGTAAACAGAGGCTTGCACCACTGCCCCTGCATCTGATTCAGGTAGAACAACCCTTTGCTAAGTGGGGCTTGGATTTTATCGGCCCTATAAACTCGCCTTCGGGTGCAGGTCATAAGTGGATTCTTACTGCCACAGATTATTTTACAAAGTGGACTGAAGCTGTTGCTTTAAAGGAAGCAAACGAGACTTCAGTGCTTAATTTTTATCAAGATCTCATATCGAGATTTGGTGTTCCAGATTCAATCATTTCAGATAACGGTTTAGCTTTCATCGGATTGAAGATTTTAGATTGGTCTGTCAGAAATAACATTTATCTAAACACTTCATCTAATTATTATCCGCAAGGTAATGGTCAAGTAGAATCCACAAATAAAAATTTGATTTAGATAATCAAGAAGACTGTGGAAGATAACCAGAGAACGTGGCACGAAAAGCTGAAGCTAGCCCTTTGGGCTGACAGAATAACTCCTAATAGAGCCACTGGTTGTTCACCTTTTGTTTTGACTTATGGCAGAGAGGCTAGGTTGCCTATTTCAATTGAATTACCAACATTAAGTTATGTTAAAGAACTGGAGTTGCTGAATGAACAACCTCTTGAAGTGAGGTTCGCACAGCTGGTTGAGCTTGAAGAAACCAGAAAAGAAGCTCTGAGACAGCTGGAAATACATCAAGCGCAAATGAAGAATACTTTTGACAAGAGGGCGAGGCCTGGTGATTTTATTATTGGAGATCTAGTTTTCAAGTGGAATGAATTTAAAAGCAGACCTGGACGACATTCCAAGTTCGATGCAATATGGGATGGGCCTTATGTGATTACGGAATGCAAGGAACACAACGTATTCCAACTTTCAAAGATGACTGGCAAGGTGTTGTCTATCCCAGTAAATGGGATCCACCTCAAGCACTGCCTTTGAGATAAGTTATCTCACTATTAGGTAGAGTATTTTGCAAATAAGTGCGTTTCGCACATTTCATTTCAATAGTTTTCTTTCTCTAAGCACTGTTGTGCATTGTTCTGTTGGCCACCAGGGGTTGTTTTTGTTTGCTTTCAGTTTTGTTTCGTTTTCTTGCTGCTATTTGGAGTGTTGCTTTTTAAATTTTTTGAGTTTCAAGACGGGGCAGAATTGACTCCGCGCCCAATGAATTGTTTAAAGGCCACTGATCTATGCTTAGCAAGCAAGCATATAGCGAAAATCACCAAAATGTTACATATTTTTTGCCTCAGCTCAAATAGAGGAGCAGGCTGATTGTTATTTAACATTAAGAAGAATTGCAGATTGAATTTCAAATGCTATTTCACATCACATTTGCATCAAGTAACAGTTATGCATTTTTAGTAAAGTTATGGAGTTGCAGAGTGCCATTTAGATGTTGCAGTTTTAAAAGATATACCGAATTGGGTACACAAGCAAAATAGCATTTTAGATGCTTTCATTTATTTCGTAAAAATTCATATTTTACAAGGTTGCATTTGATTTCACAATTAGAATGATATTACAACATTGCATGAAAATGCATTTTCTTTTCAATAGAGAAGCAGAATTGAAATCAAAGATCCACACAAGCCGTGGACATAACTGTGACAATACATTTCTAATAGCACATTGCACTAGTGAAGATGCAGAAAGGAAAGCACATAAGCAACAACATAGTCATCATTGCCTGATTATCGATGCTTGATGCTGAATGGTGCACCTCGTCATCTCGAGCTTTGTCGACCTGTAAGAGGAAAAGAGGGGTGTTAGTGGCTCCGACTATGATGTAACTTATATGATGCACCTACAATAGTACAACATACTATTAACAATGCATTGAAACAATCAAATCCTATCAAGTACAGTATAAAAGAAGTGAACTGAAGGAGAAATAACAATATCATGATCAACATGTTCCATTTTTATGCTAACGTTGTTTGTTTCCTTGTGTAGGTATATGTAAATTCATGAAGCTGAACATTATTTGAAGACCAAGAATGTGGTGTAGAACAGGCTCCCACAAGGGTAGAGCTCGGCATGCTGCCCTGTTCACTAAATGGGCTGATTTTAAAAGATACTTCATCATATACATTGAATGAAATGAAGAAAAACAGAAAGAGTAAAACAAAGAATCCATCAGGTAACTAAACCAACTGTGCATTCATAACGATCAGGATTTCTTTCTGAAGGCTATAGGTGAACAATGAGTTTAGTTCACTTAATAAATTTAACTGAGTACATTTACATCAGAAATTGCTGAATAACTTCATTTTCTGTGCTAATTGTAATAATATGTCATGTAAGTTTCAATTCATCAAATATTTCTCGGATAGTGAACAGGCATACATTATGCCTTAATGTTTTTTTTCTAATTTCATCGTCAAAGAGAACAGATTTTAAGAGCAGTTTGCAAAGTGAGATATAAAAATGGATGAAGAGTACCATGTTGCTTAAGAATACAAATGACAGACAGTGTATTCAAATGACAAATGATAGCCACTTCTGGTTTAACAGTTTTCTTCCAGAATGGTGCTTCTGAAGCTTTAGTTTTGCCTAGAAATTGGTGGTCATTCACAAAGAAAGAGTTGTGAGAGCAACAATTTATTTCCAGAAAAGTTCTAAGTTGTCAATCATGCATATGAGCTGGTAGATAGAGGTGGTTCGTACTGATGCAATGTTTCAATTCAAAAGCAAAAAGGAAAACCTCTACAAAATTAAAATGTAGAAAGTGAAAGCTATTGTGTTAGAATTAAGGAAGGAGCAAACAGTTTGTTTCCAGAAGAAGGTTTTGAGGTGTTAGTTATGCTTAGGAACAAAAGACTAGGTTCTATCTCAGTGGAGGTGGCATGAGTTTCGATGTCCAAATAATGCAAAATGTGGATTAAAGGAGTCTGAATGCTTAAAGGAGCCCATAACTGAATATAGATTAACATAGATTTTGATCTAAACCATGGGTGTACATTTCTGAAGGAAGATCTGAAAGCAAACATCAAATGCCAATATTGGTTTTCTGTTACAGGTAATGATGTAAGTGTCTTTCCTGGAAAATAAATGCATATGAAGCTATTGTGAATCAAACCCTAGTAGAAAGTGCATGCATTGTTCTTTGGAATATGGTATACCCATTTGAGGGTTTGTGCCAAAATGCAAGACTACATGTAATGAATGATGGCTCAGGCCCATGAACTGAATTCGGTGAAAGTACACTATTTTTGTTAACTCTTACAGGTGCTTTTAGTTATGTGGGTAAACAAAGATGAACAACAGTTACCCACATGTGGGTTTGTTTTCAAAATGCAGTAAATATGATAATCTATGATACCCATATGGGTTTCGCATAAAAACAACAGTAGACTACAAAATATGAAGATTTTGTGCTAAGTCAAGCTTCAAAAGAAAAGAAATTCAATTTTCTTTAATAATCCCAAAGACCCATTTTCTGGGTTAGCTTCAAAATGCAGAAGAAACAGTTACAGTAGTAACCCATGTGAAATCTGGAATTAAATAGCAAGAATATACAACAGATGCAAGTTTCTGAGTTGGGTCAAGCGACAAGAGGAAGGAGATGCAATTTTATTCAACTTTTTGTGATACCCACAAACATAAATGCTTTTAAATTGACTTAATGGTAGTTTTTTGTTCTGGGTCGAACCCAAAATCCACAAAGAATGCTTCCTACAGTGCGTTTTTTGGTACGGCCTGATATGGCCAAAATTATTGAGTAAAAATAAACTATTTAAGTCTCCAGAGAACAAGTGGTAGTAAAGGAAAATTACCAATTTATTTTTCTATTGTAGCACTTTAGCCACGACTAGAACTTTCAGTTTTCCCAAAGCATGATTTCAAGCTTTTGAAGAACGGCTGAGCTCTCATGGTGAGAATCATACACAACAATGATTGATGTAAGCACGAGAAGCACACATAAAAGCAGGGTAAAAGATATTAGAATATGGATAGCCGCGGCTTTAGGGCCTGAATATTTTAAAGTAAGGGGCCATAGAGGTCATGAAATCATCAGATAAAGCTTACCTCTACACAGTGAGGGAAAAAAAAAGTACAAGTCGAGCTTTTATGGAGTGAACTGCAGAAGCTAAGCTCGAGTTCATGTGGGCCAAAGTCACAGGAAGCATAGCAATGCGTCAGAAGAGAACAAACTCATGCAGGCCGCAACCTTATCTCTTTTTGGTATTCAATAGTAAGTGAAAGAACTTCAATACAGATAGCATAAGTCTTACCCATTGGAGTTTTAGACCACTGGTGAACGTGGAATAGTTCCTTATGCATTCGAGCTTGAGCTTGACAGAGTCATGGCGGTGGCAGAATGGCGGAAGAGCTCTTCCTTGCAAGTGGAGAGTGTGAAAATGAGTGATAATTAGGGTTCGATTATGTTTTGACCGAACCCTAATTCGAACATCATTTTGTTCTAGAGATTTCAATCAAAGCACACATGGTGAATGTCAAATGGGGTCGAATTTTTAATCTTGCATTATGACTTTATTGAAGTCTGAGTTTAATACTATATGTTTGGAGGCTGAATTTCAAATTCCTAAGTTGGTCGATGGGTTAAGTCTTTGTGACTTATTCTTTTCCTTAGTGGATTATGAATGTTTGGATATAGATTATCAATTTAGGGTAAATGGTGAGTGCTTTGTCACTTAGGGTTTGCTTTCTCATTGAAAGGTCAATTTATCTATTTTAGGGTTTTATTTTTAATTGATTTTAGAGAAATCAATTGGAGTTTTGATGAGAGGATAATGATGTGCATTTATGTTTTATGATTTTTGTGATAAAATCAGAACATTGTAATGGAGAAATAAGGAGATTTTCTTTTTGCAAAAGATTTTCAATCTTTAAATTACAAAAATAGACAAATTGAGTAAATCTGCATCTTGTAAAGCAGAATCATAAAAGCGATATTCTATAAATTGCTTTATGTTTTCTTGCTATTTTTAGCAGATCTTTGATTGACTTTTCCTCTTGGTCGGATTTGAGACTTATCTTGGAGAGATAAGGTGTTTTTTGAGTTTTTAAAGTAGATTCAGCCTATTTTTAGAGGCTTGACAGGTTCATCATGAAAGCATTATGCTTTTTCCTGCTTTTAAAGCAGTTTTGAGACAGCTTGAAGCTTTTTTCCTTGAGCTTTTTTCTGAGCTCAGATTAGGGTTTCTTGAGGGCTATGTTTTGATAAAACTTAGTTTTTCATTCTCATTCTGGGAGCAGTTCAGATTAGAGTTTCTTGCCCTTACACATTTCAGGGGAGCTTGTAAACTTATGTGTGCTCATATTTTGAGAATTCCACTCCATCATTCAATAAAATAGCAGAGTTTTCCTTTCTCAGTTCTTTTTATGACTTGGAATAGTAATTTGATTTGTCTTGTGATTCAAATCTGTTGAATCCTTTTCTTTTCTTGCTATTGTCAAGTGATTTGTAGGAGTTGCATGCCAGTTCAGGTTATGCTTTGTGTTAATTTAACCTTTGCATAAATCACTGATTGAACTACATGTGTTGTGAGTTTGTGAGAATTTAATTTTAAAGAGTTGATGAGAGTGAGCTATTATCAGAATCTTCTTATAGTTGATCAATATTTTTAGGATGATAGAGTTTCAGTTTTAGATTTCTAATCTAGTTTATCCTTCTATCCTTTTTCCTGTAAAGTCACTTAGAATAGAATTCATCATTCAAAGATCCAACTCGCTCTGGAGATTCCTTCTTCGTTTAGATCACCCACATTTGAAGAAGGTTTCCATGTTTCAGTAGTTTGTTGAACACTGCGTTTAGCAGGGTGCAAAACTATTGATAATAGTTTTTGGCACGCCCGGTAGGACCATCAGAAGTAACTTTCAGAGAATATTTAATTTTTCAGTTTGCTGTTTGGTGTATGCAGCAGATTTTTTCCAGCCTTCTGAAGGCTATTAATACACCTGGCGACTCCGGTTCTATTTTCTGCATGCTAGTACAACCTGCACATGAGAAATATTCAAACAAGATCAAGTTCAAAACCTTTCAAGTATCAGGAGTTGTCCCCATCATGAAGAAGAGGTAGGACAACAAGAAGGCTTTTTGAAGCCCCTGCAAGATCAAAGTCAACACCTCCCGCTCTTGGTGCTCTAGTTTTGTCACCTGGTGTACCAGTACCAATCTCACAAGTACCACCAATGGCAGCACCACCGAGGCAACATCCATTTGCACCCTTTAACAAAGGTAGTCCATTAGATCTTGCTCAACATGATGATATTCCAGTTGCATCCCTTTGAGGACTACCATATTTCACCGGAGAGGATTACACTACACCAGCCGAACACATCTGTGACATAGCCACATTATGCTCGGTGCATAATATTACTCAAGAGAACGTCGCTCTAAGGCTTTTAGCTGCATCACTTAACTTAAGGAAAAAGCACTGCAGTGGTTGAAAGGTCTCGTTGCAAACTCAATCGCAACATGGGACGCTCTAGGTAATGGCCTATACTAGCACTTTGTAGATAAATCTAACAATTTATCTTTGTTAGAGCAATTGAGTACCATTCAAAGGGCGCCGCACGAACATTTGGCGGATTTCAACTACAGATTTTAGAGGACTTGGGATAGAATCCCGACAACGGTAAAGCCCTTACCGGCACATGCATTTCTATTTTACTTAAAAGCTTTGAATAACAGGATCGCTGTCATGACTCAGTCTATGGGTGGTTTAATGCTTCCTAATGCTTATAATATTGCTATTAATGCTAAAAAATGCCTTATTCAAGCTGGAGATTTAGCTCCTAGACCCCCCATGCCCTTGTTTCCAGAAATACAACCGCCTATTGCTGCTGCTATACCTCCCTTGGCTGCTGTCCCGCCAGTTCCAACAATAGGATACCATAATACAGCCCAAGAGGTCGCTGTCACAGCCCCAAATCCAGAGATGCAAGAGATTAAGAGCATATTAAAGAATTTTGGGAATGATCTTGTGACTATTAAGAAGCAAGTTGGCCAAGAACACAAGCCTTACCAAGCCCCTTATCAGCAAAATCAACAAAGTAGACCTGCTTTCCAAAATGACCATCAGGCCCAAATAAGGAATTTTAACTCCCGACCATTTCAGCCATACAATCCGAACACGGCCAACATGCCAAAAGAACTCGTGCCGCAAAATAATGTTGTTCAAGATTGCGATTGGTGTTACCCATGCAATCAACACCATAGTCAGTTGGCGTGCGCCAATGGAGTGAGAAACTAGGCTTTAATGGTGCAAAATGTATATGTTGTTTCAGAAAATACTGCAGATCAGAATCAAGAACATCAAGATAATGTAGAAGTCGCCTTGCCAAACTGGCAGAGCTCCAAATTCTATGGCATGAATGGCCAAGATTGACAAAATTCCTCTATTTCAGCCAATACTAGATATAAAAAATGAGCTATGGATCTAGGACAACAAGTTGGAACTTTGCAGCAGCTGCCACCAGTCAGTAAGTAGCCTGTTTTATCATAAATTAACGCTACCACGTAGCCTAAAATGCAGATTCTGCAAAGAGTGCAGGAGATACCTGGCAAAGAGCAACTAAAAACACATTCTCAGCCTGTGCAGAAGCAAAACGAAGCTGTTGTTACAAAAAACCAACAGAAGGTAAATGTTGCATCCTTCAATATCATTCAACATCTCAAGAAAACTACTGTCAATATGTCGATATTAGACGCTCTACAGCTTCCAGGGCAGAAAAGTTTGTTGCAGAATGCATTAGCTGAGTTGTCTATTTCTAACAACGCCAATCAAGGAGTTGTGAAGGTTGTGTTGGCTAATGACTTGGAGGAGAAAGGCGTGCAGAAAACAAAAGAGGTAAAGCCCCCTCCGTTTTACTTAAGTATGATCATAGGTGATAAAATTGTGCATAATTGTATGGTCAATTTTGGAGCTAGTAGTTTAGTCATGCCAAAGAGTTTAGCTGATAAGTTAGGTCTTGTTTATGAGCCAAATCCTTAGAAGGGCGTAGTGTAGCTAGATGGGTCTGCTGTTAAAACTGTTGGTATTATTAAAAATTTAGCCCTTACCTTGCATGCATCCCCAAGTTTCGCTATTCACCAGGATATTCATGTTATTGACTTACTGCCGCACTTTGCCATTTGTTTGTCAAGGGATTTTACAACCAAGTTGGGTGAGTTTTTGTCTTCTGATTGGTCTCATCTATTTTTTAGAACAAGGTATGGTATGAAAGTGACCATTAATTCTGAGCCTCTCGCCAAAGACCATATCGAACCATACTCCCCAAACCCTATAAATGCCAATCTCTATGCCACCTCTGCAATGGAGGAGCAAACCACGACCTTAGACTATAGCACCCATGAAGACTACATAAGCCTTGATGAATGGGCAGCCGAAGATCAAAGCTTGATCCATTCTAGAACACAGCTGAGGTAGGTTTAGGAGTTTATATGATTCGCGAGTCTGATTGCGACATGCCTAATCTTTGCAAAGAGGATGAATCGTCTACAGGAAAAGATAATGAGTTGTGGAAACTTTTTTTCGATGGTTCGAGGAGTAGTGTTGGTGTCGAAGGTGGAGCTATGCTGATATCACTCGAGGGAGATAAGTATTATTCAGCTTGCAGATTTTCTTTTAGTTGTTCAAATAATACAGCTGAGTATGAAGCGTTGGTACATGGCCTTGATCGGGCCCGCAAACGAGGTATTAAATGCTTGCAAGTTCATGGTGATTCCGAGTTGGTTGTGAATTAGGTTAGAAATTTAAATGCTACTAAGAATGATTTTCTTAAGAAATACAAACATCGTGTGTGGGATTTAATGGAAGATTTCAATGCTTTTAACATCATGGTGATTCCTTAGAATCAAAATAAGCATGCTAATAGGCTCGCTGCCATAGGAGCCCAGTTTGATATTCCTAAGGAAATTCATAAGGTAGAGGCACGCCAATACGTGAAAATAGTGGTCAAACCTTCTGTACCTGACAATAATGTGAGCTAGCAGGATTTTGATAGCGATGAGCAAATCGTGAATTTTCTGATTGCTGAAGCTGAGTTCGCAGATGGAAATCAGCAAAAATGGCAGCAGCAGTATGAGGACCAGATTGTACAATTGAAGTCCAATAAGCTGCCGAAAGGATTGGTGACCTTGGAATCAGTGTTTAACTCAGATGATCAAGTTCGAAAGGACAAGTGCAGCTTGACTGTCAAAGAGGAGCACTATGCAACTATCAAAATTTTCAAGGGTAAGCTTCTCAAGCTGGGAAAGGTATGTAGTGAAGAGGAACAACAAGCTTTCATTCTGTTATGTCATAAATATACTGATATTTTTGCTTGGGAATACAAAGATTTGAGAGGTTTTAACCCTGATTTAGCACAACATACCATCGAGCTTGAGCCCAATGCGAAATCGGTAAGGCAGAAGCAAAGACCGCTTAATCCTAAGTTGGAGCACCTTATGAAGGCTAAACTGAATAAGCTACTTGAAAGTAGTATCATTTTTCCTTTCAAGCACACCTCTTGGGTGTCAAATTTAGTGCCAGTCAAGAAAAAGAGTGGAGAAATCAGACTTTGTGTCGATATCCGAGATCTGAGTAGAGCATCATTGAAGGATCATTATCCACTCCTTTCCATGGAGCAAATTTTACAAGTAGTTTCTGGTTCTGAAAGATTTTCTTTGTTAGATGGCTACTCAGGTTATAACCAGATTCTAGTTAAACAAGAGGATCAGTTCAAAACAACGTTTACAATCAAGTGGGGCACGATGGCCTATAAGAAGATGCCTTTTGGTTTGTCAAATGCTAGAGCTACTTTCCAACGTGCTATGGATATGGCCCTTCACGACCTTATGAACAAGTTTGTTCTGGTATATTTAGATGATATTACTATTTTTTCAAGAAATGCTAATGAACACTTGGATCACTTGGAACAGATTTTTCAGAGGTGCAGAGAGTTCAAAGTGTCTCTCAATCCGAAGAAGTGTATATTTTCAGTACACGAAGGCAAATTGCTGGGACACATTGTCTCAAAGCAAGGTATTTCAATTGATCCTGAAAGAGTTTCCACAATTCTTGAATTGCCATTACCAGCTCATAAGAAAGGCTTGCAAAGCTTTCTTGGGAGAATAAATTTCATGAGGAGGTTTATACCAAATATTGCAGCTTTGCTGCAACCTCTCACTTCTATGCTGAAGAAGAATATGCCATTCAACTGGACTAAGGAAGGCAAGAGGAGCTTCAAGCAGATCAAAGAGGTGCTCGCAACCGCTCCTACTCTCCTTAATCCAAACTTTGATAGAGATTTCATTTTATATGCTTTTGGAGGAATTGATACAGTTTCGGCTATGTTATGCCAACAAAACGATGAAGGCTTGGAGTAGCCTATAGCATTTTTCAGTCAAGTGTTGCATGATTATGAGGTAAAGTATTATTTTTTTGAGAAACATGTCTTTATTGTTGTAAGAAGCTTGAAGAAATTTAGAAACATGTTGTCCAACAGCAAGGTTCATTTGCTGGTAGCGCATTCGACTGTTAAAGGTTTTCTGCTTAACAAGGAAATTAATGATAAGCATGCTGGTTGGATCACTAAAGTAATGGAGTTTGATGTAGACATTAAAGTTACCAAGCTCGTTAGAGGCAAACGTTTGTGTGAGCAGATTGCTGGAAGTGAAAACAACAGCTTAATAGAGGCTGTGAATGCAGAAACAGTGCTAAATAATGATGTTTTAAGTGATGTTCAAGCACCCCATGCTACATGGTTGCAACAGATGATACAATATCTGCAAACTGGTGAATTCCCCGAAGGCTTGGACAGAGCAAAAAGAAGGTACTACAAATTACAAACCATCCCTTATGCAGTCATTGATGGCGTTCTTTATAGGAGAGATTTCCAACGTGTTTTATTACGTTGCATTCAACCCGATCAAGTTGACAAGCTACTAGCAGAGTTTCATGATGGACCTTCAGGAGGTCACTTTGCTGCAAGAGCAACAACTCTGAAAATTATGAGAGCTGGTTATTATTGGCTAGATCTATTTAAAGATGCTATTGCATGGGTCAGAAAGTGCGAGAAATGTGCATTATTTGCTGGTAAACAGAGGCTTGCACCACTGCCCCTACATCCGATTCAGGTAGAACAACCCTTTGCTAAGTGGGGCTTGGATTTTATCGGCCCTATAAACTCGCCTTTGGGTGCAGGTCATAAGTGGATTCTTACTACCACATATTATTTTACAAAGTGGACCAAAGCTGTTGCTTTAAAGGAAGCAAATGAGACTTCAGTGCTTAATTTTTATCAAGATCTCATATCGAGATTTGGTGTTCTAGATTCAATCATTTCAGATAATGGTTTAGCTTTCATCTGATTGAAGATTTTAGATTGGTCTGTCAGAAATAACATTTATCTGAACACTTAATCTAATTATTATCCTCAAGGTAATGGTCAAGCATAATCCACAAATAAAAATCTGATTCGGATAATCAAGAAGACTGTGGAAGATAACCAGAGAATGTGGCATGAAAAGCTAAAGCTAGCCCTTTAGGCTGACAGAATAACTCCTAAAAGAGCCACTGGTTGTTCACCTTTTGTTTTGACTTATGGTAGAGAGGCTAGGTTGCCTATTTCAATTGAATTACCAACATTAAGTTATGTTAAAGAACTAGAGTTGCTAAATGAACAACCTCTTGAAGTGAGGTTTGCACAGCTGGTTGAGCTTGAAGAAACCAGAAAAGAAGCTCTGAGACAGCTGGAAATACATTAAGCGCAAATGAAGAATACTATTGACAAGAGGGAGAGGCTTCGTGATTTTATTATTGGAGATCTAGTTTTCAAGTGGAATGAATTTAAAAGCAGACTTGGACGACATTCCAATTTTGATGCAATATGGGATGGGCCTTATGTGATTACAGAATGCAAGGAACACAACACATTCCAACTTTCGAAGATGACTGGCGAGGTGTTGTCTATCCCAGTAAATGGGATCCACCTCAAGCACTACCTTTGAGATAAGTTATCTCACTGTTAGGTAGAGTAGTTTGCAAATAAGTGTGTTTCGCACATTTCATTTCAATAGTTTCCTTTCTCTAAGTGCTGTTGCGCATTGTTCTGTTGGCCACCAGGGCCTGTTTTTGTTTGCTTTCAGTTTTGTTTCATTTTCTTGCTGCTGTTTGGAGTGTTGCTATTCAAATTTTCTGAGTTTCAAGATGGGGCAGAATTGACTCCGTGCCCAATGAATTGTTTAAAGGCCACTGATCTATGCTTAGTAGGCAAGCATATAGCAAAAATCACAAAAATGTTACATATTTTCGCCTCAGCTCAAATAGAGGAGCAGGCTGATTGTTATTTAACATTAAGAAGAATTGCAAATTGAATTTCAAATGCTGTTTCGCATCACATTTGCATCAAGTAACAGTTATGCATTTTTAGTAAAGTTATGGAGTTGTAGAGTGCCATTTAGATGTTGTAGTTTTAAAAGAAATACCAAATTGGGTACGCGAGCAAAATAGCATTTTAGATGCTTTCATTTATTTCGTAAAAAATCATATTTTACAAGGCTGCATTTGATTTCACAATCAGAATGATATTACAACATTGCATGAAAATGCATTTTCATTTCAATAGAGAAGCATAATTGAAATCAAAGATCCACACAAGCTGTGGATATAACTGTGACAATACATTTCTAATAGCACATTGCACTAGTGAAGATGCAGAAAGGAATGCACATAAGCAACATCATAGTCATCATTGCTTGATTATCGATGCTTGATGTTGAATGGTGCACCTCATCATCTCGAGCTTTGTCGACCTGTAAGAGGAAAAGAGGGGTGTCAGTTGCTCCGACTATGATGTAACTTAGATGATGCACCTACAATAGTACATCATACTATTAACAATGCATTGAAACAATCAAATCCTATCAAGTACAGTATAAAAGAAGTGAACTGAAGGAGAAATAACAATATCATGATCAACGTGTTTCCTTTTTATGCTAACATTGTTTGTTTCCTTGTGTAGGTATAGGTAAAGTCATGAAGCTGAACATTATTTGAAGACCAAGCATGTGGAGTAGAACGGGCTCCCACAAGAGTAGAGCTCGGCATGCTGCCCTGTTCATTAAATGGGCTGATTTTAAAAGATACTTCATCATATACATCGAATGAAATGAAGAACAATTGAAAGAGTACAACAGAGAATCCATCAGGTAATGAAACCAACTGTGCATTCATAACGATCAGGATTTCTTTCAAAAGGCTACAGGTGAAGAATGAGTTTAGTTCACTTAATAAATTTAACTGAATACATTTACATCACAAATTGCTGAATAACATCATTTTTTGTCCTGATTGTAATAATATGTCATGTAAGTTTCAATTCATCAAATCTTTCTCGGATAGTGAACAGCCATACATTATGCCTTAATGTTTTGTTCTAATTTCATCGTCAAAGAGAACATATTTTAAGAGTAGTTTGTACAGTGAGATATAAAAATGTATGAAGAGTACCAAGTTGCTTAAGAATACAAAGGACATACAGTGTATTCAAATGACAAATGATAGCAACTTCTGGTTTAACAGTTTTCTTCTAGAATGGTGCTTCTGAAGCTTTAGTTTTGCCTAGAAATTGGTGGTCATTCACAAAGAAAGAGTTGTGAGAGCAACAATTTATTTCCAGAAAAGTTCTAAGTTGTCAGTCATCCATATGAGCTAGTAGATAGAGGTGGTTCGTACTGATGCAATGTTTCAATTCAAAAGCAAAAAGGAAAACCTCTACAGAATTCAAATGTAGAAAGTGAAAGCTGTTGTGTTAGAATTAAGGAAGGAGCAAACAGTTTGTTTCCAGAAGAAGGTTTTGAGGTGTTAGTTATGCCTAGGAATAGAAGACTAGGTTCTATCTTAGTGGAGGTGGCATGAGTTCGATGTCCAAATAATGCAGAATGCGGATTAAAGGAGTTGGAATGCTTAAAGGAGCCCATAATTGAATATAGATTAACACAGATTTTGATCTAAACCATGGGTGTACATTTCTGAAGGAAGATCTGAAAACAAACATCAAATGCCAATATTGGTTTTTTGTTACAGCTAATGATGTAAGTGTCTTTCCTAGAAAATAAATGCATATGAAGCCATTGTGAATCAAACCCTAGTAGAAAGTGCATACATTGTTCTTTGGAATATGGTATACCCATTTGAGGGTTTGTGCCAAAATGCAAGACTACATGTAATGAATGATGTCTCAGGCTCATGAACTGAATTCGGTGAAAGTACACTGTTTTTGTTAACTCTTACAGGTGCTTTCAGTTCTGTGGGTAAACAAAGATGAACAATAGTTACCCACATGTGGGTTTGTTTTCAAAATGCAGTAAATATGATAATCTATGATATCCATATGGGTTTCGCATAAAAACAGTAGTAGACTACAAAATATGAAGATTTTTTGCTAAATCAAGCTTCAGAAGAAAATAAATGCAATTTTCTTTAATAATCCCAAAGACCCATTTTCTGGGTTAGCTTCAAAATGTAGAAGAAACAGTTACAGTAGTAACCCATGTGAAATCTGGAATTAAATAGCAAGAATATACAACAGATGCAAGTTTCTGAGTTGGGTCAAGTGACAAGAGGAAGGAGATGCAATTTTATTCAACTTTCTGTTATACCCACAAACATAAATGCTTTTAAATTGACTTAATGGTAGTTTTCTGTTCTAGGTCGAACCCAAAATCCACAAAGAATGCTTCCTACAGTGCATTTTTTGGCACGGCCTAATATGGCCAAAATTCATGAGTAAAAATAAACTATTTAAGTCTCCAGAGAACAAGTGGTAGCAAAGGAAAATTACTTGTTTATTTTTCTATTGTAGCACTTTAGCCACGGCCAGAACTTTCAGTTTTCCCAAAGCATGATTTTGAGCTTTTGAAGAATGGCTGAGCTCTCATGGTGAGAATCATACACATCAATGATTGATGTAAGCACGAGAAGCACACAGAAAAGCAGGGTAAAAGATATTAGAATATGCATAGCCGCGGCTTTAGGGCCTGAATATTTTAAAGTAAGGGGCCATAAAGGTCATGAAATCATCAGATAAAGCTTACCTCTGCACAGTGAGGGAAAAAAAAGTACAAGTCGAGCTTTTATGGAGTGAACTGCAAAATCCAAGCTCGAGTTCATGTGGGCCGAAGTCACAGGAAGCATAGCAATGCGTCAGAAGAGAACAAACTCATGTAGGCTTCGGCCTTATCTCTTTTTGGTATTCAACAGTAAGTGAAAGAACTTCAATTCAGATAGCATAAGTCTTACCCACTGGAGTTTCAGACCACTGGTGAATGTGGAATAGTTCCTTATGCATTCGAGCTCAAGCTTGACAGAGTCATGGCAGTGGCAGAAGGTGGCAGAGCTCTTCCTTGCAAGTGGAGAGTGTGAAAATGAGTGATAATTAGGGTTTGATTATGTTTTGACCGAACCCTAATTCGAACATCATTTTGTTCTAGAGATTTCAATCAAAGCACACGTGGTGAATGTCAAATGGGGTCAAATTTTTAATTTTGCATTATGACTTTATTGAAGTCTGAGTTTAATACTATATGTTTGGAGGCCGAATTTTGAATTCCTAAGTTGTTCGATGGGTTAAGTCTTTGTGACTTATTCTTTTCCTTAGTGGATTATGAATGTTTGGATATAGATTATCAATTTAGGGTAAATGGTGAGTGCTTTGTCACTTAGGGTTTGCTTTCTCATTGAAAGGTCAATTTATCTATTTTAGGGTTTTATTTTTAATTGATTTTAGAGAAATCAATTGGAGTTTTGATGAGAGGATAATGATGTGCATTTATGTTTTATGATTTTTGTGATAAAATCAGAACATTGTAATGGAGAAATAAGGAGATTTTCTTTTTGCAAAAGATTTTCAATCTTTAAATTACAAAAATAGACAAATTGAGTAAATATGCATCTTGTAAAGCAGAATCATAAAAGCGATATTCTATAAATTGCTTTATGTTTTCTTGCTATTTTTAGCAGATCTTTGATTGACTTTTCCTCTTGGTCAGATTTGAGACTTATCTTGGAGAGATAAGGTGTTTTTTGAGTTTTTAAAGCAGATTCAGCCTATTTTTAGAGGCTTGACAGGTTCATCATGAAAGCATTATGCTTTTTCCTACTTTTAAAGCAGTTTTGAGACAACTTGAAGCTTTTTTCCTTGAGCTTTTTTCTGAGCTCGGATTAGGGTTTCTTGAGGGCTATGTTTTGATAAAACTTAGTTTTTCATTCTCATTCTGGGAGCAGTTCAGATTAGAGTTTCTTGCCCTTACACATTTCGGGGGAGCTTGTAAACTTATGTGTGCTCAGATTTTGAGAATTCCACTCCATTCAATAAAATAGCAGAGTTTTCCTTTCTCAGTTCTTTTTATGACTTGGAATAGTAATTTGATTTGTCTTGTGATTCAAATCTATTGAATCCTTTTCTTTTCTTGCTATTGTCAAATGATTTGTAGGAGTTGCATGCCAGTTCAGGTTATGCTTTGTGTTAATTTAATTTTAAAGAGTTGATGAGAGTGAGCTATTATCAGAATCTTCTTATAGTTGATCAATATTTTTAGGATGATAGAGTTTCAGTTTTAGATTTCTAATCTAGTTTATCCTTCTATCCTTTTTCCTGTAAAGTCACTTAGAATAGAATTCATCATTCATAAAACCAGCTCGCTCTGGAGATTCCTTCTTCGTTTAGATCACCCACATATGAAGAAGGTTTCCATGTTTCAGTAGTTTGTTGAACATTGCGTTCAGCATGGTGCAAAACTATTGATAAAAGCTTACAAAGAAAACAATCTTCATTGAGTATATTTGATATTATGAGAAGCTACAATGTTATAGAAAATGAAGGAACCCAAATACCTACAAAGAATGGAGGTCGCAACATGTAAAGACAATTTTTTTTAAGTTTATGGAAAATTTTCTCAGCAACCATTATTATTTCAAGAAATACAAATGAAGAATCTAAAAGTAATTCATAGCCATAAGCTTCAAGTGGCTGAAGTTTATATAGGAAAAGGAGGCATTTTTTTCCACACATTCAGCCGTACCCATTTGGGGTTTCTACCAGAGAATGAAGACCTAGAGGATAGTCTCAGATTGAGCTATCATTTTACTGGTAAAAGTATTGAGAAAACTAAATGATGTGAAGTATGATTATGGGTACTTGAGAAAAACCAAAGGGAGAAGTATCATGAGGCCGCGGTCAGTCTACAAAAAATCTAATGTTTTTGATATTAAATCAAGCTCATGTAGCGTGCATGGGTATGACCATTAAAGCGTAAAACAACTTGCAATGGAATTTTAGGAATAGAACAAAGGGTTTTTGTATGCAAAAAAAAAATATAGTTCTTGTTCTCTTTTGTATGAGGGTTTTCTTTACCTAGCTAGTGGCCATTATTTTCTTCAATCTTCTTGTCAAATACCTTCTCATTGATTCGATGAGAGTTTCTCCATGGCAACCAAAAATTGAAAGGAGATACATAGAATTTAAAATAAGTGAGAAATATGAAGAATGGCTACAGGAGCCACGACCATTGAGGGCCTGTATTAGCAATATCTACGTGAAAATAGAGGCGTTTCATCAAAATTACTTCTAAAAAAAAAAATGCTTACCAGTGTGTTTTTTTGGAGGAAAATCAACAAAAAAGAAAGTCGATGCCTCTACACAGCTCCAGATTCCATTAGAAAAAACCTCCTGGTTTCTAGAAACCCCAGCATCAAAAGGAAATGGCTACCCAAGCTTCTTCTTGAAGCTTCGAAGAATAAAATGAAGATGTTTTCTTTTTTCCTTTCCTTTGTTTTAGGGTTACTAACCCTAATGATGCCGACAAAAGGGTTTTTTTTCATTTTGTTTTATCAAAATGAGGCACCAATTAATGTATGACCCCATGACTGCATTGGAATAAGGTTAAAGTATTCATGCCTTAGGAATTTTAAATGCCTTTGTAAAGCCTTGTATTGTGATGTACTTTGAGAATTTTGCATTTTTCTTTTGAAAATGTAAAACATTTTTCACCTTTTGTGATGTTGATAAATCACGTAAGGTTAAAATGTTATTTTAATGCAAAATTAGGTGTTGAAGGTTATACTTTGAAGACAAATGGAGGGAATTTAGGGAAGGTTATTTTCAGTTTGTCAACATATGCCACATATGTAGGAGCATTTATGCACCTTGTTGGAGGTTTTGCTAGAATCTAGGGGTGGTTTTGCATGCCTTGATGCTTGGCATGGTCAAAACCACTTTCCCCACATGTTGGAGATAGTTTTGGGGGGAATCTAATGCCTAAATTTTAGGCTCTTTTGGTGGATCCGACCCAAGTTAGTTGCTAGCCCCTATTTTTGGTGTAACCACTTGGAGTTGAGTGTTATATTCATTCTTGTAACTCATTTTACATGGAGTTCTTTTGATGCAAATAGAGACTTAGAGACTTTTGAGTCCTTTGTCAAATTTCATGCAAAATTTGTAACTCATTTGGACATGAAATAAAGTGTAGACCTTGGGTATCATTGAATGGTGTACTTTTTCCTTCTTGTTACCGCATAATTGTGTATTTCTACATGATTGATTGAGTTATTGTGAGGTTGTATTCATTTCCTTTAACTCTGTCTCATGGCTTTAGTACCTTTTTGCAAAGAAGTGTGATGTTGTAGGTTATAATCTGTGTCAAGAAAGCAGGTTGCTTTTAGCTGTGAAGTATTTTCCTCCTAGGAGCTTATGTAGTAATGCCTCTTTATAAAATACTTATGAAAAACACACAGAAACAAGTTGTGCAATTTGGTTTTTCTAGTTATTGTATGCAAGTGTATGAAATTTGTATTTCAAGTCTAAGTAATATTTTGCTGTATCACCTTAGGAGGTAGTTTTTTTTCATTTTATGTTATCTCTTTTCCCTTTTTCTCAGCAAAAAACTAGTAGGATTTAGGTAAGAACCTAGAAGAACTAGCTTTCTCTGGAGGTCCTTTTCTGCTATAGGTGATCCAAAGCCTTAGAAAAGTTCCCATGTTTCACATGATTAGCTGTGTTAAGATTTAGCTAGGGTGAAAATCATAGTGATAATAGCCCCCACTTTAGTGGGCTCAATTTTGAAAAAAATGAGCACTAAAGTAGAAAAGAAAAATAAAATTATCCAAAATTTTGAATTTTATAGATTTGTGTGCCAATAGAGAGAGACCATAGCGGCTATTGCAGCTGAGCTAACTGAAACTAAAGGTTCCCCCAGTGTCTGAGCTCAACAAATAGTATCAAAACAGTCACAAAAAATTGTCCAAGGTCTTAACTTGCAAAATTCAAATTTTAGGCTAGCCTTGAAAAATTAGAAGAAAGCTACCACAAAGAGAGGAATGATCAAGAAAAAAGGTCGTTGATTCAAAATAAAAATATGATAAAGAGATGACCTTATGTCCCCTCCTGAGTTTTCCCGCAGCCTGGTGGGGAAAATTCAGGACAAACTAGGAAGCGACAAGATCTAGGAAAAATGGGCCCCAGGGGGCCTATATATACCTAGGTTTACCCCTAGAAGGGTCATTTTCACTATTCACTATGAGCAAATTGTTGGCTTTTGTTAGAGAAAAGTCAGTAAAATGTCAAGCAGGAGAGAGTACGAGGAGCCAAGGTTGGAGCAACTATGTCGGGACATCGCCGAGGGTCACAAGGTGGACCAGGTAGGCCACAAACTCTTGTTTGTTATGATTTTTTATGTATTTTTTAGAATTTTCCCATTGGTGAGGTGCATAGGTGTCTTTTTTCTAGCCCTCATCTGGAATCTATGTTGTCATCCTCAATGATCATTATAGTCTTATATACGTGTTGTTGTCTCAAAGACGCATTGTCATCCTCGAGGCGATCATGGCGATTAGGGGACGTATGCGCGACGCACAGACGTCCGCGCATCACACATAAGTCTTACTTTTTTTTTTATTGTTTTGATGCAAAATGTTGATGTTCTGACTTAATTTTTTTTTTACTTTTTGTAGGAGTACCCAGAGATTTGAGAGCATCCAGGAAGGCAAGCATTCTGGCTCATTCATGAGAAGAGGGATCGCCTATCAGATGATGAGGTCACACTCTTAGAGCAGGTGGGTCTCTGGCACATATTCACCATGCCAAAGATGAGATATCATGAGCGGATGCTGATGGCCCTTATGGAGCGGTGGGATTCCACTACATCATATTTCCAATTGCCATGTGGAGAAATGACCATTACACTTGAGGATGTCTATCAGATCCTCGGGCTACCCATCCGTAGATGGCAAGTGGCTCTCAACAATACACGATTGGAACATTAGTAGTTAGAGGGTGTCTGCTATAGCATAGGGAGGACAAACGATGATGATAACATGGGTCATATCTATAAGCACTGGTATGACCATGCGAGGACCATTGCATCATTGATCCGTCAAGTCATGGTCATGACTGTTGCTTTCCGGATCATGATTGATGGGCGAGGCTCGTACCTGCGTGGGGGCCTTGTCCATACTATCAGAGAGATGGTGGAGCATAGAACTAGTTTTTCCTGGGGGCACAACATGCTAGTGCACATCTACCAAGAGCTAGGCCGATGCGTACACTATGAGTACCGTAGCCTCATAGCGTGCACATTTTTGTAGGTGTGGGCCTTTTCCCACATCATGTGCACCTGACTAGTCAATTTTCCCCAGCGATGGTTGTATCAAATCCCCATGGCCCACTGGTACAACATGACGAGCCAGTGGAGATTTGGAGATCTACAGTTTTGTCGTTTATAGTTTGACACTCTCATTGTGGGTGGGGTCCGATGGAGACCCTACCAATTTTTTAGGTGGGTGGATGAAAAAAAGTTCTTAAGGAAACTGTAGTGGGATCATTTTTTGATCAGCCAGAGGGATTTTGTCATAGTACCCTATTACTAGAGTTGGGTCATGTGATGACACGACTGGCCATAGACCATACTGACGGATGTTCCCACATACACCAGGGCCTATAGGAGTGCAGCGAGGGTTGGGGATCACCCTCACCTCACTATTACAAATATTGTCCCCTTAGATGATGATGAGCCTGACCATGATTTGCTACCTATATCGACAGTAGATAATGTCAGCGTAGCAGTTGATTTTACGTAGTGGTGGGAGCGACATCATCTAGCTCTTGTGTTCGGTGAGGGTGCCCCAAGAGGGGACCCTAGTCCACAGGGGGACTTGCCACCCCATCCACCATAGGATAGGAGGAGAGGTTGACAGCAGGCCATGGAGGAGGAGTAGGTGGCACCACTGAGGCCGAGGCGGTGGAGGAGGTCGGATCCCCGGCCAGTAGTTACCCCTGTCTCTTTAGCACCACCATCTTCTACTATAATTGTGGTGCTAGCGGCTCCTGAGAGTGGTCACCATGGCTAGTGGCATGGGTCCCAACACCGATCCTCACCTTAACCCAACATGGAAACTAGGGGACCTAGGTATACATGATACGTTTATGTTTCTATACTTTTGGTTTTTTTATTTACGATATATGCATCTATATATGTTGTGCGATACTGATACCTTCTTCTTTCTCTATGGTTGCAGAGGATGCACAAGGATGGACTGGGCTTATAGTTTAGTACTTTGTTTTAGAGGTTTCCCCTGCTATGCAAATTTAGGGGTCAATTCTTGAGGCGTACCAACCAACATCAGTGGGATGTCATTCCCCCAACTTCAAGTTGGTTGCACACCTATGAACTGCCTACGAGGAGTGGGGCATGGAGATCGTCCAGCTCACCATAGAGTTGACAACCACCCGAGGGCATGGTGACCAACTATCAGGGGAGCTGCAGATAGCGCTCGCCGAGCAAGACATGGTAGTGAGGAGGGATGATGCCACTGAGCAGATGTGTGACGCCCTCCAGACTTGTCTCAATGACCTTAGCAGGCAACCAGCGGTTGTGATCCTAACATATGTTCAACAATTGCATGACCAGTTGCGGGAGGTGGAGCTGATGATATCTTCTCTTCAGGGGGAGATTAGGGGGATGCAAGTAGTCAAATCTGCATCATGCTCACACTGTTCAAGCTCCATGACCACCATTCAACCCATCCCATAACTTCCAAAACGTCCGCTAGAGACAAAGGGCTTAGGGAGCCATGCACCGTAGTGATCAGAGACTCATCATCAGTTTTGTGTATATCATTTTTGTAGTGAGATACATATACATTCATATATACTTGTAGATATTTTGTAAAGACATATATTCAACAACCACTCATTTTTTTATAGTAGTGGCTCAATACATGTACATGACATTGGATACCTACATTGCGTGTGTATATATATATGGATACATCGATTTTGAACTCATGGTATTGTTTATCTAGATGTGTATGTTTATTTTTTCACATATGTTTATGCTATGGATGTTATATTCTCATTTGGATGTATGCTTATATTAGATGCTAATATGATTTAATAAACACACATATTTGTATGTTAATTAAATACTATGACGATCTAATGGACACACATAGACACATGCCTGTGGTCATTCATAACACAAAAAATTTCATATTGTGTTAATGAATAATGTCAACCTATGTAGTGTTATTGCCCTTCTGTAGAGAGAACACCACATAGAACACTATGTGTAGTATCAACGAAGATGCATCGCATTAACAGGCTCTTTTAAAGGAATTACATCCATACACGATAATCCATAGGCACCTGAACCATATACGAAGATTACAATGTAAGGGCCTAACCAGTTAGGACTGAATTTTCCTCTCTGATTTGGTGGCGTGTTTATATTTCTCTGGTTTTCACAGAGAACCAAATCTCCTATTTTAAAGGTTCTAGGACGCACACTTTGATTGTACTATCTGGATAGCCACCATTGATAAGCTTTAAGATGTTTGAGGGCTTGTAAACGGCCTCATTGAGCATCTCTAGTTGATGCAAACGGTTAACTCGATGGGTCTCATTATCAATTAGCCCCTTAAGGGAAACTCGTAGAGATGAAATCTTCAAATCCAAAGGAATGATAACTTTCACACCATACACGAGGTTGTAGGGCGTTGTTCCCATAGCTGTCCAAACACTCATGTGATAGGCCCATAAAGCGTATGTTAGTTGAATGTGCCAATCTTTACCATGTTTATTTACTGTCTTGTGGAGAATAAGCTCAAGAGTTTTGTTAGATGCTTTCACTTGACCATTAAATTGTGGATAGTACGGAGTGGAAAACCTATGTTGAATATGGAATTTCTTGACGAATTGCTTCACTTCCTTGTTTTTAAATGGTGTACCATTGTTAGAAACAAGCGTAGAGGGAAATTCAAATTGAGAAATGATGTTGTTCATGAGAAAACTATAGATAGCTTCAACGTTCGTGGATCATAGTGGGATAGCCTTGACCCACTTCGTGAAGTAATCCGTAGCAGTAATGATAAAGGTATGTCCCTTGGAAGAGGGAGGTGATATATTTCCAATAATATCCAACCCACATTTAGCAAATGGACAAGGGGAAGTTTGATTTTGTAACTCTTGGGTAGGTGCATGAATGAGAGGAGTGTGTTGCTAACATTCAGGACACTTTTTAACAAAGTCAAAGGAATCTTGTTCTATCATTTTCCAATAGTATCCCATATGTACCAATCTTCTTTCCAAGGATCTACCACCAAAGTTTCCACCCCCGGAGACCGTATGGGCTTCCTTAAGGGAAAGGGGTAGTTCGCTTTAGTAAGACACCCAAGAAGCAAGCCATTATAGGCTTTCTTATAAAGGATATTAGATAGGATAACATAGCGAATTGAGAGCTTTCTTATATGAGTGTGATTATTCTTTGTCGCATCATCAGGGAAGTTCCCAGTCTTTAGATAGTTAAAGATATCAGAAAACCATTCTCCAGAGTTCACATGGGAACACATAGGGGACTCGGCTTTGGGTTCTTTGGGAACTGTAGGGGTTCGCAAGACCTGGAGCACGAAGTGGTATTCTTTCATATCTTCTTCAGAGGGTACCAAGGAAGCTGCGCTTGCCATGGAATCAACATATCTATTTTCTCTCCTAGGGACACTATCTATTTTGAAAGAAGAGAACTGTTTAAGCGAGGACAAGGAAAGGTCCTGGTACCGGGACAACTTATTTTGCTTGGCCTGATAGGTTCCCATTATCTGGTTCACTATAAGTTTAGAGTCACCTAGGATATGAAGATGTTTGATTTTCAGTACAATCGTGGCATGTAATCCAACAATAAGGGCTTTGTACTCAACGATGTTATTGGTACAAGGAAAATATAGTCGGAAGGATAGGGGAATTGGTTTACCTTCAAGGGATATTAGAACCATGCCTACTCTGAAACTAGTTTGACGCCTTGATCCATCAAAATATATTTTCCATTTAGGGTCATGATTAATTACAAATATTTTTTCATCAGGAAACAAATCCAACCTAGGAAAGGAGCAAGATGAGGGAGTGTCTACCAACTGATATGCAACTACTTGACCCTTTATTAACTTATGAGTAACAAACTTTATGTCAAACTTAGAAAGTAACATAATCCACTTCGCTAGCCTCCCTGCCAGGTCAGTGCTAGAAAACATATGTCTTAAAAGATTTGTAACAGATGTCCACAATAGGCGATAGAAGAACCAAGATTTGAAAGGAAGGATCCTAGACTATCTTACAACTATTTGTTCTAAAGATCATTGGATCTATGTATGTAAATGTATGTATTCTTGTATTATTGTAACTTGTGAAGTTAGTGTATTGAAAATGAATCTTTATTGTAATTCAAGATGACATCTTGTTTGTATATTCTTAATAAATAAATAAATTTTTTATTGCAATGACTTGTTACCTAATTTATTTTTTTTGATTTGTAAGAGAGATTATATTATATATCAAAAAAATATACAATTCGTCTGCATTGTAGGGAGTAATATTCATAATTTCTTTTCAAACCCTCATCTATCAACCCCTGGGAGGCCTCATGCAACCATCCCAAAAAATTGCAGAAACAAAACTACCAAACAAAAGGTGACCATCTGAGCTTAAAATACCAGACCATCCACTGCCAAATGCCAACAAAGATACCAATAAAAACTTGAACTTAGAAACCATTATGTTATATACAGATAGCTAACAACTAACCCCATCCCCACATACAACCACACCTAACACAACAAGCCCTAGCTAGAAGCCATTCAATTTAGCAAACTAGTAAAATTCCACCATCCAATTGAGACCTTCAATCGGCTCCATCCCAAGCAATTTCTTTAGAAAACTAACACCATAGGCTATAATTTGGTGATGTCGAGCTAGAGCCATACCTTTGATCTCCAACACTAGGGGTAGACATGAATGACCTCACCTGCTACCTTTACTAGTGGAAAATCATGACCCTGAGGTGTGCCACAACCCAACAATGTGAATTTCAATACCTTGTCCAAACCTCCCAAAATCTCACTTTTGAATAGCTTGCAGATGATTACCTTTGCTTCGACCTTTGGATTCCTCACATCCAACAACAACGCTAAAAATTGGGAAGTGATATGGGTATTCACTTGGAAGCTCTCTCAATTTTTCAAAAAATATTTACCCAGTATCATTTTGATGACAACCACCACATGTGGATCAATCCTCAGGAGTATTCGCTTCAACTGCTAGTTAGTTATGTGTTTAAAAACCGTCAACCGTACCTTGTAGTCAAGTTGTATGGGGGTATCCTAGACAATGCTAATCATGGCCTCAGACGAAACCTCCACAATAAATTTGGATCATTCAATCATGACTAAACATAGAGAAAACTATTGAGATTACGAAGATTACAATGAGTGAAATGAAATGCCCAACTAGAGTGATTTAATGAAAATGTTCCCCTCAATTTTATTATGTTGTGCATCAACCATCGTGCTCGGTCAGATTGCTTGTGCACCATCCATCTATCCCAGATCAAACTTTCGATACATCATCCTTTGCCAATTGGGGTTACGAATGTGATAAGCCTGGATCATCAGGCCGATTATCATGATTACCAAGATCGCCAAAACCAAGGCATGCCAAATAATTATCTTTTATTAATTATCAACCTTCAAGTAGTCATAGAGGGCACTAGCCTGATATGAGTCCACCAAGTTTGGAGCCACCTCAGATGCCACATAAGCATTGACTCATCAAGTTTCCTTTTAAAACCATACGGTTCCCATGGTTAATAGTCGCTTGCAGACAATTGTTGATAGACAAGGTCTCTCCACATCCTTGTTGTGGAGAGACACCCACCCAACTGCCCACAACTTGTTACCTAATTTATTTATTCGCAAGGTGTAAATTTAGAAATTTTTACTACATTGAAGGGTTGGCACATTACAAAATTATTATGTTTTAATTATTTAATTGACTTAGGGGAATAAAGTGAATTAGCGACATAATTAAATAATTGAAATTATTTAATTAATCAGGAGGAATAAAGTTAGATTAGGACTTCATTAAATAAATGAAATTTATTTAATTAAAAATGATGAAAAATTGAATTAATTAAATAATGTCGTATTATTCAATTAATAGTGGAATTTCGGGTTTTTATATTTTTTTGATGCTTTTGATGTGAAATGCAGTGATATTCAATGATAATGATGTCTTTGATGTGAAAAGTTCATTTAAGGTGTGTGATAAGTGTTAGGTCAATTTTACATGTCTACATTTTGCCCATCTTTGAGAGAAAGTATTGGTTGCTTTGTTTCAAAGATTTAGATGTTAAGATCAAGTTTTTGAAATAATTTATATGCCCCACTATGCCCCAAAAGTCAATGAAATGATGGTAGGACTCTGGGTTACCCACTCGAGAGGTTGGCCAAAAATATCAATTTTGAGGTCAAGCTCACGACACTATTTCATTTCAGTTCAGATGCGTAGAGGTCAAAAAATTAAGCCTATAGGTCTCTTGTTGATAGTTCATATGTTCCCAGGAAGTCTTAATTCTAACCTAGGAAGGGTTTCTAAGTAAAAATTAGGGTTTTTGGGGGTTAAAATAGGTAATTAGGGTTCTAATTACCTCATTTTCACTTTGAGCCTATAGAGAATTCTTGCCTCTGGTTTTCTTGTTTTGTTAGTTGTCGAGGAGCTATGGTGAGGATTCGGGGATCCCCACATGTCGTAAATGCGGTTCACAATTTTGGACGGCCTACAGGCACCGATGCCTCGGTATGTACCCTTTCATTTCTCATTTTCATGTTTTCATGTTTGCATAATTAATGCACAAAGACAAAGTAGGTGATAGCGCTAATGTTAGGATTTTCTTGCTTTTGCATCAGTTTTTTCACTTTTGATCATTTTGAATGGGCCACATTCGATTATTCTTCACACTCTTGCTCTAAACTTGCACTTTTGAAATAAATTTGTGCTTTTGATTTTCGCATTTGTTAGAAAATTTCATTTTTGATATTCTTGCTTCGATTTTGTCGCTTTTGTGATAAAATTGCGCTTTTGATATACTTTTTCACTTTTGAAATTTCTGCCTTTGTCTTTTTCTCTCACTTGTGAGCATTAGTTTCTCACTTTTTCCATTTTTTTAATCACTTTTTCTAAAAATTTATCGCTTTTGACAAAAATGTTTCACTTTTGACTGTTTTGGAATCCTAAGGCATTTTGTTCATCATTTTAGGTTCATTTTGCATTTTCATAGTGAATCTTTATTATTGTGGGTTGAATAGTTGCAAGTGGTTCTTAATCCACTCCAGTTGAGGGAGCAACGATCATGTGATCTATTTGATTTGATTGCTGGGTTTCATGAGATAGAGTGAGAAATTTTGGATGTTGTTGGGTTGTGGTACATTTGCTACATGCCTACCATTAGAGGTCATAGAGTGATGATTATTGTGCTTGCAGAGAGGTGGCAATCAGAGACCTCATCCTTTAATTTACCTACTTGGGAGGCTACCATCACTCTTGAGGATATGTGGAGGATCCTTCACATACCCATTCAAGGAGAGCTTGTTACATATTTCATTTGATGGGGTACCCATGCTATGCGCCATGTTCTTGGTGTTAGATGTCTAGAGGTTCACTAGTCAGAGATAAACTTATTATATTTTTTGGTAGTGTCAATCCCATTTCACTTGTTCTTTGTGGTTTGGTTTTGGGGCTTGTTGTTCCTGATAGGAGAGGCCAACAATTTACCATTGGTTGGGGTGTGTGTATAGATATGTTTGAGCATGGGACCTAGGTACATGTCTTCTTGCCTACCTATACAAAGATATGCACGAGGTTGCATATCATGGAGGGAGGTCTATTTCTACTAGTGTTTCTCTTTTATATGTATGGGCCTAAGAGCACATCCTAGTTACTCGTCCCGATGGTATATTGGATCATATTGCTAGGGATCCATACTCTTATCGTTATGGAGATTTCCTTCATTATACCTTACCTGGACAACTTCCCTACTAGCATCATGTTTCTGATATGTCAGGTTTTATATGGAGACTGTATATGAATAATGGGGCATGGCTTGATGATTAGGAGCATTTGGAATATTACAAATAGACTAGATGGTTGATTGGTCATGTGCACTCTCTGTTAGAGAGATATCTACCTGATAGGGTTTGTAGGTAGTTTGGAGAGAGACAAGTCAATTTACAAATTCCTATGAGGCTCAGTTTGGTCGGACCACTAGAGAAGTCTGTGTCTAGGGTCTATAGTTTGATCAAGATGTTGTTGTTACTGAATTTAGAGCTCTTGCCCCATCTGGATGGGGTTGGCTAGTGGGTTTAGCCAATCTTGGTACTACTCCTGATTATGATCAGTGGTAGGAACAACACATTCCTTTGAGACTCACAAATCTTGCTAGTGTTCCCGTAGTGGGTAGAGTAGGCATTATAGGTCATCATGGGGAGAGGAAGTATGTGGAGATCATTATGGAGTAGCTTTCTAGGGCTAGGCAAGATGGTGCATATGATGATTTGATGCAGGTGGATCATGGAAAGGCAGTAGGTCCTCCACCATCTGGAGATGGAGGTGTATAGTTAGTTGCAGAGATAGGGTGGCGACAGGCCACATAAGTGTAGATTATTACACTCACTGCAGAGAAAGACACAATTTAACAAGAGAGAGATGGCTTCAGGGTGGAGAGAGACACTAAGATTGGGCATCGTCTTGTTGCCAAGACACAATTGCAGGTTATTACCACTCAAAGGGATAGTTTGAGGACAAAGCGTGATAGCCTCTGTGTTGAGTGAGATCAGTTGCTACAAAGAGCGACATATTCTCAGACCCTCTATGATGCCTTTGTTCCTCGAGCCCAACGATGATTGCAGTTTGGAGAGATGATTACTGTGACAGGTATCAAGTTAGGTGGACACTCAATTAGACAGCTTGATCCTTAGATTCCTTCTCTGGCTGGGCAATATTTATATTTTACTTGATCTTTATGATGTTTATTGTTCAGAGACTTTTATTGTAGACATGATTTTGTATATATATTCATTGGCCCTACTGAGGCCTTATATATATGTATATTTTTGTATTATCCTATCACACATGTTTCACTAATGATGTACCATGACATTCTCCTAGTTTTGATGATGATATATATGAGATATACATGCTTTGATTTAGCTTCATTATGTGCTTATGTGATGATTACGTATGATGATGGATGATGATGTATGTTTCATATTTTTGTACTTTTTCAATGCATGCATATGATGCTAATAGATGGATTGATCATATTTTACTTTATATGATGTTTTATTATGTATATGATGGATGTATGCCCTATACATGATACATGATGTTTTATAGACTTATTATCATCATGATATGTATTGACGACATTGTGGATGTAGGATGGATATGGTACTAATGATATTGTGATGTAGGATGGATGTTAGTTAGAAGATATATTTGATGATGTATAGAAATTTGATGTTGTTAGTTGTTGACTATTTTTCTTTTTCTTTGCTTGGAGACTTTGCATTTTTAACAATCTTTTTGATGTAGCAAATAGATACGATGTACCAGGGTATTAATAACCAAGGTGACTTTGTATCCATTGCATGGATTTTGACTCAAAATACAAAGAATATTATTGCTTATAGCAGACATACAAAAACTTTGTTTAAAATATATGGTTAGATTGTGTTAAAACTTTTCAAACTAGTTACACAGAGAGGTATGGAATACCTAACATGCAACTACTACATGAATTGTCTCAAAAGCAACTTCCATACACTCAATAAAGTAAGTATTTTCCATGGTAGTATCACAAAAATATCTTACAAACAACAAACCAAAATGACACTCAATTTCCCCCATTCCTTCTTCTCTAAATTTGTATGGACATCCTTGAGAGATCTTGGAAATGAGTCAATAAAATAAATCATAAATATAAGACTATAAAAAGATAAAATAAAGTTACAGTATCACTTGCCATATATGTTTTGAGGTTTTAGGCTATTATCTGTTGGTCATTTCTACAGTAGGAATGGATCCATTAAGGCATATCTTAGGATGTTGTTGGTCAATTATCAAAAGATAGGTAGTTAACACTTTGTCCTTGTTTTCGTCTATTTGTAATCAAAACTTTTTGATTGTTTTTCTTGAAAGTTCTAGCTTTTGGTTTTTTCTTTTCTTTGTTTGTTTTTTTTGTCAAAGGGTGAAGATGACGACTTGTTTATTATGGGTGAAAAGTTTATTGTGGAATGTGATGATGGAGATAGGACTTTTTTTTTTAATTTTATAAGTTTTATAATATTTTTATTGTTTTCAGGGGACTAACCTAGGGCCTCGGGGGCTCATCAAAGATAATCCTTTCCTATGTTGTACACATAGAGGCTCGTAGTTTGCTTGGTTTGATAATAACATGTTTTTTTTATCTTTTCTGTTTTGCGAATGTTTTTGAATTTTGAATTTTTCTAACTAAGTTGAAATAAAGCATGATAGAAACCTAAGGGGATTGACCTACGACCTCAAGGGTTGATTAGAGATAAGCCTTTCCTATGTTGTACATGCAGAGACCATGTACTTTGACTGGTGTTGACTCAAAGCATAAACCTTCTTTTGGGATTCAAACAATGTCGATAACTTGGATTGATATTCCACTTCTATTTCTAGAGGATATGTTATGGGAAATCTACTTGAACTAGCCATGAGGTTCAAGAAAATTTCGATATCTTAGAATTTTAAATGAAGGAATAATCCAAAGTTGTGTTTTTTGGTTTTGTTTTTTTTTAGAATTTTTTAGAATTTGTTTTTTTTATCATGATGGAATACTCAAGGATCTAATCCATGACCTATTTTCAAGAAGTTTCCCTCAATTTGAGACAAGACTACCTTTTCTAGGAAAGATAAAAGTTGATGGTGCAACAAGGTTCAATACTTAACCAGTTACCAAGCCATGGTTGGACACATGTTTTATTATGGGATGAATGGGTGGATGTTTTTAATAGTACCAATAGATAACAATGCAAATATTATTCAAACATAGTGCCTGTTTTCTAGGTTTTCACTATGGTGCCTATTCTAGAAGCACCATAAAGCAGTTTTCACTTAAAGAACATTTTATTTCTCTTTAGTATTTTTCTTGCTTTTTGACTTTTTTGATTTTTTACCTTTTTTATTTTTTGATTTTTTTTGGATTTTTACCCTCTTACCTATTGCGTGGGAAACTATAGGAAAGGGAAACTCCTCCTTGATAATTCTATCTTTCATTTTGAAACTTCCTTGTCGTTGGGGAGGGATAATGTAGGGGTAGGTGCTTTAATCCCTTTGCTATATCCCTATGTGCTTCAACTATCTTTCTATCCTAGAGAGAAGGAATGAAGGATGGAATGAAGGAAGGATGGATAAAATTTGTTTCCCCATAGAATTGTAGGGATGACCTATAGTTGCAATAAAAACTATCTTTCTATAAATTATAGGCATGTTACGTATAGAATCGAGAAAGGAAACTATAAACTTCCCTCCCTCCCATCAAGAACTTCTGAACCTGGGAGTTCAATACAATATTTTGATATGCTTCAAGTGTAGAACTTTTTGAGGTGGCTATTGTTCAGTGATTTGGCTGAGGGTTCTCCTTTAGGAGTAGCCAAATGATAAGCTCCAAAGCCGTAGCTTGTTGTTACGATCAATGGGCCTAACCAATTGGGTTCAAATTTTCCTTTATCTTGATTCAGTTGTACCTTTTGATTCTCTTTGAGTACCAAGTCACCAACTTGAAATTTTATATCTTTGATCCATTTATCATAGCTTCGTTTGAGCTGATTTTGATAAACCTACAGATGGTTTAACGTGCTCAAATTCCTTTCATCTAGGAGTTCCAACTCATTTAATCTAGATACCCGATACTCTTTGTTGCTAACCATGCCTTGTAATGATATTTGCAATGAGGGGATTTTGAATTCAATAGGTAAGACAAATTCTGATCCATAGACCAAGGAGAAAGGTGTGGCACCTGTAGGTGTTCAGATGCTAGTTCAATAAGCCCATAGAGCTAGGTTTAGTTGTAAATGCCAATCATGACCAACTTCATTAATAGTCTTCTTTAGCATCTTCAAGATAGTTTTGTTAGATGCTTCGGCCTGATCATTTCCTTGGGGATAGTAGGGCATGTAGAATCTATGTTGGATAGAGAATTTGGAACAAAGTTCTTGGAAATCTTGATTCTTGAATGGGGTTCCATTTTCCATTATGATTGTTGGGGAATTTCATACCTACAAATTAGATAATTTAGAATGAATTTTGATATATATTTTCCAATGATGTAGGTCATTGGAATTGCTTATATCCATTTGGTGAAATATTTAGTTGTAGTAATAATAAATTTATGCCCATTAGAGGAAGCAGGAGAAATCTTACCTACCAAGTCTAATCCATATTACAAAAAATGCCATGGTGTTGTGATGGGTCTCAACTCCTATGCTAGTGTGTGAATGAGGTGACTGTGTTGTTGGAATTGACGATACTTTCAAGAATACTAAACACACTCTTGTTCCATGGAAGGCCAATAGTACCCCATTCTCAACAATTTTTGGACTAGGTTAGGTCCATTAGAGTGGGACCTAAAAACAACTTCGCATACCTCTTGTAAGGATGTTTATGCTTCTTTTGCATTAATACATTAGAGTAACATACCATCTAAATTGTAATGATATAGAGTATCTCCTAGGATCATAAATCAGGAATTCCTACGAGTAAAGGTATTCTTTTGGGTGGGTGTTAAGTCAAGTGGAATGATACCATGCTGGATGTAATCAAATGTGTCTTGGTACCATGGGGAGTTAGGGCCAACAGAAACACACACTAGTTCTGATTTTAGGATGTCAAATGCTGGTATGAGGAGTTGCTCCACAAGGAACTCATACTTAGGAATGTTTTGCAGAATATCAAGGAATGACCCTATTGTTGCCATGGCATCAAACTGCTCTGTGGTTGATCTAAGGAATTTGTTCAAAGGTTATTGTGACAAAATATTCCTTGAAGTTATCCACCATTCTTTTATACTAAATTAGCTTTTTGTCTTTTTTTCGGTACTCATCATTCACTTGCCTAATCACTAGTTGAGACTCTCCGAAGACTTGTAGTTCTTTTATCCTCCATTCAATAGCCGTCTTGAGCCCTGTGATTAGAGTCTCATACTTTGAGATATTGTTTGTGCATGGGAAATAAATTTTGTATGCCTTGGGTATACTATCTCCCTGTGGTGTGAGAAATAGGATACTTTCTCTAGAGCCATGTTGAGTGTGGGACTCGTCAAAATACAAGGTCCAATGGCTTTTTTGTCCTGTCAACAATCTACTCGCATCTAGGAACTCTATTGTAAGAGGATTTTGATCTTCTATTGGTGTGTTGGCTAGTTGGTCTGCTATGATCTATCCCATGATGGCTCTCCTGTCTTCATACTCTATGTCGAACTCACTTAGAATCATTACCCATTTAGCAATTATGCCTGTTAGAGATGCTTTTGCTAATAGGTACTTTAGTGGATCTGCCTTTGAAATCAACTTTACTTGTTTGTTTAAGATATAGTGTCTCAACTTTTTTTATCACAAATACAATCAAGAGACACACTCTTTTTATGTGTGAGTAGTTCAATTTGTAGCCCACCAATGTTTGGCTAATGTAGTAGACCGCTCTTTCTTTGTTATTATCATCTAGGTATTTTAAGAGAGCTCTCAATGCTACTTGTGTTGTAGACACATAGCGTATCATTTCTTTGTTTGGAATAGGTGGCATCAAGACTGGAGGAGTAAGTAGGTACTCTTTGACTTGCTGGAATGCTTGATCACATCTCCCATCCCACTTGGATATGATGTCTTTATGTAAGAGATGGGTGAATGGGTGACATTTTCCTACTAGTTGTGTGAATGGGTGACTTCTCAGCTGCTTTAATATCTTTGGTGGAGGCATCTCTTGCATTACTTTTACATTTGTAGGATCTTCTTTGATGCCCCTTCTTGAAACTATATACCCTAGTAGCTTTTTAGATATTACTCTAAACACACAGTTTTTTGGGTTGAGTCTCAAGTTATATCCTTCTATCCTATCAAACACCTTTGAAACATTGGTCAAGTGATCTTCCCTTTTGATGAACTTTGCTAGAATGTCATTCACATAGTCTTCCATGATTGTATGTAGCATATCATGGATGATCATTGTCATCACTCTTTGATAGGTCGCTCATGTGTTCTTCAAACCAAATGGCATTAGATTCCAGTAGAAGGTCCCCCAAGCACAAGTAAATTCCATTTTGTGCTTATCATTAGGGGATATTTTTATCTGATTATACCTAGAGAAACCATCCATTAATGATAACATCTCATGCCCTGCTATTAGATCCAAGATCATGCCAATACTTGGAAGCGAGAAGTCATCCTTTAGATAAGCTTTGTTCAATTCTTAGAAGTCTATGTAAATCCTTATGCCCCCAGTGGGATTTGACACTAGTACTAGATTTGATATCCATTTTGGATAATCGATGGGTCTGATGAAACCCACGTCTAGTAATTTCTTTAGTTTGACCTTTACCAATAGTGTTATTTGAGGATACATTTTCCTTAGTTTTTGTTTGATAGGTTTTTCTCCAAGGAATACAGTCAAATGATGTACCACTAATGTTGAATCTAGTTCAAGCATGTCTATTTAGGTCCATGCAAAGTTTATCTTTTTTTTGTTGATGAATGTTATGAATTTTGTTTTCTCTTTAGGATCAAGTGACACTGCATGGTATTTTATCTTTGGGTTCTTTGTTGTGCCAACATTGATGGATTCTACTTCTTCCACAAGGAGTGTTGATATTTCTTAATATTCAGATATGGGGAGATTGAACCCTCCATCTTTGGGTGCCTCGAAGAGGTTTTCACCTTTAGATACGTCCTTTATTTTCTTCTTTTCAGGATCTGATAGAGCCACACTCCGGTTTTCTCTCGGGGATCTCTTTTTGATATTTATATTATCTTTTTCACTTTTGTGACTAGAGGATACAATCTCCCCACCAAAATATGCTTCATGTTCAAGCTCCATGACAAACCTCACTTTTTGATCTCATACTAGTATGTCAGCTCAAAGTCCCATGAACTCTATGATTACTTCATCATTTTGGAATTGATCTAGAACAAGTGTATGTTGTGTTGGTCCCAATCTATCAATTATGGGTAGCAGAGGGGTAGGCTATCATCATTATCTGTAAAGCTTAAAGAGGTTGTTGAAATGGTTAGTATGGATCTAGTATCCTTCTCCCATTGGGTGTCTAGGTCATCATCACTTGAGGTCAAAAAGGAAGGAGAATCCCACTCGTACTTGTTAGAGTCTATTCCAGAATAATAATAGTCATTGGGAATAGTTTTGATAAATTGGATAAGGAACCTATCAATGTGAAAGTTTTCAAATAAGTCTTCAACAGGTAAATCGTTGTCCATAATGTGGTAGATATCCAATGCCTTAATGCTAGTAGAAGTTGCTCATTTCTTAAAAGAGGTTCATCTAGTATTTAGAGTAACCACATCTTTTGAATCGTAACCTAGTCCCATGTTCTTTTTTCTTTGTTCCACTGTAATGGGCTCCCATCTGCCTTGTTTGTGCAGCCCAAGGCCACTTGGTCCCTAATATCCCATTTGTTTAGCTAATTGATAACCTTTACTATTAGGATCAATTAGAATGGGTTGTGGTTGTTCTGGTTCCTTTTGGTCCTCTTTGTAGATCATTGATGACAAGTATTCTTTGAATATCTCTTCATCCTTCATCTCTCCCCACTTGGTGAAAATTGTGGGTTTGGCTATTTGTATTGTTTGAACATATTTGATCTCCTTTAGGCCTTAGTAAACCTTGGGTGTTGGTGGAAGCATGCCAATGTAAAATGCTTGGTTGAAGTGATAATTTCCATTATCCTTGTCAAGTACTTGAACCTTGGTTTTTGTTTTTGGTTTCTCACTTGATGTAGGTTTAATTGAGGTTGATGGTATTGTGGAAGGGTCAACATATGAGAATGAATGAAAGGATATGTCATTGCTCCCATATACGTTGAATTTTATTATACTTCTCCTCTAATTTTCCACAAAAGTGGAAGGGTTCAGGATCGACATATAATGTCACCTCTTTTCCTTTGTGAGGAAACTTTAGGCATTGGTGAAAGGTTAAAGGAACCGCTTGTAGTGCATGGATCCAAGGGTTTTTGAGAAGGAGGTTATATGACAACTCAAGGTCAAATACTTGACATGTGGTTTCTATAATTGTTGGTCCTATCTTCACTAGTAGCTTGGCTGTCCCTTTTGAATTCCTTTCAAGGTCATCATAGGCCCTTATAGTAATGATCTTTCCTTTGTCTATCACATCATTAAAATACCCCAATTGTTTCATGAATTTCAAAGTACAAATGTTTAGACCTGCACCATTATCTATCAACACTCATTTGACCATGTTTTGTGGACACCAACCTCTATGTAGAGAGCTTGGTTGTGGAATAACTTCTGCGGAAGGTTTTTCTCAAAAAATACTAAATGGTGATTGGTCATTATTTTTCCAATCATAGCTTGAAACTGATCTAAATTGAGGTCATTAGGGATTGATACTTCTATTGCTTTTTCTAGTATCTCCCTATGTGTGGGTGATAGTTTTAGCAATTCTAGGATTGAGATCAAGGCAAGAGTTTTCTTTAGTTGTTCCACAATACTATAGTCATTTGATGACTTAGTTGAGGGCTTAGGGGGGATCCTTGTATTGTAACCCTCCCTCGATGGGTAGTTATGTTACAGTCATTGTCTCTACCTCTTATAGTCACTACATCTCCTCTAGTGTTATCTACTTAGAGAGGGTACCTAGAACTATGTCACCATAAGTGTAGTTAGCATTGTGATAGTCTTGGTCCTTTCCTTTGTCATTCCTTTTAGCATGGTTTGGAATTGGATTTGTGTATATATGGAGGTCCTTATTTCCTGGGAAATGTTAAACATCAACTTCTCCTTTGTCTATCAAGTCTTGTATGTTGTGCTTGAGTCTCACGCAGTTGTTTGTTTTATTTCCTTTAATTTTTTGGAACTTGCACAAGTCCTTGTTGTACCATGGTGTCTTGAAGCTCAACTCCTCATAGTTTGGGCGATTGTTAACCTCGATGAGGTTTTTTTGCAATAGTTTATGGATGACCATCTCAAGTGGCTCTCCTAATACTGTAAATTCCTTCTTGGTTGATCGTATTCCCTCTACTGCCCTCCTTGATATGTTTGTTGGTTGACTGCTTGATTATTTTGGGGATAGGTAAATTGATTTTTTTGTGTATTATTAGGAGCATAGATTGTTTGTGCTACTTGAGATTTTTTTTGAGGTATATTAGGATTTTATACATTGCATACCACTCTAGCATCCACTACCCCATTGTTTGTAATTTTTTTGTTCTTGGACCAAATTTTAGGTTTCTCATTTGAACTAGAAGAAATGTCTCTTGGGTTGTTTAGCTTGATCACTCCTCCTGCTTCAAGGGCCATTTATATGTGGAGTCCCTTCTCAATGGCCTGTTTAAATTTAGTAGGACACATGGTAAGTTGGTAGTTTAAATCTTCTTGGAAATTGGAAATGAATGTCTACCAATTCCTTGTCGAGAATAGGCCACTTGCACCTACTAGCCTTATGTCTCCATCTCTGTAGGTAGGAGGTAAAGGGTACTCCTTGACTCTATTTAATATTGTATAGATATATGATGGTGATTTATTGCTCTATATTGAATGAGAAGTGGCTTTACTAATTTGGTAGTCAGTTCATCAAAACTTTTAATTCCTGGTTGTAGATGGGCGAACCACTCCATGGCGTGACCAGTAAGACTATGGGGAAAGAGCCTCATGAGGTAAGAGTCGTTGTTTTGGAATTCCATGCATGTTATTAAGAAATATCTTATGTTTTCTATTGGATCTCCCTTTCCTTTGTATTTGTAAAACTTTGGTATTTCGAAGTTTTTCAAAAAATGAAGCATAGTGATGGAATGATCAAACGGAAATGGACATGTATCTTGAAGGGTATACGTATTCTTTGGTTTCCCTACCTACATGTTTAATATTCTTTGATTCATTTCTTGTAGTTTTATTTTCAATTTTGTTTTTGGTATGTTTGTTTGTGGGTCCTATGTGTAATAACCTTGTTGTCCTACCATGTTTTGATCATATGTTGGATATTGTGGAGGTACGAGACCTTGGTAATTGTGTTGGGTGGAAGGAGGGTTAAATACATGCTATGTAAAAGAAGGGTTACCTCCTTGTTGAACATAAGGATGGTTAGCTCCTTTTTGGATGTAAGGAGGGCTAGCTCCTTGTTGAATGGAAGGAGAGTTATCTCCTTGTTGAATGTAAGGAGGGTTAGCTCCTTGTTTTTGTTGAGGAGGGGTACCTTGGTAATGTGTTAGCGGTACACCCTGTTGTTGGAATGAGTTGTACTGAAGGTTACCTTGGTGGTGTGTTGGCAGGTTATCCAGTTGATGGGATGAATTGGGAAGGGTACCCTGTGGCACACCTTGTTTTTGGGGTGAACTATATTCAAGGTTTCCCTAATGGTGCATTGGTGGGTTACCTTGTTGATGGGACAAATTGGGAAGGGTACCCTATAGCACACCTTGTTGTTGGGGTGAACTATTTTGAAGGTTTCCCTGATGGTGCATTGGTGGATTACCTGGTTGATGGGATGAATTGGGAAGGGTACTCTATGACACACCTTGTTGTTGGGGTGAACTATTTTGAAGGTTTCCCTGATGGTGCATTGGTGGGTTACCTTGTTGATGGGAAAAATTGGGAAGGGTACCTTCTGGCCCACCTTGTTGAATGGAAAGGGTGACTTGTGCCACACCTTGTTGTTGGTACTATTGATTGAGAAGGGGACCATATGACCCACCTTTTTTATTAGAAAGGGTACCCTATGGCACACTTTGTTGTTGGTACTATTGATTGAGGGGACCATAAGATCCACCTTGTTGATTGGAAAGGGTACCTTGTGGCACACCTTCTTGTTGGTACTGATGATTGAGAAGAGGACCGTATGACCCATTTTGTTGGTGGTACTGTTGTGGAAATTTCCCTTGTTGCTTTTGTACATTTAAGGAAGGGTCAATATATGAGGTTTTTTGAGGCATGTTTTGTTCTGGTGGTGGGTTATTTCCTTGTGGCATGTATTGAGATGGACCTCCTTGGTACTGTTGGGCCACTGCCACTTGTTCGATTTTGAGTTGGATTTCTATACAAAGGGTTTTCCACTAGTTGATCAGTGCCTTTATAGAAGACCAGTGGCATGTTAGAAATCTCCAATGGCTTGGGTATTTCTCTCACAACTGAGTTATCTTCTAAGGGAATGAGATGATCTTTAAGAGCTTTTATGTTAAAGTCTATTGGAAACTTAGCACCACTTTGTTCTAACTTGAAAAAGTAAGTGTTCAGATCCTTTCTTAGGAGTTTTTCCATTAGCTTGAGCACCTTGGGATTGTTAGAATGCTGAAATAATTCATCATTTATTTCCTCTTCACTATCCACCTCTTCTACGACCATATCCTTAAGATTTTGTTTTGATCTTTCCATGGCTTCTTGTTGTCTATAGATTACCTCTTCCTCGTTGGGTGATTGGTTTTATGTTGTGTTGAATGTGGGTCTATTTTGAGGTGTTTCAAGGTCACTTTGATTATAGCCCTATGTGCCACTTTCATCATTTATGATTGTAGACACCTAAAATTGTATTGACTAGCAAAAAACACTATTTAGATAACTCTCACTCTTCTGATTAAATAATACATTATTATTTAATTATTATCATTTCTCATATTCATCTATTAATTAAGTGATTTAACATTATTTAATTAATTCATCCTCAAATCATCAATTGCATCAAAAACCCTAATTTCCCCTATTAATTGAATAATAATACAATATTTAATTAATTCACTTTTTCATCATTTTAGAAGAATTAAATAAATTTCATTTATTTAATAAAGTCCTATTCTAACTTTAATTTGTCCTGATTAGTTAAATAACACCAATTATTTAATTATGTTGCTAAATCACTTTATTGTCCTGAGTCGATTGAATTATTAAATCATAATAATTTAATTAACTCACTCTCCCTCCAAATTTGAATAAACTATTCAAAACATCATCAAAAATAAAATAAAACTAATGCAAATTTATTTGCAAAAGTCAAACTCGATTTGCACATTCAACTCCAAAATGAATGAATTAATTAAATCAATTAATTAATCATTCTCAACCACTTTCCTGATTGAGAAAATTATGATCCCCTGATTTCTCAATCTATTCTTGTCTGATCAATCTATTCCTGACTGATCAAATCTATATTCCTGAATGATCAATCTATTTCTCAATCCACATATTATTCAATCTATTTCTTTAATTACACCAATTATGTAATCTATTTTGCACATATTATTCCTGTCTAAATCCTCTCAACATCTTTCGATTATTGATCATGATATTCTACTACACAATCCAAAGCATTCATTTTGAATCCCAAAATCTACATAACACACCTCTTCTTTCACAAAAAAGGATCAAAGAATCAACCCATCTTGCACAATGAAGTACTGTCAAGATCATAGCCAACATTGACAACACTTCAACACATTTCTTTGATCAACACAAGCATTCCATCAAATCTTCTCGCATGCAACAATGGAGGCTTTGCAGTGATATGAACAATCCGACATCTTGTGAACACACTCTGACATGGGATGGTAACCTTTCATTTTGTTTTGAATTCATTTTGATGATTGTAGGATTTCATTGTGTGTTTTCAATACTTAGAAAGTCATTTCATGAGTGAAGGAATAGATCTAGATTAGTGTTTTTGACTTAGATCAGCTTCTACTTCATTGCATTTATCTTGTTTACACTCTATGATTTTCCCCCTCACACATTTTGGCATGCTCAGTGGGACCCTGGTCCCTAACACTAATGATTTCGTGAGCAAATTTTGAAGTTACAAGTCTTGAAGGTGCTCTAGAAAAATCTTCACGCATAGGTTTCTAGAAACTATTGCACTTGATTTCACGAAACCAACACACTTGACCCTATTTCTAGTGCACTTGACCTTGAAACTGGTGCTTTAGACCTTTTTCAGCGCTTATGTCTTCTGACAGAGGGTGCACTTGCATTTTTTTAGTGCTTTTTCTCTCTAATAGAGGGTGCTTTTGCTTTGATTAACATGTGTCTGAGATCTGCAAGTTAAAATATGATTTTTTTATACTAACAGGTGTCCATCTGGAATGTGTAATAGGTACTAATGTGTGTCTATGTAGGATTGAAAAAGTCATAAAGAAACCATTAACACTTTTTTTGTAGGGAAGATGAATGGTCAAAGAGTCAAAATTTCAATGCTTTTTAAGTTAGGAATCCTTCATTTTTGTGCTTAAGAAGAACCTTACAAACAACACATTTTTTTTAAGTGCTCTAAAATGAATCATTTCAATTCTTTTTAAGTTAGGAGAATCTTCATTTTGGTGCTTAAAAAAAACCCTACAAATAACACATTTTCAATTTAAGTGCTCTAAAATAAATCATTTTCAAAGCTTTCTTAAGTTAGGAGAATTTTAATTTGGTGCTTAAAAAGAACAACACAAACAACACATTTCAATTTAGGTGCTCTAAAATGAACTCTTTCCTAGCTTTCATAGTTAGAGAATTTTCATTTGGTGCTTAAAAAGAACAACACAAACAAAAAATTCAATTTGTACTCTAAAAAGGGTTTTTAAGCTTTCAAATTAAACACTTGGAATGTTTGATTGACCAAAAAATATTTTCTTTTATTGATGAATGCTCAAATTTATTTTGTTGCCCAAGTAATACTAAGATCTAGGAACATTCAAATTTTGGGCTTAAAAATGAACAAATCATTCTTTTTGTTTTGCACCTTTACTATGGTATTGATTGATATCTAGAACACTTCCATTGGATGCTTTTAAAAAGAACCATTGATATCTTATTCACACTTTTTTTTGGGATAGCATCGCTTGAGGAACTTAAAAAGAATCAAATTACTATGAATTGTATTCTATGCATTTCGTGTTTGGCAAGCTAGGTGTTTGTCTTCTCCCCTCACACCTTTTGGCGATCTTGGGTGAGCGAAAATATTTTGAGCTTCACACTTTTATTTTCAAAGCATACCTTTAGAGGGTCTTCCTATTGAGACATATACCACGTTGGAGAATTCATGGGGGACCCAAGTGATACTCTCATTTTGGACCACTATATAAATAATTATGGGTATGAGGAAAGTTCTCACTTGTTAGGTGATGCTATTTTATACCAACATTAGTCTCCCCCAATATTCATGTGATACGTTAAAACCCGAAAGGGCTGGGAGGTCTCTTAATTGAGAAAAAAATATGTATAGACATTTGAAACTAATAATCCCAAAATGTTACTAAGAGCCAAATGTTTGTAGAAGCTACCCTTTTATCCAAAAACATTCTTTGAAAGTGGTGCATCATAATTTACTTCTGAGAAGTTACTTGCCATGTCTAACTTCAGGACCGCACCATAAGTTACATGAAAAATAATCCCTTTGGGGCATGAGGCAAGCCTACCTAAAATAATGGTTTCTATCTCTAGGGTTGTAATGTTTGTTTATGTAAAACTTTCCAAAAATAATCAAAACAAAATTTGACATAAAAAATTGTGCTTGAGTTTAAAAAGAACATATCAAAACAAACACTAAACATGATGGTTGAATCAAAAAACCTTTGACTTAGCTTATGCTTTTAAGAGAAGCCCTATATTTTCACTCCTTGAAGGATCTCCTTAAAGGTTTTTGAATATTCAGGCTACATTGGCTCAAAGTAAACGTTGGAAACTATGGCTTGGGTATCATGATTTCACAACTTAAATCCATAGACATACAGGTCACACAAGTACATGATTTTTGAGTCAGTCAAAGTTGTTGTATCACTTGCCACATCTGGAAACAGATCAAAATGTCCAAAAATTGTAAGAAAAAAATCAAAATTGCTACCAAAATACTAAAGTTGGAAAACCAATTTACATAGAGGTCGCTTCTGCTACTGTTTCTAGCACACTTGATCCAAAATTGGTTTCACTTTTTAGAAAAATCTCGCTTTTTCTCATTGTTTCTAGCGCACATGATCTAAATTTGAGAAAATTCACTAATGGAAATTAGTTGCATTTGACATAATCCATGCACCTGATGAAAAAACAACGCACTTGCTCCTATTCAGCTCGCACTTGCTTCTCAGAAAATAACACGCTTGCAAAAATATGCTCATAATTTCCAAAGAAAACTTGCTTTTGACTGAGTAATCACCACATTTGAAAGATACATATAGAGGCCGCACTTGACTTTTCATCTTGCACTTGCTACTCAAAATCTAGCACACTTGACAAATTTCAGGCTGCAGTTGATAAAAACTAGCTGCTATTGCTCATAATTTGTTGCTTCTACTAGAAACCCATTACTTCTTCTCTATCCTACTACAAATCAGAAAGATGATCTAAATTTGGTTATAGGATCCTTGTTATAATGAAACCATTGGAACCCAAGATAGGCCATATAGTCCTTCATCCACTCTCAACATTCCATCCTACTTTTGAAATCAGAATCAAAACAAAAAAACCTGAATTATTCCCTCACCCACACTTCTAAGATATCAACAGTTACTTGAACCTCAAGGCTAGGTCAAGTAAGCTTTTCTGCAACATATCCTCTAGAAGAAGAAGTGAGATATCAATTCAGGCATTTCAACATTTTGAGTTCTGAGAATAGTGTCACCTTAAAACAACACTCAAACCTTAGGGTCTTGAGCTTCATAGCAACCATATCAAAATTCCAACACTTTCACCTTATGACCATTTGGTGACTAGTTGCTCCAGTTCAACCTTTTCCATAGTTAAGAGTCACAAAATGTTTACAAAGATCTTGACGCTTGTTTATGACAACCACACATTCACAACATAGAAGAAAAAATGGAAGAAGACAAAAGTAGTGCCAATATACCCCCAACAAAAACTATAAATGACAGAAGTGGCCCATAGGGATATAAACCAAGTAACCTTATGATAGGGTATTAAGCATCAAATCTTCATAAACATGCAACCAAAACATCCCCAACAACATGCCAACATCAATCTATTACCCAAATCACTCTTATCAAGGGTTTCAAAATCATCATCAAGGAATAAGTATAGAACATCAAATTTCCCTAAATGAAATTAATAAAAAGATTGAGGAACTTAAAAAAATCAAAATATGACATATCCCCAATACCATGTTCAACATCTAAACATTGTGTATCCACAACAAATGAACACCATTCCATAAACACCTCAATACCCACATCAACAACACTTCCAATATCATCAAAACATTGATTCATTTCAACAACAAAGTCTATTTCCACAAAATCAAGTGAATCAACAATATCAATGGTCACAAAATCAAAGTCAAATCCATCAACAATATCCACCTCAAAATCATCAAACTCAAGACCAATAGGAAATTCCATATCCATCATAGCCAACCTTACATCAAACCATATTGCTAAACATGAGTACACTCCTTTAGGGGAGCCAATTGAGAGTGTGTTAAACCAACTAATCAATGCAAAACTTATCACACTTCTGAAACTGCCACAAAGTGGTGGACCTAGCATCAATTTCCCATGGTACGATGACAAGATCTATTTGAAATACCATAGATTAAAAGGTCATGATGCATCAGAATGTGTTACACTAAAAAATATCATCCAAGACCTTATTGATAAAAAGTAAATAGCTATTGAAGACAAGATTAAAGGTTCAACAACTATGGAAAACATTGGCAATATCTCAAAATTTGAAAACAAAGATCAAGAGCCATCTACCAATGACAAAATTAACAATATCTCTACCTCAAATGTCTCAAATACTGATCAAGAGTCATCTATCGATGATAACATTGATGCTATATCAAAAGTTGAAAACAAAGATCAAGAGACATCTACCAATGAAAAAATTGACACTACCTCTACCTCAAATGTTGCAAATAATGGTCAAGAGCCATCTATCGATGATAACATTGATGATATATCAAAAGTTGAAAACAAAGATCAAGAGCCATCTACCAATGACAACACCAACAATATCTCTACCTCAAATGTTGTAGATAATGATCAAGAGCTATTTATCGATGACAACATTGAAAATATCTCAAAATTTGAAAACAACGATCAAGATCTATCTACCACTGATCACGTTGACAATAACTCTACATCATCCAATGAGTAAAAGGACATGAATCAAGAAGTTATTCCCAAGCATGATTATAATCAATCACCAAAGTCTAGCAATGATCTAGTCTAACATATACTGACATCATCCAACCTCATGGAAGTACATATTGATGAAGACAACACTCTCAATCCAACACTTGTACCCAATGCAAAAAATATAAGTGAAGATCTATCACCCATATGTCCACATTTTGAGGAAATCCAAGGATCCTTTACAAGTAATCCCTTATTTGAAATTGATCCATGTCAAGAATGTGATCCAAAGCATATTGAAGATAATGAAACACAAATTCAAGATCAAGAATCCTTATCATCAAAATACTATGATGACTTGGTAAGTATCTTCCAAAACATCCAATTTTTTCCAAAAGAAGAATAAATCCATACACCAAGCACACACACATCTACCCATGAGATGCTTACTCCTAATGGACATGTAGATGATCTTCATCCAAAACAAGAATCTCAAAATCTTGATATCATAAACAAGGAACAAGAGTCACCTACTCTTAACATCTTTACACATGATCAAAGCACAATAAAATCTATAGAAATATTTGAAATTGATCAAGAAGAAGCATTAAAATCATAAACATCCTCTACGCAGGTTGAAGACATCAAGCATGAAAATGTGAAGCACAATATCTTAAAATCAACAAAGATAAATAACAATCCTAAGCAGTAGAGAACTGGGTATACAATAGTCAAAGAAGCACTGATATATCTTGAAGAACCATCAAAATCTGATATTTCATAAGATCAAGCCAAATATATCAATTAGGAAGCTATCCCACATATGGAGGATCCTATCACTTATAAACTTGGATCACTTACCTTTGTTAGAGTGAGTTATCCTACCAATGAAGAATCTATCACCTTTGAAGATCCACAACAAAGTAGAGAAGGATTAGCACGTTGTTTCTAAGGTAAATCGTATCTTGTTGCAAATAAAAATGTTCAACATATGCATTATCAAGGCAAAGGATTAGGCCTAGATGAACAAGGTATCCTAGAACCAGTGCAGATTATTGGCAATCCTAAGCATCAAGGTCTTGGTTATTCAACAATTCAAGGAACTAAATATATCACTGATACCTCTATAATACTAGGGGAAACTTTATCTAATGCAAGCATCAACATAGAGAGCACAAATATTCCTTATGACTAAATTGCTACCAACACTACAAATAGCCATATAATGAATCATCATCCACGTATTTTTCCACCTTCTAATTGGGACCAACAACAAGGGAAAAAGCTATATACAAGAACAAAACAAGTCATCAAAGCAAAAGAATCGGCAAAAAAAATGGACAAAGAAAATACAAATGGATACCAAAGCAAAAGCAAGAAAATCATTCCTATCAAACTCCATTAGTTAAAGAAACTATGGGAAAAAATAAAAAAAGGGAATTTCATCCATCAAATATTTCCAACAATACAAAATAAATCTTTAAGAGCAACCTATAAGGTATATCAAGACGTTGGTCCCAATCGAATCTCCATATCCATCCATCATTGCTCATCATCCCAAGTTTGGATAGTCAAGGATTCCAAACTATCAACCAATCCATCTAAATATCATACCCCTCAATGCATTTCACCATCCATGATATCAAACCCTCACATTGACCATGTGTTGGTAGCAACTCTTTATCATAAGGATTCTAAAGGAACTCTATCGTGGTGTGCGCATCAAGGTAAAGTTAACTCTGGTATCGACAAAGAAAACAAGAATTGTTAGGGGTTACATTCAGTGCCCGCATCTTAGAAAAATAACTCCTCCAAGAAGGATATTGTTGGAACGTCGTGAGAACAACAACAACCATATCAACACCAGCAGTGCCTACATCAACACCACCAAGTGGTTCAACATGAGCAAAAAAGTGTCACCATAATGAAAACCTAGTAAACATGCATTTTGTGTGGCATCAAAAATCAATAAATTTTTTTTAAAAATAGTCAAGAGAAAAATCGTCCTCTAGTGAAAACCACTATGGTGGTGATTTGGGAAAGTACCATGATGAAAAATTGGAAAACAAGCATCACGTGTAGAATCGAGCATCTACATGCACCATTTTAGATGGAAGCATCTCAACATATCCATAATAAATACCATTCATTTTTATCCAAAATCCAACTTATCTTGGTCTTGACAAATGTTTGGAGTACAATTTACACTTGCTTATGAAAAACATCTTGACATGGGTCACTATCATTGATCCTATCCTATCCAACATTTTTTGAGGAATGAGGCATCGTCCAAAAGGGAATACTCTATCCAAAAATGTTATCCTATAACAAGATAATCCATCAACTACATTGCTATACATTGGGGGAAAATACTTACATCTTGCTTTAGAATAAATCTTGATCTATGTCTTCTAACTCACAACGTGATCTAGGCATCGTCCCAACAACAAGGTGTACCGCCAATGCATTACCAAGGTAACCTTCAAAATAATTCATCCCAAAAAAAAGGTGTACCACCAACACACTACTAGGGTAACTTTAAAAAACAATTCATCCCAACAACAAGGTGTACCACCAATCCACTACCATGGTAACCTTCAAAACTATCAAAATCAAAAACATCTAAAAAACAACAAAAATCAAAAACATCTGAAAAACAACAAAATCAAAACAACTTTAGATTATTCCTTCACTCAAAACTCTAAGATGTCAACATTTTCTTGAAACTCATGGCTAGTTCAAGTATATTTCCTACAACGTATCCTCTAGAAATAGAAGTGGAATATCAATCCAAGTTATCAATGTTTTTTAACTCCCAAAAACAAGTTTATACTTTTGAGTCAACTGGTCGAACTACGTGGTCTCTGTATGTACAACACAGGAAAGGATTATCTCTGATCAGCCCCTGAGGCCTTAGGTTAGTCCCCTTAGGTGTCTATTAGGCTTTATTTCAAATTTATTCAAAATAATCACAATCAAAAATACCAAAAACAACATTAGATAAAATCACAAAAATATTTGAAAAAGCTCAAAAATACTATCTTTGTCATTGCCTATCCACAATAAAAGACAACATCCATAATAAACAAATAGTCATCCTCACCCTTTAAAAAAACAACCAAACAAACAAAGCAACATCAAAAGCTAGAACTTTCAAGGAAACAATTGCAAAGATTTGATTACAAACAGACAAAAACAATGCCAAAGTATTAACTACATATCTTTTGCCATTTCACCAACAACATCTTGAGATATCTCTTAATGGATTCATTCCTATGATAGACATGATCAACAAGAGATAATAGCCCCACCCCAAACATTAAATATGGCAAGTGATACTACAACTTTGTTTTATCTTTTTATAGTCTTATCTTTTCGATTTATTTTATTGACTCATTCCCAAGATCTCTCAAGGATTTCCATAAGGATTTAGAGAAGAAGGAATGGGGGCAATTGAGAGTCATTTCTATGTGTTTTTTTTTGTTGGATATTTTTTTGATACTACCATGGCGAATACTTGCTTTGTTATGTGTATGGAAGTTATTTTGGAGCATTTCGTGTAGCAGTGGCATGTTAGGTTCTTAATACCTCTTGTGTTAGTAGTTTGACATGTTTTAAAGCTTCTCACCCATACACTCTAATAGGGTTTATGTATGTTTGGTATGAGCAAGAATACTCCTTGTTTGTAGAGTCAAAGTCCACCGCAATAGATACAAAGCCGCCTTGGTCATTAATACCCTGGTGCATCATGATTATTTGCTACATCAATAAGGATTGTTTAAAATGTGAAGCCTCCAAAGTAAAGTGAAAGAAAACTCATCAATGACTAAACAACATCAAACTATTCTTCACTTCTTATTAATATTTTCTTCTTCTCACCATTTCTTCTCTTAGTCTTTGCACTTAAATGCATCACATTAGTTTATCGGAAAATTTGGTTCATTATCCAAAATTTTCACCAAATTTCTTTAGGGGACGCCATGTTATCCTATTTGGGGCATATTGGGGCAACTCTTGCACCTGGGGCATACCGAGGCAATGTTCTTTGAAATAAAGCAACCAATATTTTGTCTCAAAGAGGGGAAAAATGTAGACACCTAAAATTGTCCTGATTGGAAAAACAACACTATTTAACTCACTCTTTAGATTAAATAATACATTATTATTTAATTATTATCATTTCTCATATCCGTCTATTAATTAAGTGATTTAACATTATTCAATTAATTCATCCTCAAATCATCAATTGCATCAAAAACCCTAATTTCCTCTATTAATTGAATAATAATACATTATTTAATTAATTCACTTTTTCATCATTTTTTACGAATTAAATAAATTTTATTTATTTAATAAAGTCCTAAAACTCTAATTTTTTGTATTCATTGAATAAATACGACATTGTTTAATTAATTCACATTTTATCATTTTGACCAATTAAATAAATTACATTTATTTAATAAAGTCCCAATCTAACTTTAATTTGTCTTGATTAGTTAAATAACACCAATTATTTAATTACGTCACTAAATCACTTTATCCCCCCGAGTCAATTGAATTATTAAATCATAATAATTTAATAAAATCACTTTCCCTCCAAATTTTAATAAACTATTCAAAACATCATCAAAAATCAAATCAAACTAATGCAACTTTATTTGCAAAAGTCAAACTTGATTTGCACGTTCAACTCCAAAATGAATGAATGAATTAAATCAATTAATTAATCATTCTCAACCACTTTCTTGATTAAGAAAATTATGATCCCTTGATTTCTCAATCTATTCCTAACTGATCAATCTATTCCTGAATGATCAATCTATATTCCTGAATGATCAATCTATATTCCTGACTGATCAATCTATTTCTCAATCCCATAGACTATTCAATCTATTTCTTCAATTACACCAATTACATAATCTATTTTGCACCGATTATTTCTGTCTAAATCCTCTCAACATCTTTCGACTATCAATCACGATATTCTACTACACAATTCAAAGCGTTCATTTCAAATCCCAAAATCTATATAAAAAACCTCTTCCTTCACAATAAAGGATTGAAGAATCAACCCATCTTGCACAATGAAGTACTATTGAGATCATAGCCAACATTGATAATTCTTCAAAACATTTCTTCGATCAACACACACATCACATCAAAGCTTCTCACATGCAACAATGGAGGCTTTGCAGTGATATGAATAATCTGACATCTTGCAAACACACTTCGACATGGGATGGTAACCTTTCCTTTTGTTTTGAATTATTTTTTATAATTGTTGGATTTCATTGTGTGATTTCAATAGCTTAGAAATTCATTTCATGAGTGAAGGAATAGATCTAGATTAGTGTTTTTTATTTAGATTAGCTTTTATTTCATTGCATTTATCTTGTTTATGCTCTATGATTTTCCCCCTCACACAATGATGTTTCTTGATGGTATGCTAGTGTTGCTTTTGTTTGCTTTCATGTTCTTTCTTTGTTGTGATATCATAATTGTCATAAACAAATTCCAAGCTTTTTTGAATGTTTTGTGACTCCTAACTATGGAAAATAATGATTTTATTTTTGGATTTTCTATTTTTGAAGGGTGGTGTCTATTGCAACACAAGAAGTGGAAATACAGGCTCAAATTGGATATACCAGTCTGGTTTGGTCCTTAAAGAGCGAGCATAATGATTTCTTACCAAGGTGTCTCGGTTGTGGTAAATCTTCAAGGCACATCTCTTGATATACTTTGAACTATGGTGTCTCTTTAAAAGGTAGAATATGGATTTTCATTTAGGGATTTTTTTCTTTCCAGAGATCATGAAGGATGGATACTTATTTCCATGCAGGAGGTGGTAATGCGGGTCTTCCAACTACGAGATCTTCTTTCTCTTCCTCTTTATCTAGGATTTTTTTTGTGTTTCTCCACTGGTTTGGTGCTTCCTTTGTCTCAAATATGAATATCCTCAAATTACTGATTATGTCTATTTTTCTCCTTCAATAAGCTTAAAGTTTGGTTGTATGATAGTTGGTGTGAGGTTCAGTTGCTGAGCTAAAGCAACTGGATGCCAAATGGTCATAAGGTGAAAGTGTTGGTGTTTTGATATGGTTGTTGTGATTCTCAAGACCCTAAGGTTTGAGTGATGTTTTGGAATGACACTATTCTTGGAACTCAAAATGTTGAAAGGCTTGGATCAATATTTCACTTCTTCTTCTAGAGGATATGTTGTAGAAAAGATTACTTGAACTAGCCTTGAGATTCAAGCAACTATTGATATCTTCGTTCAGTGTGGGTGAGGTAATAATCTAAGTTTGTTTTGATTTTTATTTTCAAACCTAGGATGGAGTGTTGAAAATGGATGAAGGAATATATGATGTATCTTAGGATTTCAATTGTTTCATTTCAATAAAAATCTTGTAACCAACTTCAGATCATTTTTTTAATTTTCAGCAGAACACAAAGCAAAAGCAACAAGCTTGAGGTAAAAGCAACAAATTTTGAGTAAAAGCAACAAATTTTATCAACTGGATCTAGGATTTTGTCAAGTGCACTCAATTTTGAAAAGAAAATGTGAGCATAAATTTCAAGTGTGGCCTCTATGTGTATTTTTTCAATTTGGTGAATTACACAGTCAAAAGTGAGCTACTTTGGAAAATGCGGCCAAATTTTTGGCAAGTGCGTTGGGAAATTTTTGTCAAATGTGGCACAAAAAGATCAAGTGTGACCAATTTTATAGCAAGTGCACTGAGTTTGTCAAAAGTGATAGATTTTTATCAGTGGTTGTTAAGATACAGAGAGTAAAACTGAGCTATTTTTGGAAAGTGCGACCAACTTTTGGTCAAGTGTGGCAAAAACAGTAGCAAAAGAGACTTCTATTCAAAAAAAATTTCTAGTTTCCATATTTGACAACAGTTTGGATGATTTTTGCAATTTTGGATTATTTGGTTTGATTTGTTGCAAGATTTAGCAAGTGATATCATGCAACACCACAATCAAAACTTATGTGACCTAAATATCTATACATTAAGCACATTTCCCTCCACAAAAGCTCAAAGTTCATAGAGGTAGAAATGCTAAAGTTATAGTTTTCAATGTTTACTTTTTCCTTAATGTGACTTGAAATGTGAGCCTAAACATCTGGAAACCTTCAAATATATTGTTTTAAGATATCCTTTAGGAGTGTAAATAGATGGCTCTTTTCAAAGGATTTGTACCAAGTCCAAAGGCTTTACCGTTTTAGAACCATGTTAAGTGTCTTTTTTATGTGTTCATTTTGATATCAAGCACAAAGTTTGATGTTTCAAAGTAACTGAATAGATCTTTGGTAATTTCATGAAGACAATGTACACCCTAGCGATATAAACTTCCTCCTAGATGAGCTTACCTCATGGCTTGAAGGGATGATTTTACATGCAACGAATGGAGAGGTTTTAAAACTCAACCATAAGTCGGACTTGGTAAGTAACTTCTCAGAATCAAAGTTTTGATGCACCACTTTAGAGAATGATTTGGATAAAAATGGGTGGCTTCTATAAACATTGGTTCTTAGTCATGTTTTAGGATAAATGTGTCTATACATGTGGTGATTCACTCAATTAAGAGGCCTCCTAGCCCTTGTGGGTTTTTACGTGTCACACGGATACTGGGGGAGACATTCGTTGGTATAGAGCATCTACACTAGGTGGGTGATGAACTTTCCTCACACCCACAATAATTTATATAGCGGACCAAAAAAAAATACCCCTTGGGCCACCTTTGAGTTCTCTAGCGTGGGATGTGTTTCAAAACGTAGGCCCTCTAAAGGTAGTGATTTGAAATGAAAACAAATGTGTGAAACTTAAGATGCTTTTCGTCACCCAAGATCGCCGAAAGGCACAAGGGGAGAGGATAGACACCTATCTTTCCAAAAACAAAATACATAGTATACACTTCATTGCAATATTCTTTTTTAAGCCCCTTGAGCGGTGCTATCCAAAAAAAAGAAATAAGGTGTTTACAAGATAGCAATTTTGTGCTTTTTACGTGCACCTAAATGAAATATTCTAAATTTCAAACAAAGATATTGAATGTGCAAGACAAGAATTTGATTTTTTCATTTTTAAGCACCAACCAAAGTGTTTTTTCTAAAGCCTTGTCCTTAATGGTCAACAAAAGAAATTGTGCATTCGTCAACAAAATAAAAGTGTTGGTCAACAAAAATCAAACATTTTTTAGAGCACCAAAATCGAAATGTTCTTTTTTGGGGTTCTTTTTAAGCACCAATTTGAAATTATCTAACTATGAAAGCTTTGAATAATTCATTTTAGTTGCACCAAAATTGAAATATTCATTTTGTTGAGATTATGGATGCACAATCCCTGAAGTTGCAGTCTTCAATGGAGGACCTTTGAGCCAAGAAAGATGATCAACCACAAAGAAAGTGTTGCAACTAGGCATGCACAATAGAGATTCTATATTGATGATATGATTAACATTGGATTGAATACAAATGTACAAGATGCCTTGAATATATAGGCATGAATGAAAACCTAAGATGCAAGAGATGTTGCCATGTGTCTTGATCTAACAACATGTGACAACATGTGAACCCTATCTAGGAAATTATTGAATGTTGAGATAAGTTCTAGAAGGACAACTCATTTTCTAGAAGGAATCTTATCCCTACAAACAAGGAATGGAATATTACCCCATTTATTAAATGATTTATTAAAAATGCAACCTAGGACTAAATGAAATATGACCTAAGCTAACTTATGCTAGTGTAATAATTAATTAATTACACTAACACCCCCCATAAGTGCAACTTAGGGAGGAAAATGCAATGATTATGCAAACAAAGAGACTATATAGCCCCCCCAGAAGATGATATCACCTACAAAAATGATAAGCGTCTGAAGACAAAACAAGATCCAATGTCGACAAACAACTTGTCTCCCTTTCAAAAGAAACAAAACCAACTGCAAGTGTAGGGATGCTTCCCATTTCGGATAGGAAGTGAAGGAAGGTAGAATGAAGGTGGATGTTGATGGTGTCTTTGAACTCTACTCGAATGTCTCCTTGCCTGAAGATGAAGATGCCACAATCAATGAAGAGGGTGACAAACCAGAATGATGCATAAACTAATGTTGAACAAGATCCAAAGACAGTGATGCAATGAATGTGATGGAGACTTGATAGGCCCCCTTGAATGAAGTGTCCTCAAAACCACTGAAAGAAGTCTAAAGCAAATCCAATGGTAGATGCTGAAGAAACCTCAATTCCTAAATGGAATGACAAGGAAGAAGTATCGGATATGAAATATCTAAAGAGAAACCAAGTGCCTCCAAGATAGTCTCTGGATTCCCAATCAAGGTTGAGACAAAAGGATGAGGAGACTCAAGAGAACTCTCCAAAGTGTGATCTGAATAGAGGAGTGATACCCCCTCAAGAATGTCCTCCAAACCTATAGAAGTAGCCAAGTCAGTGATACCTGAAACAAAGCCATCCTGTCATGCCAAGTCTAGAAAACAAAAAGTGTCCTGATGAATGATGATAGTGGAAGCCTCAATCAATAAATCTAGACAAGGAATCATTGAATGTGAAGGGATACTAACTGTCTCTGATGGAGAAGAAGCACTTGAAGCAACCTTGTCAACCTCTTGAGAAGACTCAAGACAATCAACCTCCTGCACAACAATATCATTGTGAGGTACTTGATCTGAAGAATGACATTCTGAATCATGACCGTCGGGGAATGGTGGGGTATTTGAATCTCCATAGATCTCCCAAAGCTTAGCCCAAAGGATGTGAGGAAAATCACAATGATCAATAGATCTCAAAACATCACAATCAACTTGCATAGTGATGATCTCCAAAATAGTGTACCGGGTGCAACTCCAAGCAAGTTCATGAATACCTTCACTTGGATGTGGAACTATACCATATAGATGAGGCAATAGATCAAGTGATTGGAGATGGTGGCTGATCCCATCCCACCATTGTTGATAGTTTCCCTTGTGCAACATAACTAAAGGAGAATGATATGCAAGCCCCATAATGAACTTTCTCCAAAAAAAGCAAAGACTATGAGCTTCAACAACAAATAGATGCTTCCAAAAATGATGTACAATTGAAGTGATGCTACCCACATAAAAAAAAAAATCTTGTCCCAAGCTTCAGAATAACTAGGTTATTGATCAAATGCACCAAATTTAAAATATCTCATGCAAGAGTACCTGGAGCTGAAAATGATCAAGGGGTCTGAACGGATGAAAAAAGCTTTGAAAAACCTTCCTGATGCCCCTAGAATCACCGAAATTTGATGAATGGTTGCAAAGATATGAGCCTTTACGTCCAAATTAGGGTTTTATCTTCAGTTGGATGTAGAATTTTTTGCAAGAAAAAAATCACAAAATTGATTGCACCATTGGAAAGTAGATGAAATTCTCTTTCTGATGGTATCTCGTTTGCTGATTTTTGACACCGTGGGTGAAAGTTGTGATAAAATGAAAACATGCCTAAAATAGGTACTCTACAGGCTAGAATGGGTCAAAAATCTAGCCCCCCGGGCGCTAGCACCTAGTCGTTCATGTGACCATGGTGGTAAAAATGGCAAAAAAAAAGGCGCCACTAGTCCGAGTGGCGGTAGGGCTGAGCAATCAACGAAGCTTCCTTTCAACGGTCGCGCCACTCACAAATAGAACCCTTTGTCAATATGTGACCAAGTCCTCGGCAGTTGGTGGTACGTAGAGCACAATCACCGATGGAAAATAGACCCGGCCGTGGATGAGATTTGGTCAGTGGGAGCCAGAATATAGTGTTAGAAGTGAGTTGAGTGGACCAACAGAGAATGACCAGAAGCCGGTGATCGACCGATGAACTCAGTGGACCGGTGGGGAAGCTTGGTTGATGAGAGTTGAGTTGACGAGCTTGATGACTGGTGGAGCATGTGTCGTCAGATCAGTAGCCGGTTGTTGATGATGGGACGGGTCGGGTATTGACAAGACCCGAGTACTTTGATGTACCCCTCCTGCAAAAAACTAAACGCCACCGATGCAACAAAGATTCTGTAGACTTTGACTGATAATAACCAACAAATTTTTTTTGGAATATTGCCAAAGGGCAATTCAAAATTAATATAAATGTCAATTGAATAAAATAAATCTGCAGAAGCTTTATACAAATGCCGATTGAATAAAATAAATCTGCAAAAGCTTTATACAAATGCCGACAGATAAAATAAACCACAAAAAATTTAATAAAATGCCGATAGATTAAAGCCTGATAAATCAAACACCATATTTATATGCTGAGCAAGAAAAATATTTACAGGTCGCTCTCCAAATTTTTTTTACAAACTATATAAAAATGCCCGTATAACATAATTTTTTTTGCCAAACAATATAAGAGATATAATAGCCTGATTTTTTTGAAAAGCAAAATGGTCTGCTGCTAAATTTTTTTTGCCTCAGAAGACAACTGACCGGGATGATTTTTTTATTGCAAATTTGTACGAATCATACCAGTTGATTTTGCAAACCCAAATACCTTTGATGCTCCCAAGTTGATTAATGAGCTCAGATTTGACTCAATCTGCTTCAAAAATCAGCTTGGTCCCCGAGTGGAGTCAAGTATCCTTCAATGGAAACCTTCAAGCTTGCAAGAATCTCGCACACCAACTTTCTTGATTGAGGGTTGATGTTTCACTGGACAAGCTCTGATACCATGTTGAGATTATGGATGCACAGTCCTTGAAGCTACAGTCTTCAATGGAGGACCTTTGAGCCAGAAAAGATGATCAACCACAAAGAAAGTGTTGCAACTAGGCATGCACAATAGAGATTTTATATTGATGATATGATTGATATTGGATTGAATACAAATGTACAAGATGCCTTGAATATATAGGCATGAATGAAAACCTAAGATGCAAGAGATGTTGCCATGTGTCTTGATCTAACAACATGTGACAACATGTGAACCGTATCTAGGAAATTATTGAATGTTGAGATAAGTTGTAGAATGACAACTCATCTTCTAGAAGGAATCTTATCCCTACAAACAAGGAAGGGAATATTATCCCATTTATTAAATGATTTATTAAAAATGCAACCTAGGACTAAATGAAATATGACCTAAGTTAACTTATGCTAGTGTAATAATTAATTAATTACACTAACACATTTGTGGGGTTCTTTTTAAGCACCAATTTGAAATTCTCTAACTATGAAAGCTTTGAAAATTTCATTTTAGATGCACCAAAATTGAAATGTTTATTTGTGGGGTTCTGTAATGCCCCAAAAAAAACATCAAGAAAATCTTCATATTTTTTTTTTGGAGATACTAATGGATTTCTCTCACCAAAGAGCTACCTTGTGTACACAGCCACTCTAACATCCTCACCAGCCTCTTACTAGAAGGATTTCCCACACAAGAGATATGTTCCTCTTAAGGTCAAAAGCATTGACTATACTCATAGAGGGTAGACTATCTACTACAATGCCTAAGCAACCACTCGCTCAAAGAGTAGAGTCATCGCGAGGGCTAGAGGATAGAGCAACACAAAGGCCTCTTAACTTCCTTTTATATTTTCCCCACCACTTTAAGATCAAAGTGCATACTTTTAATGACTGTAGTATCATTATTAACATTGCTCTAACAAATTAATCATAATATCTTACTTATTAACGTTAGCGAAAACAATGACATTTACAATGTTGATCTTTAATACTAATATTGTAGTTAGCATCATAATGCCTTGCTCACAAGGTATTCTTACTAGGCAAGTTGTGAGTAGTTGAAACTATTTGCCATATTCATATCATCCTAGTAATAATCATTAATTTTCTACTCGTAGTTAATCTATATTTGAATATTAGAGTAATTAATTTTGTTTGACCTTTATAAAATAGTAAGGTTATTGTTTGATAGACAATTAGACATTGCTAATAAGGATATTGGTGTTGATGGTTAGACATTAAATCTCTACCTAGACTGCATGCAATCCAGATTGTAATACTAAACTAACGATTTGAACTCCAACTATCTTTATTTAATACTTCCACCTAAATACTAATATTATAATTATGTCTTAGAGTAGTCTAGTAGTTGTGTAATTGTCTTCTAGACACAGTAACCATAATGACAATACATCACCAAGTTTACATTAACAATGCACTTATGTGCTTGTCTGTACATTCAAGAATGACAATACTACTATAACTTGGTAACTTATCTTTTTTTTTTCACTAGGAGTGTTATCCTTCTGTCTACACTTCACAAATTTATTACTTTACTTACAAAAGAAGATGGCATTATTAATGTCCATATTAAAAGCTAATACTCTTATTCCTCTTAATGTAGTTTCTTTCAAGCAATGTCTTTATACTTTGTGTATACTTGTTAGGGTTCAAAATTTACATGCAAATCCATACCTTAGTGATGATTAAATAGGATTAAAAAAAATGATTTATAAAGAAAATAAATGGAGTATTAATATTAAGTTGTGAAAGATAAATTGTATATAATTTTGAATCTTCTTTTAAACATTAAAATTATCTTCCTAGATTATATGCTTATAATGATTTGATTCACAACTTTAAACAATACCAATACCAATGATTCAGTGTGGAATAATAAGTACTAGGTACAAATATTTTAAGTTCGCTTCTTTTAAATTTCTCTAATCCATTCAATCAATAACATTATTTATATTTACTCATTTGATTTAATTTAAGTACACCATTTATAAAATCAATGGTTAACTACATATTGTTAACTTAATGCCTCTAGCATAAATTTTTTAAATTCACAAAATGGTTTATTGAAATATATAAATTTGAGTAGTATATACGATATTAATTTCATTCTAAAGATTATCATACACAAAACTGAAGATGATAGAAGATGATAGTTAAGGTGATTTGTTTCTCCTTAGTGATCCAAGGTAGAAATACTCGATAGCATGAGGAGTGAGTTGATGGAGTCAGATTTAGTTAGCTTCCACGACTCCTTTGTATGGTGAATTCATTGATATTTTTTTTTATTGAGTCAACACATCTCTCATATGCATTCACTCTGTATTAGATACTTGTTGCATCAATTGACCATTCTAAATAGAGAATAAATTATAATGTTAGAGATGAGATTAAAATGTTTAAGGGAGAGAGTTGTACATATACTAATATCATACCTAAGAAGAGTTTCATCATGGTAGATGGTGCCTAAACACTCCTCTAACCTCATGCCCCCCAAAAGCTTTATATGATCACAAGATACATTACAATTTTTTTTTAAAGAAACTTTCGAACACCTTAACCTTCCTCCAGGAAAACTTGGCAACTGGAAAATTAATCTAAGTCTGCCCTAATACCTACATGCCCTTGCACCAAATAGACCATGGTAATGAAAATGACGTCAAACTGCCAGCTTACACTAGCCCTATGTGGCGACTGCAAATTCAATCAACCCTGCCCTTGTTTTGACACATCAAAAATCTTTTCATAGCCCTAAATTTCTCCACTGCATACAATTCACTATTTTTTTTGTTTTGTTTTCGCTGGGAAGAGGGTAGTGAAGCGAAGACCATATTGAAGAGGCGTGACCTGCAAAGGTGCGTTTTCAGACACTAATGTTGTTGGTTGATTTGTAGAAGTGTTTTTTGTTTTTGAGTTTTCTTCCTGTTCTCCAGGTTGAGGACCTACGCCATACTCGCTCTCCCATGCTACCAAACCATGGGTATGGAAAGAAGAGGCAAAACAGGAATCCCTCACAAAGTTGGAGGTCCGAAGTGGATTCGTGGCTTCCTGCTGAGGCTACATGCCCAACAGGTCGATGCTCCCTAGATCGAGCCTCCAATCTTAGGCTCGGGGGTTTCAAAGGAATCTCAGATATTTATTTACTAGTTTTAGTATAATGAGAAAACATTATATTTTCTCAAATTTTAGTCTTGATTACCAGGTGTTTCTAGGTTATGGTTTAAACCTGAAAACAAAATACATATGTTATATGAGTCAAACCCAGATGGGGAAGACCACATTCCTCTTGGGCCCTTTTATGGAACTGCTATATAGCTCTCCATAAAATCCACAACTTCATTTTAGATTCACTCCAAATTCATCCTAATGTTCGATTGCAATATCCACAACTTCATTTTAGATTCACTCCAAATTCATCCTAATAGAAGGAGTGTTCGATTACAATATCCACAACTTCATTTTAGATTCACTCCAAATTCATCCTAATAGAAGGAGTGTTCGATTACAATATCCACTTGTACTTCATTTTAGATTCACTCCAAATTCATCCTAATAGAAGGAGTGTTCGATTACAATTTTTCTTGCAGAAAGAAAAGAATAATAAATAAAACAAGCAGAGCAACTGCTAAGACTAGATCTAGGTGATTCCTGAATAGATACCCAACAACATATTCTCTAGAGTGGATCTATTTGTAAGTCTTTAATTTGCTACATATATTACATATGATTTCAAACACATAGATTTTCAAGAATAACTCAATCCCAACAGACACAAGGTAAAAGAGCTTCCAGGTGAAATTACATTACAGGTGATAAGAATAAAATGCTCTGTGGCCCATTTACACACTCATATAGTAAAAAGGTCATAAAATAAAACATAAACATTTTCATTTTCTGCACATTCTTCTGTTCACATAGGTATTAGAACTTTCTTGTAGCTTTTTCCAGCAGATGTAGGATAACTATTTATTGTCTAACACATATGATTGTTTCCCAACTGAGCAGATGGTGTGGATATTCCAACAACAAACCTGGAATTTAAATAGTCAATGGGAAGGAAAAAGCTCACCACCCTTCCATATTGGTATCATTAAGCTACTAAGAGCTCTAGACAACCCCCGATCCAAGAGTAATCATTGAAGACCCTCACAACCAAATTTATGCAACCAGGGATCATAAGGAAGACGATTTTGTACGTATTTTAGACCACAACATAGATTCACAAGCGGATTTTATTTCAAGGAGGACCAACCAACACATGCGACTTAATACCTTCCCAGGAAATGTTTTCCCATTTATGTTGGCAACAACTACGACAGAACTTGTAACAACAACTAACGAGAACATTTAGCAACCTTGACATATATTGTACATCAAGAACAACCATTTTAAAACAAATAGTTCAAAAGCAACAACAGTTTTAATACACATAGTACCTACCTCTTGCCCTGCATCGCAACCATGGAGGCTCCCCAATTTTCCTCAGCAATGACTATCGAACCCCCCCAGAAAATAACCTAAATGCCCTTTTTATCTTTTCCCTTAAAGCCCTAACCCTAAACACTTGGGTGGGATTTCCCAATTTACCTAATTTCCCCTTTCTTCATTCAACATTAAAATAATTACTAACACATCACAAAATACATAGCTCAATAATCATATTCTTAACACATTACTTCAAAATGTGAGGTGGAATAACTAGTGTCCTGGTGATCCTCTCACCTTCCATTGACCATTTATAATCATGCATGCTTTAATCCTTGTTAATACTCCAAAATGAAATAATTTAAATCAAATATCAATTGAACGATAATTAAATTTGCTTACCTTGATCGGTTGCATGTTTGTAGTCCAAATCTCAAACATTTGCTTGCAACTTCTTATCACTTAATGTTAGCAATATATAATGGTAATTATGCACACAATCCTTTTAAATCCATTATGTCCAAGTAACGTAGTCATCATATTCATAAAGGTCACTTGAATGTTTGAAATAACATTCTTTATATATAATTTCATTGTACTTATTAAAATGACTATCAAGAAGAGGTAACTTATTAACAAATTAAATGATAATTCACACGATTATTTGTACTATAAATATATATACCTTCTATCAAGTTGAATCTATTCTCCATACTATCTAAATTACAACAAATAGTTAGTTAGCCACACAAGGTATACTAGCTCTAAAGAGAACAACAATATATGAACTGACATTCAAAATACCCACTTTAACAAGTTAATGGAATTAGTACCACAATAGCATGATGAGTGTTTACAACAACATTGACCTTTTGATAATATTTAAGAATCACAAAAATCCTAAATTCTATAATGGTAATAATTTATAGGCTATCCCTTCTTCTAATCTAACCTCAAGATAAACAACCATATATGAAAATAAATTATCGTAGATCACTATTTCTCGTGATACATTCTACCCTTGCCAATCCAGCTATTTTAAGTATTATAAATATATGATGTGCAACCAATTTCATGAAGTATGGGTATAAGGTACATTAATAAGACTCTTGAATCTGACAATCTCTTTGCATGATGAAGTTTCAAAGAGATGAATGTATGGTACAAAAATAATCATAACAACATCCTATGATATAGACCACATACAACACCTTAATTAGATAACCAAACCATGTATATAACATGTTCCTCATTAGTTCTAGACTATATATTCCATTCATTTAATTCAAGTAATGATCACTAAAAGGGGAAATCTTACCAATGGTACAATTAGAGTACTTGCAACTATCATACAAAGAGGCGGGGGTGTTATATCCCCCTCCCCTTAGGTTAGACTTCCTCTTGGAAGTCACTAAGGTTCAAGGACTTCACCTCAATATAGCAACACATATGTATTTATTAACATATTGATTACTTCCTTTTCTGATGAAGGACTCAAAATACTCACTGTAATCGCACATTAGAAACATTCCTTCCATGAATTAAACATTCAAATACTTAGAAAAAAAATTCTCACAATAGATCATTTATCAGATATGTACTCAGTTTAACAATTTCGAACAGCCATCCATGTAGCTCTAATTTTATTAATAATGTAATAAAATTCAATTAAATCAAACAAAAATATATATAAATGAATTAAGAATCTTTGGTATGCCTCAAAATTTCTTTGTTGCATAAACATCACTCATGATGTTAGGAAATAATTTTTGTTTTCAATGGCCAATCATGTCTCAGAATTATTAGCTTCGCATTTGTCCAAATATGTCCTTATGAGAAAAATTTACCTTATAATCATCACACTCAAACTATGTCTCAAAGAATATTAATTCTACATCAATGTTACTATCTTTCTTGTATAGTTCACAGGTATGCCACATCACAATTACTTACAATTCCACATGTACACAAAAATATAGCAAGGATGCTCTTCCCAAATTGGGTGAGCCTATCCTCATACAACCACAACATTTACAACACAAGGCTCACACACAATGGGGTTTACAACGATGGATATTCTTGGGTACCATAGCCATTAGAAAAGATGGTCTTGAGGACCTTCTCCAAGGAATCCTCCATATAGATAAAAACAATCATAAAATGAGGGGAAGAATGGATTAATGACCATCCCATATCGATCCCATTTACAATCCCCTTTCAAAATAATTCCCCAATGCATCTAATCCCCTATAGGACCTACTAGGGAACCCCCTGGGACATGGCATTTTACAGATTTCACATTACACCACACATGCCAACAATTTGCAACTAAGGAGAAAGCCTCAAACTAAGTAAAATAAGCTCATAAAATAAAGTTTCAATAAAAATCCCAAAGAGGAAACTATAAGTTAAAGAGAAAAACAAAATAAAGATCAATTGTAGCTACATCACAACATTCCAATCTTAATTCAAAAATGAAATTAAACAAGTCCTTGAGGCAATTCAGACTACCACAACCTTCAAATGGCTAAATAGCCTAATAAAATAAATGTAAAATTCCACATTGCTGACGCATAATATAATAAAACGTCAATCAAGAATACCAATGATTCGTATTTCAATAATAAAATTCACACATTACGAGCACTACGTGACTTTGTTAAGCCACTTAAAGGGAGGAGGGGAATGGTGGTTCTCTAACCACATAAGTATTATAGCATGCAATAACTAGTGGTCCCTGACCACATAAATATGAATAATTAGTGGTCCCTGAGCACATAAATATGCATAGTTGGTGGTCCTTGACCACATAAACATGAATAACTGGTGGTCCCTGACCACATAAATATACATCATTGGTGACCCTTGACCATATGTATATAAGCAACTGGTGGTCCCTGACCATATAAATATGAATCACTGGTGGTCCATATTATTCCATCCTTTACCCATGGGTTATAAACATCAAAGAATAGGTTTTCACTATGAACCAACAAATGTGGCTCTCATATGTGGGGGAGTAGGCCACGGTCAGCATCCATGGGAAGATCACAATGACTCAACATAGATCCTTTATCAGGATTAGGGACAACACCTTGAGCTCGTAATCTCCTGAAGGGATGCCATGTGCCTCTCAACCCCTATATACACTCGTTGACATCATACTCCCATAAGGGGGGGAACCATAGACTAGGGGTACCCATTTAACATACAAATAAGACTAACACAAAGGAATAGATCACATTTCATTTAATAGATACACACTTAACATGTCTTCATAAATTCATAACTAGCTAGCTTACATAAAGGCCATCAAAAAGTTTACACATAGGGGGTCATACTAGACGTCCACCCACCCTTACCCCAAGTTAGATATCCTATATCACATACTTGGGCACAACACATTTACAAGGTTTCCACTTGATACATCACAACACAATACACTTTATGTAGTTCACCACACCATAACACAACATAACACAATGTTTTTACACCCACACACACTTTGGTTACTTTACAACATGATCACTTTTTCTAACCATTTTGTTAACATCTACTCATTTCATAAATAAAAGAATTTGTCAGATGATACATAACTATTTCATAGATATTACTCAAATTTCATAGAAATGGGAATATACATGGTGCATCACACTCTTACCTTATAAATTGGTACCTAAGGTTTCACATCTCGCCAAGCTAAACCTCCATGTTTGGAACTAGCTTTTTTTCCAATTTTGTTCGACTTGAGTTGTCATGTTTACTAATGAGTCTAGGTAAAGGGAAGTTTCATTCTAGTTTACAGAAAATGTTGCAAGGAGGTTTCCTAGTTACAAAGTAATTTGACAACCATCATCATTTGGAACATTGCATCAGAAGGAAATATTACCATTAGCATATAAGATACATGGTACACTATTAAACAACTTATTGTAACACATTAGCCTTCATATATCTTTACAATTTTTCACTTTATATCCTAAGATTGAATCATCTAACACTTGATATATTCTTCATTTTCATGATCACAATTCCCTCCAAATTTATAAGACACAAAGGCAAACCAAGAAGTAGAAAGTACTAAATATTTAACTAGCTTCAATTTTCTTTGATTATACTCATGTGTATATGTTCTTCTAGGTGAATACAAGCTAGGGATAGTAACACACAACAATAATATAAATTTTACTTGCCTATTTTAATGGCTCCTATTTATATGTTTTAATCCACCATTCACATAATTCACTGTACTCACACATAATTCATTACTTGACTAAAAATGAAGCTAACAATTAATTAACCAACGCGAGAGAACTCTACAAATTTTAAGTACAACACTCACTCACTTGCACTACTAATTTCTTTCTAACATCCAAGCTTTCTTATTCTTGCACTATCAAGTCTCTAGTCCTTAACAATGTATAGGAAAATAAAAATGAATAAATTTCCATAGATAGTATTTTAATTGCTAATCTGCATTTAACAAGGTCCTTCCAAAGAGGTCCAAAATTTAACTAACTAGCAAGGGACTCATTTAACACCAAATTATCTAGCCCTTAACTCTCATATCCTAGTTATGACGTTTCATGCATTTTCATCTTTAGCTTGAACTTAGGAAATCATATTCTTTTTCTTGCTACTTTAGTCTTTAACAACATAGCAAAAAGGTTGGTTAGTTTGTATAGTCCCCTTAAATATTCTAGATAATCATTTACTTAAGAACATACTTAAACAAGTTTATAGTTTCACCATTTACTCTAAGATAAGTTGCAACTTTATTTGTTCATCTAAATTGGATTTTCAACACAAAACAAGGTCGTGAGTTATAGTGAACTTTATTGATCATGTAATTTTACTTACAAAAAGTAGATTTTCTTGGGTTTTCAAACACTTAATAAAGGAGCACATTTCAAAAGCTAGGTCATAAACTTAAGTCGCATAAAATTATCTCTAACTGAAGGAAGGGTTAATCAATCCATAGGTGGCATCCTCAATTTACTTTCTATTAAACCTCAATTAGGACTAGGGGTGTTGCAATTACACCAAAATTGAATTTCTTTATTTTATTTTAGTTTAGTTTATTTAATCATTTATTTACATTTTCAAGGGTGGTGTACTTGTCAATCACATTGATTGGTCATAAGTGACACTTAGGAGTGGCCTGCCCTCATCAATCATGGTTTAAAACATGGTAGACATAATTATAGGTCAGATAATAATACCTTTCAAGGTTACAAGGGGTTATGTAATATTTCTAAGTATGACATTCTTATTTAGTGCATAAGACATTACTTCATATCTAATCATTAAACCTATTATTCCTTTTTTATGGTAAACTTGAACTATCTATTTATTTTTAATCCCTACATAAGGTTTACTAGGGAAAAACTTCAATCGATCTTCTACAACAATTCATTATGGCCACAAATATTAAATGAAATGATTAAACCTTCCCAAGGTTCAACTATGCAATTCACCCCACCAAGATCATACTATGTTGTCCATAATAATTAATAATTTTTTTTATAATTGAGATTAATGTCCTTCTAAAACTATGGGTGTGCAAGGTGCCAAAAATTTGGGTTTCCATAAAAATGGATATTAAGGTGCTTGCATTTTCCCACTAGCTTATTAAACTCCTTATAATCATGTTTTAACATCGCCTACCTTTTAAGGTCCGGAATAAAGAATGACAAATAGTTACGAATTTGACTTGATAATTCTCATTAATTCAACTATTATCCTCTCTTGACATTCACATTATCTGCAAGAAAATGATGATCCTATGGGTTTGGTCTTCGCAAGATTGTGTTTCTTGTGGCTAATTATCATTAGCCAAGTATCCCATAAGGTCATATCTTAATTCACATATTTTTACACATCTTAAGTAAGGTGGTTTATTGAAATTAGATTTCAATGCCCAACATAAGGTTAACTTGCAAAATTTATTAATTAGGTTCCAATTTAAGAACTAATTGATTCACATGTTTCCAAATTTCACAATGTACAAGATTAAAAGACCCTGTTGGCAACACACGGGAAGAAAACTAAGAGAGGGGGGGTGAATCAGTTGTCACACAAATTAAACTTATTAAACTTATTCTCAGATCTAATAAATAAACATGCAAGCATAAACCATCACCACATCAGAAACAAACATAACACCAAGATTTTTTTTTCTGTGGAAACCCTATAATTAGGGGAAACAACCACAGTGGAGGTTAGTCCACAAGATTATACTTTGTTGAAAGTATAAATAATTATAAATGGGGAATGCACATGCATTTAGGTGCACTGCTTAGAGCTCACTACTCAAATACAAAAAGGATTACTGCCCAATGGAAGACACATTGTCTTACAAAAACATTTAGATTACATTTGCAATATTTTGAATTGAGAAAATAGCATCTGCTAATGCCTGATTATAGTTCTGGTTAATCACATAAACCTTGCTCACTCTTCTTCACACTTCTTCACAGTCTGCCTTTGTCTTTGAAAAATTAGAACAATATTCATGCACATAATGCCTTCAAATGGTAGAAACAATCGATCATAAATATCCACAACTAGAGATAACATCATCTACATGTTGGCTTCAATAAAATATAAAATGTGTACAAACTATCGGCCCAATCCATAAATAAATATCAATGTGAATCAACCAATGTTGGCCACAAAATAGTGAAGACCCAAAACAACATCCCTGAACACAAAACACCTCCAAAAATTATGCCTTGAAGATTCACAACACACTACAATCACCCTGTTGGCCATGAACAAGAAAAATATGAACTCACAAAAGAAAATCACCAATCGTGAGCACAACGATCCATGCAGATGTGCAAAACATGATCTAGAAACATCCAAAAGCATCACGAATCACCACATAAGCATCCACAACAACTCAAATTACTAGAATCACATCATCATCTTTCAGGAACACCAACTGAAGCAACAAAAAACTATCAGAACACAGATACTCATAACTTGATCAAATCTTCATGTGGATCTCTGAAAATTTACGTGGATAAACAAGATATACTTGACAACAAACCCTTTAATCCACAACCTCTAATCATCAAGATATTGAGCTAGCCAACATACTGAACTCCATTGCATTACTAACAACCTGCAACTTATTTTATTACAATTTTCTCAATATCCTTGACATATAAAACCTTAAAGACATTAATGCCAATAGTGTTGACATTAATGACAACCACATATTAGCAACATCCAACAATCTCCCCCTTTGGCATTGATGGAAACACATGATGTGAAAAACACCATCAACGCAACTATCTCTTAGCACTTTCTCCCCCTTAGATTTTGACTCTTCTCCCCAGATAATTCATAGTTTTTCACATGACTCTTCTCCCCCTTTGACATCAATGACAAAGATACACATTATATTTCTCCACACAAGCTCTGAACCACATTTTTTATCTGACTACCCCCTTGAGTAGTAGACACCACAACATCAATTTGGATCAAGATATGACTGTGAAATGCACAAACTAATGCAAGCCAATGCATCTTAGTTATGATTAGGAGGGGTAATCACCCCTAGTTTTCCTATGAGATACTCAAAAGTATCCTTAGGAAATGGCTTGGTAAAGATATCTGCAATTTGTTCCTTAGTGGGAACATACTCCAATCTGACTTCCTTTTCATTCACCTTCTCTCTCAAAAAGTGAAACTTGATAGATATATGCTTGGTTTTTTAATGCAGCACCAGATTCTTAGAGATGTTAATTGCACTTGAATTATCACAAAATATAGAAATAGGTTCATCATACACAACTCTGATATCTTTCAACATCTGCTTCATCCACAATAGTTGAGTACAATTGTTAGCAACAACAATGTATTTTACCTTTGCATTAGATAAAGAAATGGAATTTTGCTTCTTACTTAATCATGAAATCAACTTCTTTCCCAAGAAAAATACACCACCACTAGTACTATTTATGTCATTCACATCTCCTTCCCAATCAACATCAGTAAAGGCACTCAAAGTAAAGTCATCTTCTTTAGGATACCATAGGCCAAAATCAACTATCCCCTTTAAGTACCTAAAAATCCTCTTCACAGCTGTCACATGAGATTCCTTAGGATCGGCTTGAAATCTTGCAACAATGCATACAAAATTCATGATATCAGGTCTAGTTTGAGTCAAATAAAGCAATCCACCAATCAACGATCTGTATCTAGTCTGGTTTTTTTTAGGTGAATCATCATCTTCTTTTAACTTACATCCGGTCACTATAGGTGTACCAAATAGCTTTGAATCTTCCATATCAAACTTCTTTAGCAATTCTTTCACATACTTGGACTGAGATATAAAGATCCCTTTATCTAGCTGAGTAATTTGCAATCCCAAAAAGAATTTCATTTCTCTAATCATAGACATCTCAAACTCACTCTGTATCTCATCAACAAACTTCATGCACAAACTATCATCTCCTCCAAAAATGATATCATCAAAAAAGACTTCTATAATCAAATCTTTATCATGATCAATCTTGAAATACAAATTACTATCAGTAGTACCTTTATTAAATCCAAGTTTCATTAAATACTTGTCCAATCTGGCATACCATGCTCTTGGGGCTTGCTTGAGTCCATACAATTCTTTCTTCAACCAAAAAACCATATCTCCTTGATCAGTCAATTGAAATCCATCAAGTTTCTCAACATACACTTCTTCTAGTTCACCATTTAGAAATGCTGACTTGACATCCATCTGATAAACCTTGAAGTTTTTGTAAACAACATAAGCAAGAAATAGTCTCACAACTTCAATTCTAGCAACAGGGAAAAAAGTTTCTTCAAAGTCATTTCCTTCCATTTGAGAATATCCTTTACACACCAATCTTGCTTTGTTTCTAACAACTTCACCTTGCTCATTTAGTTTATTTTGAAAGACCCATTTAGTCCCAATTACATTTTTGTCCTTAGGTCTAGGAACAACAATCCATGTATTATTTTTCTCAATTTGCAGTAGCTCCTCTTTCATTGCTTCCACCCAATGTTCATCTTTGCATGCTTCATTGACACTATTAGGCTCGGTCTTTGAAATCAGACAGTATTCTTTTGCAATTCTTCTCCTAGTTTGAACACCTTTGTTCTTATCACCAATAATCTGATCTTTTGAATGATTTAGTCTTACATGCCTTGGAGTCTTGGGATGTTCTTGAACTTCAGGCTCTTGTGATCTCACTTCTACACTTCACTAGTTCTTTCCTCTTGATTTTCCTAATTCATCGAAATGATCTGAAATTGATTTGGAGTCTAGAATTTCTTTCCTTTATCTAAACTATCATTTTGATCATCTGAATCATATCCACAGGTTTTGGATGGTCTGACTATTTCTTCATCAAACTTGACATTAGCACTTTCAATTACTTTCCTCAATCTCTTATTGTAGCACTGGTAGGCTTTACTTTTAGTAGAATAACCAAGAAATATTCCTTCATCACTCCTAGCGTCAAACTTTCCTATATCTTCATCTCTTTTGATATAGTATTACTTCCAAAGATTTTGAACTATCTAACAATAGGCTTATAACCATACCATAGCTCATAAGGAGTCTTACCAGTATCACCTTTGACTTGTACCCGTTGAGAATGTAAACATCAGTACTCACAACTTCTCTCCAGTAGATATGAGGAACATTTCCTTCCAGCATCATAGTCCTAGCAACTTCTTCAATTGTCCTGTTCTTTCTTTCCATAACTCCATTTTGTTGAGGGGTTCGTGGTGCTGATAATTTTCTCTTTATCCCATGCTCTTCAAAAAATGAATTAAACTCACTGGAAGTGAATTCACCACCTCTATCTGATCTCAAACATTTAATCTTCAGACCTGTCTTAGTCTCAACCACAGCCTTAAAAATATTGAATTTCTCCATAGCTTCATATTTTTCCCTTAAGAAAGTAACCCACATCATTCTAGAATAATCATCAATGAGTAACATGAAATACTTGCATCCTTGTAAGCTTCTGACTATAGAAGGACCACACAAGTCAGTATGCACAAGCTCCAACACTTCATTTGAACAATATTGTTTGCTCCAAAATGAAACTCTAGTTTGCTTCCCTAATTGACATTCCTTGCATATAGTATTGGTAGGTTTTATCATCTTAGGAAGATCTCTCACAACCTGAGTAGAACTTGTCTTGATAATATTTTCAAAGTTTACATGACTCATTCTTGTATGCCACAACCAACTTTCATCAACTTGAGCAATCAATGTAACTCTTACTAGCAGCATTTAGGTGAAAGATAATACCTTTTTTTGTTGTACCTGATGCAATCACATTTTTAAAATTCCCCAATATTTTGTAGTTTCCATCCTTGAATTGAAGATTGTATCCCTTGTCATCCATCTTTCCAACACTTAAGAGATTATGCTTCAAACCTTCCACATATAGAACATCATTAGTATTTTGCTTACCATCAAGAGAAATTGATCCTCTGCCACAGATTACACCAGCTTTGTCATCACCAAATCTTACAAAACCACCATCATACTTTTCCAAGCTCAAAAATTTACTTTTATCACCTATCATGTGATGAGAGCATCCACTGTCAATCACCCATTCATCTTTTTCTTCAACTCTGGCAGCTAGGGCTTTCTCCACATTTGTGCAACTAGTAGATTCAGTAGGTACTAGATCATTTTCCTTGATAGAAATAAATACCCATTCATCCTCACTAACATTTCCTTTGTCAGATTCATCATCTGTCACACCTTTATCAACAACAAAATAACACTTTCTTTGGAATCTAGGATTGTTAGGTCTTGGCTTAGGAACTCTTTTCGGACACCTTAAGGCAAAGTGACCTATCTTATTGCAAGAAAAACATTTAATAGGAAATTTCCCTTTATACTTACCTTCTCCTCTAGCTTCCCTCTTGACAATAAGTGCCTCAAGCTCATCTAGTTTTCTCTCTTCTTCTTCAATCTCTCTCATTTCCTCCTCATACTTGAACACCTTTCTAGAAGAACTTTCAGCCGGATCATATCTTTGCTTATCTTTTCTGGAGATAGTAGCTTTGAATGTAGATTTTGTCTTAGGAAGAGCATCACCAAACTCACTTAACTCAAAAGCAGTAAGCTTACCAATCAACATATCTCTAGTTACATTTTTCACAGTCTGGATCTCCTCAATAGCAATAGCTTTGGATTTGTATGCAGTAGGCAAAGATTTGAGCACTTTAGCAACAATCTCTAATTCTTCCAATGTTCCACAAGTACATCTGATACTACACAAAAGTTCATTCACTCTCTGCATAAAAGAAGTAATGTTCTCATCATCACACATTCTCAACATTTCATATTTCCCTTTCAGAATTCACAACTTAGCAATCTTCACATGAGCATCACCTTCATACAAAGTTTCCAAATTTTTCTAGATCTCATAAGTAGTCTTTAGATCCATTACATTTTTCACCTCAGAATCAGTCAGAGCACTCAACAATGCTTCCTTATCCCTGATATTGTCCTCGACATCCTTAATCTCAATTGAAGTAGAAGGACCATTATGTGGGATGATATACCTATTCTTTGTAATTGTCCAATAGGGTTCACCAATGTATCTCAAATGACACTCCATTCGAGTCTACCACAAAGAATAATTTGTTCCATCAAATCTCAGACTATCCTTCTTATATGTTTCCATCGTGGATCACCTCAAGCTATTAAACTTCTTTCTAGGAACCTGCTCTAATACCAATTATTGGCAACACAAGGGCAGGAAATTGAGAGGGGGGGTGAATCAGTTGTCACAGAAATTAAGCGTATTAAACTTATTCTTAGATCTGATAAATAAACATGAAAGAATAATTTTTCACCACATCAAAAATACAAATAACACCAAGATTTTTTTTACGTGGAAACCCTGTTAGGGGAAAAACTATGGTGGAGGTTAGTCCACAAGATTATACTCTGTTAAAAGTATAAAGAATTACAAATGGGGAATGCACATGCATTCAGGAACACTTCCTAGAGCTCACTGCTCAAATACAAAAAGAATTATTGCCCAAAGGAAGACACATTGTCTTATAGAAACATTTGGATTACATCCACAAGATTTTGAACTGAGAAAATAGCATTTGCTAATGCCTAATTACATTTTTGGTTAAGCACATAAACTCTGCTCACTCTTCTTCACACTTCTTCACACTCTACCTCTATCTTTAAAAAATTACAACATTATTCGCACACCATGCCTTCAAATGGTAGAAACAATCGATCATAAATATCCACGACTAGATATAACATCATCTACACGTTGGCTTCATTAAAATATAAAATGTGTACAAACTGTCAGCCCAATCCATAAATAATTATCAATGCGATTCAACTAATTTCATCCACAACATAGTGAAGACCCAAAACAACATCCTTGAACATGAAACACCTCCAAAAATTATGCCTCAAAGATCCACAACATGCTACAATCACCCTGTCGGCCATGAACAAGAAAAATATGAAATCACAAAAGAAAATCACCAATCGTGAGCACAACGATCGATGCAGACATGCAACACACAATTGAGAAACATCCACAAGCATCATGAATCACTACATAAGCATCTACAACAACTCAGATTACTAGAATCACATCATCATCTTTCTGGAACACCAACTGAAGCAACATAAAACTGTTAGAACACATATACTCATAACTCAATCAAATCTTCATGCGGATCTCTGAAACTTTACGTGGATAAACTGGATATACTAAAAAACAAACCCTTTAATCCACAAGCTCTAATCATCAACATACTAAGCTAGCCAACATACTGAACTCCACTACATTACTGACAACTTGCAACTTATTTTATTACAATTTTCTCAATATCCTCGACATATGCAGCCTTAAAGACATTAATTCCAATAGGGTTGACGTCAATGATAACCACATATCAGCAACATCCAACAGACCTATATTAATCCCAAAGTACCCAATGTTTCAACCTGGGCTCTAATACCAAATGTAATGCCCCAAAAAAAAAACATCAAGAAAACCTTGCCAATTTTTTTTTTGGAGATACTAATGGATTTCTCTCACCAAAGCACTACCTTGCATACACAACCAATCTAACATCCTCACCAGCCTCTTACTCGATGGATTTCCCACACAAGAGATACTTTCCTCTTAAGGTTAGAAGCATTGACTATACTCATAGAGGGTAGACTATCTACTACAACGCCTAAGCAACCACTCACTCAAAGGGTAGAGTCACTGCGAGGGCTAGAGGATAGAGCAACACCAAGGCCTCTCAACTTCCATTTATATTTACCCCGCCACTTTAAGGGAAAAGTGCATATTTTTAATGATCGTAGTATCATTATTAACATTTCTCTAACAAACTAATCATAATATCTTACTTACTAACGTTAGCGAAAACATTGACATTTACAATGTTGATCTTTAATACTAATATTGTAGTTAGCATCATAATGCTTTATCTTGCTCACATGGTATTCTTACTAGGAAAGTTGTGAGTAATTGCAACTATTTGCAATATTCATATCATCCTAGTAATAATCATTAATTTGCTACTCTTAGTTGATCTATATTTGAATATTAGACTTATTAATTATGTTTGACCATTATAAAATGGTAAGGTTATTGTTTGATAGACAATTAGACATTGCTAATAAGGATATTGGTGTTGATGGTCAGACATTAAATCTTTACCTAGACCGCATGCAATCCGGATTGTAATACTAAAATAATGATTTAAACTTTGACTATCTTTATTTAATACTTCCACCTAAATACTAATATTATAATTATGTCTCAGAGTAGTCCAGTAGTCCTATAATTGTCTTCTAGACCAAGTAACCATAATGGTAGTACATCACAGAGTTTACATTAACAATACACTTATTCACTTGTCTGTACATTCAAGAATGGGAATACTACTATAACTTGGTAACTTGTCTTTTTTTTTCGGTAGGAGTGTTATCCTTCTATCTACACTTCGCAAAAGAAGATGGCATTATTAATATCCATCTTAAATGCTAATACTCTTACTCCTCTTAATGTAGTTTCTTTCAAGCAATGTCTTTATACTTTGTGTATACTTGTTAGGGTTCAAATTTTACATACAAATCCATACCTTAGTGATGATTAATTAGGATTAAAAAAGAAAATCGATTTATAAAGAAAATAAAGAGTATTAATATTAAGTCGTGAAAGATAAAATGTATATAATTTTGAATATTCTTTTAAACATTAAAATTATCTTCCTAGATTATATGCTTATAATGATTTGATTTGCAACTTTAAGCAGTACCGATACCAACGATTCAGTGTGGAATAATAAGTACTAGGTACAAATATTTTAAGTTCACTTCCTTCTTTTAAATTTCTCTCATCCATTCAGTCAATAACATTATTTATATTTACTCATTTGATTTAATGTAAGCACACCATTTATAAAATTAATGGTTAACTACATATTGTTAACTTAATTCCTCTAGCATAAATTTTCTAATTTCACAAAATAGTTTATTGAAATGTATAAATTTGTTTAGTATATACTATATTAATTTCATTCTAAAGATTATTATACACAAAACTGAAGATGATAGTTAAGGTGATTTGTTTCTCCTTAGTGATGCAAGGTATAAAATACTCGATAGCATGAGGAGTGAGTTGATGGAGTCAGTTTTAATTAGCTTCCACAACTCCTTTGTATGATGAATTCATTGATATATTTTTTTTATTGACTCACCACATCTCTCATGTGCATTCACTCTGCATTAAATACTTATTGTGTCAATTGACCATTCTAAATAGAGAATAAATTGCAATGTTAGAGATGAGATTAAAATGTATAAGGGAGAGAGTTGTACATAAACTAATATCATACCTAAGAAGAGCTTCACCATGGTAGATGGTGCCTAAACACACCTCTAAACCTCATTCCTACCAAAAGCTTTATATGATTACAAGATACATTACAATTTTTTTTAAAAGAAACTTTCGAACACCTTAACCTTCTTCTAGGAAAACGTGGCAACTGGAAAATTAATGTAAGTCTACCCCCAATACCTATGTGCCCTTGCACCAAATAGACCATGGTAATAAAAATGACTTCAAATTACCAGCTTACACTAGCCCTATGTGGGGACTACATATTTAATCAACCTTGCCCTAGTTTTGACACATCAAACTTCTCTTCATAGCTCTAAATTATCTATTGCATACAATTCACTTTTTTTTTTTAGTTGGGCAGAGGGTAATGAACCAACGACCGTACTGAAGAGGTGTGACCTACAAAGGTGTGTTTTCAGACACTAATGCTGCTAGTTGATCTATAGAAGTTTTTTTTTTTTTTGAGTTTGCTTCCAATTCTCTAGGTTGAGGACCTACACCATACTCGCCCTCCCATGCTACCAAACCATGGGTATGTAAAGAGGAGGCAAAACAGGCCGCCCTCATGAAGCTAGAGGTCCAAAGTGGATTTGTGGCTTCCTACTGAGGCTACATGTCCAACAAGTTGATGCTCCCTAGATCGAGCTTCCAATCTCAGGCTTTGGAGTTTCAAAGGAATCTCAAATATTTATTTACTAATTTTAGTATAATGTGAAAACATCTTATTTTCTCAAGTTTTAGTCTTGATTACTAGGTGTTTCTAGGTTATGGTGTAAACCTGAAAAAAATACATATGTTATATGAGTCAAACCCAGATGGGGAAGACCACATTCCTCTTGGGACCTTTTATGGAACTGATATATAGCTCTCCATAAAATCCACAACTTTATTTTACATTCACTCCAAATTCAGCCTAATAGAAGGAGTGTTCAATTACAATTTTTCTTGTAGAAAGAAAAGAATAATAAATAAATAAAAGTAGAGCAACTACCAAGACTAGATATAGGGGATTTCTAAATAGATACCCAACAACATATTCTCTAGAGTGGATCTATTTGTAAGTATTTAATTTTCTACATACATTACATATGATTTTAGACACAAATATTTTCAAGAATAACTCAATCCCAACAAATACAGAGGTAAAAGAGCTTCCATGTGAAATTGCATTACAGGTGATAATAATAGAATGCTTTGTGGCCCATTTACACACTCATATAGTAAAAAGGTCATCAAATAAAACATAATTTTTTTCATTTTCTGTACATTCTTCTTTTCACATAGGTATTAGAACTTTTTTGCAGCTTCTTCCAACAGATGTAGTATAACTATTTTTTATCTAACACATATGATTGTTTCCCAACTGAGCAGATGGTGTGGATATTCTAGCAATAAACCTAAAATTTAAATAGTCAATGGGAAGGAAAAATCTCACCAACCTTCCATATTGGGATCATTAAGCTACTGAGAGCTCTAGCCAACCCCCAAGCCAAGAGTAATCACCAAGGACCCTCACAACCAAATTTATGCAACCAAGGATCATAAGGAAGACAGTTCATAGGTATTTTACACCACAACATAGATTCACAAGTGGGTCTTATCTCAAGGAGGACCAACCAACACATGGGACTTAATACCTTCCCAGGAAATGTTTTCCCACCTATGCTAGCAACAACTACTACAAAACTTGCAACAACAACTAACGAGAACATTTAGCAACCTTGACATATATTGTACAACAAGAAAAACAATAGTATACAACAAGAACAACCATTTTAAAACAAACAGTTCAAAAGCAATAATAGTTTTAAGACACATAGTACCTACCTCTTTCCCTGCATCACAACCATGGAGGTTCCCCAATTTTCCTCAACAATGGCTATCCAACCCCTCTAGAAAATAACCTAGATGACCTTTTTATCTTTTCCCTTAAAGCCCTAACCCTAAACACTCGGGTGGGGATTTCCCAATTCACCTAATTCCCCCTTTCTTCATTTAACATTATAATGATTACTAACACATTACAAAATACATAGCTCAATAATCATATTCTTAACACATTACTTCAAAATATGAGGTGGAATAACTAGGGTCTTGGTGATCCTCTTGCCTTCCATTGACCATTTATAATCCTGCATGCTTTCATCCTTGTCAATACTCCAAAATGAAATAATTTAAATCAAATATCAATTGAGCGATAATTAAATTTTCTTACCTTGATCAGTTGGATGATTGTAGTCCAAATCTTGAACATTTGCATGCAACTTCTTATCACTTAATGTTAGCAATATATATCATGGTAATTATGCACATACTCCGCTTAAATCCATTATATCCAAGTAACTTAGTCATCATATTCATATAGGTCACTTGAATGTTTGAAATAACATTCTTTATATATAATTTCATTATACTTATAAAAATGGTTGTCAAGAAGAAGTAACTTATTAACAAATTAAATGATAATTCACATGATTATTCGTACTATAAATATATATACCTTCTTTCAAGTTGAATGTATTCTCCATACTATCTAAATTACAACACATAGTTAGTTAGCCATGCAAGGTATACTACCTCTAAAGAGAACAACAATATATGAACTGACATTCAAAATACCCACTTTAACAAGTTAATGGAATTAGTACCACAATAGCATGATGAGTTTTTACAACAATATTGACCTTTTGGTAATATTTAAGAATCACAAAAATCCTAAATTCTATAATGGTAATGATTTATAGGCTATCCCTTCTTCTAATCTAACCTCAAGATAAACAACCATATATGAAAATAAATTATTGTAGATCACTATTTCCCGTGATGAATTCCACCCTTGCCAATCTAGATATTTGAAATATTATAAATATATGATGTGCAACCAATTTCATGAACTATGGGTACAAGGTACATTAATAAGACTCTTGAATCTGACAATCGCTTTGCATGATGAAGTTTCAAAGATATGAATGTATGGTACAAAAGTAATCATAACATCCTATGATATAGACCAGATACAACACCTTAATTAGATAACCAAACCATGTACATAACATGTTCCTCATTACTTCTAGATTGTATAGTCCATTAATTTAATTTAGGTAATGATCGCTAAAAGGGGAAATCCTACCAATTGTACAATTAGAGTAATTGCAACTATCATACAAAGAGGTGGGGGTCTTACAATTTCTTTTTAAGCACCAATTTGAAATTATCTAATTATGAAAGCTTTGAAAATTCATTTTAGTTTCACTAAAATCAAAATGTTCATTTTTTGGGTTCTTTTTAAGCACCAATTTGAAATTCTTAACTATGAAAGCTTTGAAAAATTAAAATTCTTCGATCATTCATCTTCCCTACAATAAATGCATTTTTTTTGGGATAAACACTAGTTATACTTCTACAACTCATGCATAAACAACATTAGCACCTGTCAAACATTCAAATTAGGTACCCATTAGTGTTAGAAATTGAAAATTAGCTTTCAACTTTTGGACAAAACTTAACCAGGAAAAAGTGAAAGAAAAAGTCAATAGCAGCCTCTATTAGAAAGAAAAAGTGCAAGAAAAAGTTAAAAGCGACCTCTTTTTTTAAGCAGAAGCAGCCTAAAAGTTCAATTGTGCCTCTATATTTTTGCAAAAGTGCTACAATAAGTCAAAAGCGCAAAAAACAATGTCAACTATGTGAAAAACATGAAGTCAATTGCAAATTTTTTTTGCAACCTGTGCATGAAGATTTCTCCAATGCGCTTTTGGAACCTAAAACATCAAATTTAGCTCAAAAAATGATTAGTGCTAAGGACCATGGTCCCATCGTGTGTGCCAGAATGTGTAAGGGGGATATCAGGAAGATGCAAAAAGATCTAATTGGTGAATTATAAACTAATCTAAACAAAAAAATGCTAATGATTCATGCCCATTACTCACGAAATGTAACTATAAAATCAAGAATTCAAGAGTGAAATTGAAAAAAATCAATAATAATGAATTCAAAATAAAATAGCTTTACCATCTCGTGTTGGAGTGTGTTGAACATGAAGATGTTGGGTTGTTCGTATCAATGTGAAGTCTCTGTGATTGTTTGTGAGAAATATTGAAGAACGTGTGTGTGTTGATTGAAGATGTGTGTTAGAAGATGTCAAAAGCTTGATTAAGATCTTTGCATTACTTCTTTATGTGAATGATATTGATTCTCTGATCATTTTGAGAAGAAAGAGGTGTTGAAAATTGAGGTGTTTTCTTAGCTTAATACTTTGTAAAACTTTAAGACTGCTGATCTAAATATGCTTTCCTTATTACAAATTATTTGTGGGTGATTATCTAATTAATTCATTTTATCATTTGTAGAATGAAGACATAAGGTTGTAGAAGAATTAAATAGAAGAATAGAAGATACACAACATATACCGTGGAGAAACCCTTTCGGGAAAAAACTCCACCAAGAATCAATGTATTATTTAATCTCAGAATAAGATTACAATAATTCCAATCCTTGCTTGAGATTGTTCTTTTTCCTTCAACAGATCTTCTTCACAACCTACAATAAAAATTGATAATAACTCTCTTCAACTTGCTTGAGATAAATAGGCATTAATCAACTTTGTAAACTCCAAAAGAGTTACAATTACAATGCTCAATCCCTATCCCTAAAAGGTACGCCTATCTCTTGCAAGAAAAGTTATGTCGTGAAGAACAATATCAAATCTTCATCTTCATCCATTTGGGTGTCCCAAACTAAAGTAGTAACTCAACCTTTATTCCATAAATATCTTCAAGGCTTCATCCTCAAAGTAGGCATCCAAGAGTGGGCCCACTTAACGTAGCCTTCTAAAATATCTTAACATGCAAAGGAGTTAATTCCAAGAAGCCAACTTGGGTACCCAAGTTGGGTCCAAGTCATTTCTTGTTAACTGAAACATTTCTCTCCACCATTCATGCAAGAATGGTCATCCCCTGTTAACTGAAGGTAGTCCCTATTATCAGTCATGCAACTCAAGTCATTAGTCATGCATTCCAAGTTAACTGAAGTCAACTAGCATTCAACTAAAACTAACTAAAGATAACTAAACCATAACTGAATTGAATTGAATTGAACTAAACTAAACTAAACTGATTATAAACTGAACTAATATGAACTGAACTGGACTAAACTTCATGCATATAAACATCAAACCCTAACTCCTAAGATCTTTACATGCATTCAAAAGTGTTATCTTTTACTCCAAAAAGTTAACTTAACTCAAGATGAGTTCCACCTTCCATGTGGGTGCCCCATATGCTCCTATTATTTAGGAACTCATCTTGGACGCTCGCACATGCTCCTATTATTTATAATTAATTACAAATGTTAATTAACATGATTATTTCATCCAAAATTAATCTCTTTCTAATCCTAGTGTTGGAGAAAACTTTCCAAGGACTTAGGAGATACATGAAATAAATAAGGTTTAGGATTGTAATTAAATGGCATCCTACCAGCTCAGTTGGTTAAGGTGTTCCCTGTAGCAGGGTGCCCACCATGGGTTCGACTCTCCGGCACTCCTGTGGTACCGGTTGGTGTGTCCCGCCAGCATTTCCGGTCACGGTAAAAAGTTTACCGATGGTAGGGGTTATATGGGGGGCCATGCTGCACCTGATTCCCCTCGTTAAAAAATAAAAAATAAAAAAATGGCATCCTATTTCCAACATTCTCCCACTTGACATTATACATTGCAAATATTCTAAACAAGGAATAATTATACATCAAGTACAAAACTTAAGGCCAATGGCCTTCTTGCACCAACTAATAAATCGATGCCAACTTCAAATGCAACCTGCATAATCATGAAGCTCCAAGAAAATGATTAAAACCAAGAGAACTTATATGAAGGAACTAGTTTCATAAGATAATCTATAACATTAATTAAAGTGTTGACTTTCTCAATTAATACCTTCCCACTCTCAACCATTTCTCGCACAAAGTGATACCTAACATCAACATGCTTAGTACGAGCATGATACATAGGATTTTTGGCTAAACACATAGCACTCTAGCTATCACATTCAAGTTTAACTTACTTGCAATTAAAACCAATACCTTTACCAAGTCTCTATATCCAAACTGCCTCTTTGGAGGCATGTGAAACCACCGTGTGTGTTGAACTCATGTTCAACCAAGGTGTAGGCTCCCTTGTCTTTTCTGTTGAAAATAGATTTTCTTACTAGTAACTATTCCAACATATATCTCTTACCATAAGAGAACTCAAGCCTCACCTATTTCTCCAAGTATCCATGAGGGCCTATAACCAACCAATTCATGCCAAACTCCAAATGCAACACAACACTTTCATGAAGTAATCAAGCAAATGATTAATGTACCCAATACTTAAGAGAACTACACAAGATCAATGTCAAAGCTCCAATATTGAACATAAACATGACATCCATGATCTAACCATCTCCTCCTAGGAGATCACATGCACCATAACACACTTAAATATGCTAGTCTCAAGAGAAAAATTCCAAAATCTAAATGTAACAAGAGTAAACCATGACATAATAGCAACCACTCTTAACCAAGAAAACATATCCCCAATCACCTAAAGATGACCTTACCAATGATTCATCCATGTCACTGCCAACAACTCCCACTGAACTGTGGTACCGAGTCACACATGGCATCATGACTACCATCCTCTCTATGAAGATCACTCTGAAACATGAAGCAAAGAGTTATCACAAACAATATTAGCTGAAATAACCAATGCATCATTACTATCATCTGAGGATTCCTTTGTAGAAGAATTAGAACTCTCTTTCTTGTTCTTACAATCCTTCTTCACATGTCCCGGTTTCCCACAGTTCCAACACTTTACCTTACTTCGTCCTTCTAACTTACCCTTCCCTTCCTTGTCTCCCTTAGGTTGTTGGATGTTGTGGATGTGTTGCTAATATGGTCATTGATGTCAACACTATTAGCATTTGGTGTATTAGAGGTTGTATATGTCGAGGATATTGAGAAAATTGTAAAAGAAAGTGTTCTAGGTTCCTAGTGGAACTATGCAGGTCATGAAGGCGTCTTGTTCTTTACATTGAAGTTCAACTGTTGTGGATTAAAGGGTTTTTTACTGAGTGTATCTAGATTATCTACTGAAAGTTTCAAAGGTCCGTGTATAGATTTGATTATGTTATGGTCTGACAATGTTTTTGTGGTCTTTGTCAGTGTTCCTAAGTAAAGTTTGTGTGATCTGTAAATCTCAGTTGATGTGGATGTTTCTCTATTGTTTCTTGGTGCTCTTGGACGTTTCTAGATCGTGCTCTATCTTTGTGGTACATCCACATTGATCAGTGTGTTTGTGGTCAAATATTTTTCTCTGTATATTTGGTTTTTCTTGTTCTTGGCCGACATGATGATAGTAGCGTGTTGTGGTTCTTCGAGGTGAAATTCATTTTATTACTTTTGTATTGGAGTTATTAATTTGGGTCCCCACTATGTTGTGACTGACCTTGGTGGATTCAATTTTAAAAATTTATTTGTAAATTTGTGCTCACATTGAAAATATGTTTTATTTTCTTGGTCGACTAAGTTATTGATAAAAACTCATGTAGCGAATATATAAGAGCAACTATTTCATTGGTGTAATGTGTGTAAGTGTGTGCTGGAAAGGTGTTGAGTGTGCTCTTATGTGTGTATGTGCAAATATCATTCGATTACAGAGAAAAGTGTGAAGTAGTTTGTGAAGGATTTTTCTTTCCTTAATTGGAACTGTAATCAGGCTTGTGGAGAAGCTATTTTCTTAGTTCACACTCTCTGAATTTTGATCCTATTCTATATTGTTGGGCAATGAGCCCCTTCTATAATTGAGCAGTGAACTCTAGGCAGTGTTCCTGAATGCATGTGCATTCCCCTTTATTGATTTCATTATACTTTTAACAAGATATAATCTCGTGGACTGACATCCACCGTGGTTTTTCCCCTAACAAGGTTTCCACGTAAAAAATCTTGGTGTTATTTGTCTCTCTGATGTGCTAATTGCTTATGGTTAACTGCTTATTCATTAGATCTGAGATTAAGTTAAGTAAAGTTTGAAAATTTTATTATTTTGTGACAACTATCCTTGTTTTTCCAACAATTGGTATCAAAGAAAGTTCCTCTGAAGAAGTCTAAAAGCTTGAGGTGATTCGAGATGGCAACATTCAAGAAGGAAAGTCCAAGATTTGATGGAACTAACTACTCACTATGGAAAGTCAGGATATAATGTCACCTAAGGTGTATTTGTGAAGCCTACTGAAAGATTACAAAAGATCCATATGTTATTCCTTAGAATGGTCCCTCCACTACTGATGAGATCAAAGATGTTGGAAATAATATCAGGGTTATTGAAGCTTTGGTGAGTGCTCTAACATATTCAGAGATGGCTAATGTGGTAGGACTACAAATAGCTCACGAGGTTTGGATGAAGTTGGAAAATTTGTATGAAGCAGATGCACAGGTGAAGATGGCTAAGCTACAAAGTTTAAAAGGAAAGTATGAGAATTTGGAGATGGGTGAAGATGAAAATATCACTTCTTTTATGCAAAGAGTAAATGAAATAGTGATGGGTATTACATGTGTCGGTGGTTCTCTGGATGAGGATGAAATTGTGGCCAAGATACTCAAATCCTTGCCTCCCTCCTACAAAGTGAAGGTTCATGCTATTGAAGAGCTCGGATCAGTAACAAAAATTTTAAGAGACATGCTGGTTGGTAAGCTTGTTGCTTTTGAATTAAGTGAATTTGGTGAATCTATTCCAAAAACTGAATCTACATTCAAGGCTACTATATCCGGAAGTAACAAGCAAAGATATAGTCTAGGAGAATGTTCTAGAAAGATATCCAAGTATGATGAAGAACTGAAGCAGCTTGAAGATAAAGAAAGAGAGGTAGAAGAATTAGATGCATTGATTGTAAATAAAGAAGGCAGAGGAAAAGGTAAGTATGAAGGAGTGTTACCTATTAAATGTTTTTCATGTAGTAAAATAGGTCATTTTGCATCAAGATGGCTTGAAAGAGTCCCTAGAACTAAGCCTATCAAGTCTAGATTCTAAAAGAAATGTTACTTTGCTAAAGGAGTGACTGATGATGAGTGTGATAAAGATACTAGAAATGAAGATGAATGGGATCTCATTGCTACCGTTGAAAATAGTCTTGTGGCTACTGAATCTACTAAAAATGAGAAGGCTCTTGCAGCTCGAGTTGAAGAAAAGGATGAGTGGGTTATTGATAGTGGACGCTCACATCATATGACTAGTGATAAAAAAAAAAATTGTAAGTCTAGAAAAGTATGATGGTGGTATTGTAAGATTTGGGTACAATGCTGGTGTGATTCGTGGCAGAGGTTCTATTTGTGTTGGTGGTAAGGATAATACTAATGATGTTGTTTATGTTGAAGGCTTAAAGTACAATCTTTTGAGTGTTGGACAGATGGTGGGAAAAGGCTATGATCTACAATTCAAAGATGGAAGATGCAAGATACGTGGAAGTTCTAGCATTATGATTGCTACTGGTAAATAGACAAAAGGTAATATTTTTCACCTAAATACTACTAGTGTGAGTTGTTTAATTGCTCAAGTAGATGAAAGATGGTTGTGGCATAGGAGGTTATGTCACCTAAATTTTGATAACATTGTCAAGGTAAGTTCCACTCAAGCATTAAGAGATCTACTTAAGTTAGTGAAGCCTACTAACACAATTTGTAAGGAATATTAGATGAGTAAACAAACAAGAGACTCTTTCCAGAGCAAACAGTTTCATTCAAATGATTTGCTAGAACTGCTACATACTGACCTCTGTGGTCCCTCTAGAGTCAGAAGTATTGATGGAGAAAGGTACTTTATGTTGATTATTGATGATTATTCTATAATGATATGGGTTTCCTTTTTAAGAGAAAAATGGGAAGCACTGGAAAAGTTCAAAAATTTCAAGGCTATGGTAGAGAATGAGAAAGGTCTAAAAATCAAGTGTCTAAGATCTAACCGAGGTAGTGAGTTCACCTCCAGGGAGTTCAACTCTTTTTGTGAAGAACATGGAATTAGAAGACAGTTATCTACTCCCCGAACCCCTCAACATAATAGAGTTGCAGAAAGAAAGAACAAAACAATCTTGGATGCTGCTAGAAGAATGATGATAGAAGTAAATGTGCCCCAGAGCTATTGGAGTGAAGTTGTAAGCACTGTTGTGTACACTTTAAACTAGGTAAATGTTAATGGAAATTCTAGTAAGACCCCTTTTGAGCTATGGTTTGGTTACAAACCCACTATTAAATATTTCAAGATCTTTGGAAGAAAATGTTATATCAAGAGAGATGATGATATAGGTAAGTTTTATGCAAGAAGCAATGAAGGAATATTTTTAGGTTATTCTACTAAGAACAAGGCCTACCGATGCTATAATAGAAGACTGAGGAAGATGGTTGAGAGTGAAAATGTCAGAGTTGATGAGGATTATGTCAAATCATCTAGATATTGTGGATATGATTCTGATGAAGACAATACAAACAAAGGGAAGAATGTTTAGACACAGAATCAACTTCCAATTGTTCCATATATTCCATATGTTTCGGTAAAGCAACCTCAATTCATTCTGGTAAGTCAAGGTAGTTAGGAAGCAAAGACAAGTGCAAGTATAGAAGGAAGATTAGAAGAATTAGAAGTTCAAGAAAATTCCAAAACTCCAAGGTATGTAAAGCTAAACCATTTTGAAAGCCAAATTATAGGAGATAAGAATAAAGGAGTACAAAATAGAAGGAAGATTGCAGAAGAATACTGCCTGATTTCCAAGATTGAGCCTAAAAATGTCACTGAAGCCTGCCAAGATGAACACTGGATGGAAGCTATGAAGGAAGAGCTAACAAAAATTGAAAATAATGACACATAGATACTGGTTCGTAGACCTAAAGACAAAAATGTGATTGGTACTAAATGGGTGTTTCGGAACAAGCTAAATGAATAAGGTAAAGTGGTCTAGAATAAATCAAGACTAGTATCTAAAGGGTATTCTCAGATGGAAGGTGTTGATTTTGAAGAAATTTTTTTCCTTGTCACCAAAATCGAAGCTGTTAGATTATTTCTTGGTTATGTTGCATACAAGGACTACAAAGTCTATTAGATGGATGTGAAGTCAGCATTTATGAATGGAGAACTAGAAGAAGAAGTGTACATTGAACAACTAGATGGATTTTAGCTAACTGACAAGGAAGATATGGTCTTCCACTTGAAGAAAGCTTTATATGGACTTAAGCAAGCCCCTAGAGCCTGGTATGCTAGATTGGACAAATATTTACTGAAGCTTGGATTCACTAAAGGTACTCCTGATAGCAACTTATATTTCAAATTGGATCATGATAAAGAATTAATTATAGAATTCTTTGTTGATGAAATCATCTTTGGAGGAGATGACAATCTATGAATAATTTTTTCTAATGAGATGAAGGATGAATTTGAGATGAGTATGATTGGAGAGATGAAGTTCTTTCTAGGATTACACGTGACCTAGTTAGACAAGGGGATATTCATATCTCAGTCCAAATATGTGAGAGAGCTACTGAAGACATTTGGGATGGAAGATTCAAAGCCTGTTGGTACTTCCATGGTGACTGGATGTAAGCTAACACAAAAGGATGATTCTCCTAAGGCAAATAAAACTAGATATAGGTCAATGATCGGTGAATTACTTTATTTAACTGAAACTAGGCTAGATATTATGAATGTTGTATGTATGGTTGCCAGATTTCAAGCTGATCCAAAAGAATCACATGTGACTGTTGTTAAGAGAATCTTTAGATACCTGAAAGGAATAGTTGACTTTGGACTTTGGTATCCAAACAATGATGATCTCACTATGATTGCATATACTGATGCGGATTGGGTTGGTGATGTAGATGACAAAAAAAGTACTAGTGGTGGTGCTTTCTTCCTAGGGAAGAAGCTGGTGTCCTAGTTGAGCAAAAAGTAGAATTCCATTTCTCTATCTACTGCTGAAGCAGAATATATTGTTGCTACAAACAATTGTACTCAAGTAATATGGATGAAACAAATGTTGAAAGATATCAGGGTGATATATGAAGAGCCTATTGCCATATATTGTGACAATTCAAGTGCAATAAATATTTCAAAGAATCTGGTACTACACTCTAAGACTAAACATATATCAATCAAGTTTCATTTCTTGAGGGAGAAAGTGAATGAGAAAGAAGTCATATTGGAGTATGTACCTACCAAAGAATAGGTTACAAACATCTTTACTAAGTCATTGTTGAAGGATACTTTTGAGTATCTCAGAGGAATGCTAGGGGTAATCACCCCTCCTGATAAAAACTAAGAAGATGCATTTACTTGCATCAATCTGTGAGCTACATTGCTATATTTTGATTCAGATTGATGTTTTTGTGGCTGCTACTCAGGGGGAGTAGTTAAATGTGCAAATATGTGGTTCAAAGCATGTATATGGAAAGGTCATGGTTACCTTTTCCATTGATGTCAAAGGGGGAGAAGTGCAATGTGAAAAATCCTTTTAAGAATCAAAGAGAAATTGAGGAGAAGAGTTAGAACCAAAGGAAAATCAAGTATGTTGGGTTGATGGTATTTTTCACATCATGTGTTGCCATCAATGGAAAAGGGGGAGATTGTTGGATGTTGTGGATGTGTTTCTGATATGTGGTTTTCATTGATGTCAACACTATTAGCATTTGGTGTATTAGAGGTTTTATATGTCGAGGATATTGAGAAAATTGTAAAAGAAAATGTTTCAGGTTCCCAGTGGAACCGTGCAGGTCATGAAGGTGTCTTGTTCTTTACGTTGAAGTTCAACTATTGTGGATTAAAGGATTTTGTGCTGAGTGTATCTAGATCATCTACTGAAAGTTTCAGAAGTCCACGTATAGATTTGATCGTGTTATGGTCTAACAGTGTTTCTATGATCTTTGTCAGTGTTCCTGAGTAAAGCTTGTGTGATTCTATAAATCTCAGTTGCTGTAGATGTTTCTCTATTGTTTCTTGGTGCTCTTGTATGTTTCTCGACCGTGCTCTATCTTTGTGGTATGTCCACATTGATCGGTGTGTTTGTGGTCGAAGATTTTTCTCTGTATGTTCGATTTTTCTTGTTCTTTGTTGACATGATGATAGTAGCTTGTTGTGGATCTTTGAGGTGAAATTAATTGAAGTATTTTTTTGTTGGAGTTATTAATTTGGGTCCCCACTATGATGTGGCTGACCTTGGTGGATTCACTTTTAAAAATTTATTTGTAAATTTAGGTCGACATTGAAAATATGTTTTATTTTCCTGGCCGACTAAGTTATTGATGAAAACTCATGTAGCGGATATATAAGAGTGATTGTTTCATCGGTGTAATGTGTGTAAGTGTGTGTTGGAAAGGTGTTGAGTGCACTCTTATGTGTGTATGTGTGAATATCATTTGATTACAGAGCAGAGTGTGAAGAAAATCAAGTGAGGTGTGAAGTAGTTTGTGAAGGAGTTTTTTGTGCTTAATTGGAACTGTAATTAGGCTTGTGGAGAAGCTATTTTCTCAATTTATACTCTCTGGATTTTAGTCCTATTATGTATTGTTGGGCAGTGAGCCCCTTTTGTAATTGAGTAGTGAGCTCTAGGCAGTGTGCCTGAATTCATGTACATTCCCCTTTATTGATTTCATTATACTTTTAACAGGGTATAATATTGTGGACTAACATCCACCGTGGTTTTTCCCCTAACAAGGTTTCCATGTGAAAAATATTGGTTTTCTTTGTCTCTCTGATATGTTAATTGATTATGGTTAATTTCTTATTCATCATATCTGAGATTAAGTTAAGTAAAGTTTGAAAAGTTTATTATTCTATGACAACTGATTCACCCCCCCTCTCAGTTGTCTGTCCTTGTTTTACCAACATAGGTTCATTTTTCTTAGGCCTACCTTTTACAAACAAGGCATATTGGATTTTTGTTTTAGACTTCCTCCTCATCTCCTCTGATAGGAGAGTAGGAATTATATTGTCCATCTTCGGATCTGCACCACTACCACTGATAGCAACAATTAGATTTTCCCAAGACTCTAGTAAAGAACAAAGTAACAAAATGCATTTATATTCATCTTCTAGCTTTACATCTACAAATGATAACTAACTTAGAATCAAATTAAAAGTTTTCAAATGATTTTCAATAGAATCACATTCTTTCATCTTTAAAGAATACAACTGTCTTTTCAAATACAACTTATTAGTAAGACTTTTATTTTGATAAATATCACCTATTCTCTTCCACAACTTATATGCAATAGTTTCTTTTGAAACATTCAAGAGAATAGCATCAGTAAGACATAATCTTATGGTCCCTCTTTCCTTCTTATCAATTTTAGCCCAATCCTCATCTAACATTGTTGTAGGTGACTTTGTCTCATTACCAACAACTAACCACTGATCTCTCTCTTCAAGGAGATCCTCCATTTTTAGTTTCAACATCTCATAATTAGATCCATTGAAACATTCAATATCTAAATGAGAATTCAAACTCATTGTAACAAACTTATTTTCCAAAATCAGCAAATAACAAAAATAATAAAAACTCCCAGTAAGCCAAAAAAACCTCCAATCTTTTAAGAGAAAGATGTCCCAATACTCTACCCAACCTCAACTTTGATACCAAATGTTGAAAATTGAGGTGTTTTCTTAGCTTAATACTTTGTAAAACTTTAAGATTGCTGATCTAAATATGCTTTCCTTATTACAAATTCTTTGTGGGTGATTATTTGATTAATTCATTTTATCATTTGTAGAATGAAGACAAAAGGTTGTAGAAGAAATAGATAGAAGAATAGAAGATACACAACATATACAGTGGAGAAACCCTTTCGGGAAAAAACTCCACCACGAATCAATGTATTATTTAATCTCAAAATAAGATTACAATAATTCCAATCCTTGCTTCAGATGCTTCTTTTTCCTTCAAAAAATCTTCTTCACAACCTACAATAAAAATTGATAATAACTCTCAACTTGCTTGAGATAAATAGGCATTAATCAACTTTGTAAACTCCAAAAGAGTTACAATTACAATTCTCAATCCCTATCCCTAAAAGGTACACCTATCTATTGCAATTAAAGTTATGTTGTGAAGAACAATGTCAAATCTTCATCTTCATCTTCATCCATTTGGGCATCCCAAACTGAAGTAGTAACTCAACCTTTATTCCATAAATATCTTCAAGTCTTCATCCTTAAAGTAGGCACCCAAGAGTGGGCTCACTTAACTTATCCTTCTAAAATATCTTAACATGCAAAGGAGTCAATTCCAAGAAGCCAAATTGGGCACCCAAGTTGGGTCCAAGTCATTTCTTGTTAACTGAAACATTTATCTCCACCATTGATGCAAGAATGGTCATCTCTTGTTAACTGAAGGTAGTCCCTGTTATCTGTCATGCAACTCAAGTCATTAGTCGTGCAGTCCAAGTTAATTGAAGTTAACTAGCATTCAACTAAAACTAACAGAAGATAACTGAACCATAACTAAACTGAACTAAACTAAACTAAACTAAACTGATTTTGAACTGAACTAAACTTCATGCATGTAAACACCAAACCCTAACTCCTAGGATCTTTAGTTGCATTCATAAGTGTTATCTTTTACTCCAAACATTTAACTTAACTCAAGATGAGTTCCACCTTTCATGTGGGTGCCCAATGTGCTCCTATTATTTAGGAACTCATCTTGGATGCCCTCACATGCTCCTATTAGTTAGAATTAATTACAAATGTCAATTAATATGATTATTTCATCCAAAATTAATCTCTTTCTAATCCTAGTGTTGGAGAACACTTTCCAAGGATTTAGGAGATACATGAAATAAATAATGTTTAGGATTGCAATTAAATGGCATCCTATTTCCAACAAGAGGTTTGTTATATAGAATTTGTGATTCAAAATGAATGCTTGAGATCACATAGTAGAATATCTTAATCAACGGTTGAAAGATGTTGAGAGGATTTAGATGGGCATAATCTATGCAAATTGATTATGTAATTGGTGTGATTGAAGAAATAGATTGATTTGTCAAGAAATAGATTGATCAATCAGGAAATCAGAGTGAGCAATCGGTGGTTCATAATTTGCTCAATCACGAAAGTGGGTGAGGATAATTAATTAATTGATTTAATTAATTAATCTTTTTGAAGTTGAACATGCAAATCAAGTTTGACTTTTGCAAACAAAGTTATATTTGTTTGATTTGATTTTTGATTCAATGTTTTGAATAATTAAATTCAAGTATTCAAATTTAGGGGAAAGTGACATAGTTAAATTATTATGTTTTAATAATTTAATTGACTTAGGGGAATAAAGTGAATTAGTGACATAATTAAATAATTGATGTTATTTAATTAATCAGAAGGAATAAAGTTAGATTAGGACTTCATTAAATAGATGAAATTTATTTAATTAGTCAAAAATGATGAAAAAGTGGGGCGGGGGGCCTAGCTCGATTGGCTAAAAGCATCCTGTTGTAGGCAAGAGGTCATGAGGTCTAGTCTCCCCCCAAACCCATGGTACCGGAGGGCGTGTTGCACTAGCGCCATTGGTCACATGAAAAATGTTTACCAGGCGCACTACAGTTTATAGGGAGGAGGACGGATACTCGACCGATTCCTGCAGTCTAAAAAAATTGATGAAAAAGTGAATTAATTAAATAATGTCGTATTATTCTATTAATAGCAGAAATTAGGGTTTCAAGACTTTATTAAATAAATGAAATTTATTTAATTTGTCAAAAATGATGAAAAAGTGAATTAATTAAATAATATCGTATTATTCAATTAATAGAGAAATTTAGGGTTTTTTATGCTTTTGATGTGAAATATAGAAATATTTGATGATAATGATGCTGGTAATGTGAAAATGTCATTTAAGGTGTGCAATAAGTGTTAGGCCAATTTTACATGTCTAGAGTAACACCATCTCCAAGCAGGGTTAAATATAGACACCTAAAATTGATCGGATTTGGTCAATTTACCCCTCATTCAACCAATTTCCTATCCTCTATAGTAATCAAATAATATTACTATTATTTAACTAATATTACCTATTCCCATCCTTATTCCCTTTCATCTATTAAATTAAATAAATACTCATATTTATTTAATTTAATTCATAAACCCATCCTTACTCCCTTTCTTCTAAAAATTAAATAAATAATTTCTTATTTATTTAATTCCCTTCCATGTCCTTGTAGCCTTAAAGGATTTCCCAATTTGGGAAAGGTACCCCACATGGGTCCTTATCCCAAAATTACCCTTAAGAAATTTAAAATTCCTTTATTCCCTTATTTGTCATACATTGGGAATGTAGGACAAGGGATGCCTTTATGACCATGATCCTCACCATTCCCCTATGATACCTTCTAAGGTACTATCTCACTCTCATGTTCTCTCATTATGACACTCGTCACAATCTTGAGGCTAGAGAGATCATCTCCCTCACATCTCTCCTCATGATGGCACTTGGAAACATCTCATGAGGTGAGATTTCTCAACTATTGTGAGCCTTTGATCTCCATCAAGCAATGATAACCCTACATCCTCTTCTCCTTTCACATACATATCAAACACATCCATTTTTCATCTATCATGCAACTTTGAGCAATTTAGCGCCATTATGCTACCAAAATCAAGCAAGCACACATGCAAACCACTAATCTTGGGAAAATCTATGCATCGAGGGCTTCGATATATGTGAATTTCCTTGAAATTCACTAAGGTTCGAGTCCTCTTAGTCTAATCTAATTGTTGCATTGTTTTATTAATTGATTTTATTGCTATTTTTGTTCTATTTGAACACATAAATTTCATTGAGCACACAAATAAGTGCAAATTGGGATGAAATAAATTATAAAATTATGAAACATGTCATATTTATCTATCTTTTATATAGATAAAAAAGAATATAATTCAACGAAATGCTTAATTGCATATTTTTCAAGATTGTAATAGCATGCATTTAGTATGAAGTTTACATTTTAAATTTCGTTAACACAACTTTAACATTAACTTTATATTTAACTAATAATATCTTGTTTTATATGAAACTATAAATATGGATTCCTCTATATCTTTTCCTCTACACAACTAATAACTTTTGTAATTGGTTATCTCTTCAACCATTTACTTTAGATGAAACATTACTAACAACATATTTAGAGTCAAAAATATCTTTCAATATCAATTTCAAGTATTACAAAAATGTCGTGTTGTCAAGGATAAGAAATCCTTTAACTATCAACAATACAAGGGTTGAAAATAGCCCCATTACAACCAAAGAAACCGACTCTAAAGGAAAACAAAGGAGGAAAGAAGAAGAAAGAGAAACATAACATGGATTGAATGATAGGGGGAGATTTATAGACATTGTGAAGAGTTGAATGATTTTCATATTTTAAAGGCATTGATATTTCCTTAGTAGCATATAGAAGATGCTTGAAATATGCATTGGAAACCAATATTACAAATATAATGAGTGTGACAAATATTATTTGTAAGTAGATTTAAGGAAGCATATTGAGTTGGTCTTAAAAAAACCCCTGTTTATTAAAAAATAAATCTATTCAATTTTTATTTTTTGAGTGAATCAAAACATTCTATTTAAATATATCAAATCATTCAATAACCAACAAATTAATAATAGTCATACATTTCATTTAAAAACAAAAATGATATTTATTTATCTTATTTTTATTCATAAAAAAATTCTATCTATTGATGTTTGAAAATATCTAGCAGCCAAGACTATGTAAAGACTATTAAAATTATAAAAGTTTTGTGAGGTGCCTATCCTTGTGTTTCTCAAGAAAACATTAATGAGAGTTTTTAATCAAAAGATATACAATAATATAACACCTTCACAATCCATCCAAAGCTTAGAAATTATAAATATCAATAAGTGTGTGGTACTCCAAAACTAGCCAATTAAATAAACAACCAACATGGAAGTTACACAAATGCACATTAGTAAATACATGGTACTCCAAAACTAGCCAATTAATTAAACAACCAACATACAAGTGTTACACAAATGTACATCAATAAATGTGTGACTCTAAAAGTAGTTGATTAATTAAATAACCAACATAAAAGTTGTTACACAAATGTACATCAGTAAATGTTTGGTACTCCAAAACTAATCAATTAATTAAACAACCAACATATAAGTTGTTAAACAAATGTACATGTATCCATTGAAAAGTAAATTCTTAATTATGATGCTGCTAAAGAGACTACACTTAAAGACATATATTTAAGAGATATATGCATACTACATCCACCACACTTCATAGGTACTGCTCTTTAATTTAACTCGCCTTTATGACAAGTCCTTTGTGCATGCCAAATTATCAGTATTTCAGTCACACACAATGTCTTCAATATTTTAGTGTTATTCTTATGAACTGATTACTCTATATGGGGACAGGATAAAAAAAATTACTCAATGTCTTCAACACACTAATCTCATAGAGTCTTATGAACTGATTAGTCTGTATGTCGATGTGACAATGAAAAAAATTTGCATCTCTACTCACTTGCGACTATCTTTTAATTTCAAGATGTTGGAAAATTAAGGTTTATATAAAAGTACTTAGTGTTAGATTTAATAAATAATTAGTTGGGAGTTAGTTTCCCTTCACATAGTTTAACATAAAGCAATACAAATGAAAACAGAAAGTTGCCATCAAATTGAAATAAAACACTGCAAATGGAAATAGAATGTTCCAGTCCAATTGTCAAATCAATATTTATCTAGCTTTTATGTGATAAGTGAGATTTTGGAGACTTTTACCATTAAAGGGCAATTGGTTTATCATTAAACCGCAGCTGAAACTTGTTTTCCCATAACTCAATAATGATTTAAAGGCGTGAAACTTATTTTAGACTCAAATCTCACACTATATATAGTCTATTTATGCATAACAATAACTGCAATCTTTTTTCAACAGGAATATCCTTAAAATTTTCCATTGAATTTGTCATGATAATTTGTAGGAAACAGACCCATGAGTGCATTGACATCTGTCAGTCGACCATTGAGGAGGTTTATTGCCACCATAATCTAGCTGTAGATATTTCTACAACCGATAGTTTAGCCTTCCACATCAAACTGTGACTCTTGGAACCATAAAGGCTAGGATTGGGACCATATAATGGCAACGGAAACAACTAGATGCTGGACATGTGAGACATTCAAGGAAAGATGCCATGGGCAATATGAGAAAAGAGGGCATTAAAAAGTAGAGGTATATAATGATTGTTTTCTGTCATCAGTTAGGTTTCTCTACATTATTTAAAGCATTGGAAGTTCTCTACAGCCAACTCAATTAATAGTAATCACAGATCCCATTGAAGGCAAGTTCAGGTTATGATTTTTTTTTTTGGTTTGGTAGCATGTTATTTATTGACCATTCCTTAACTTTTTGCCAGGTTGTGTTGTATGAATTTAACAGTTGCTGCAACAAGGTCATTTTCTGAGAACTGGAGTACTGGTTCATCTGCAACATGGAACCTTAGTTCTATGCTCTGGATTAGCTAATTCTAAATGCCCAACAAAAATAATAATTGTTTATCTAATTTTCATTAAAGCAAGCGTTTTTCCAACTCTTCAAGTAATATAGATCATATGTGTTTAATATTTTATTTGGGAAATCTTGCTTATGGCTGTAAAATGAAAAGATGAAGATGGATTTTTATGTGACATTGGTTGTCAATGGATAGACTTTGTTGTCTACCAGTTCTTTTGCAAAATTAAAAAGAAATATTTTCCATTTATTTTTTATATTATTTAAAATTTATATTTATGATTTTAATTTTCATAATCAAGACAATTTTAAGTAAATGTAGTCAACAGAAAAAAATTAAGTTGTCTTTTTTCTTAATGGAAATAAGTTTGTTTCTATTGCTATTGTATAATATACTTGGAACTAGTCTCCAAGTTCTGAGTAGATAGATTATATTTTTTCCTTTACTATACTTAAAATGCATCTGTTATTGTTTTCTACTATGTAGAGCTTGCAATGGTCTTTACTGTACTATTAACTTTGCATCGGCTAAGACATATGCTCTTGAGCATATTTGGTACCTTTTTTTGGATAATGTTATACAAAACTATTAATATTTGTGCTTAATGTTCTACAATTTTTTTATGAATACTTGTAATGTAGAGGGAAATTTTTACATAAGAATACGTAAATTGAATATTGAAGGAAAAACTCCACATAAAAGAAAATCCTATTATAGCACATCACATCACAAAAGAAAAGAGTTTATATGAGACACAAATATACTTTAAAAAAAAAAATTCTAAAATATACCGCAAATTACAAATTTGATCTATATGTTTTTTGTGTGATATTATCCAAAAAATTTATTTTTTAGCTGTCAAAGTTCTATAATTGAATAGTATAAATACCTGCAATGTAGAGGGAAAATTTCTACATAAGTTTATTCACATTTAAAATCACACCACATGGAACAAAGAGAGGCTATATTATGCTAACACAAAAAAGATTTTCATTGCATGAATCTATTACGAGTTAGAATTCATATGAAAGTTATGAACACAACTCATTGTTCTAGTGGCCACAAAATAGTTATTATTTGACTCCAACTACTTTTTTTCACTTTATTCAAGGCTATGTACAATATAGAGGTCTATATGTTGTGACACAAACAATTGAATGCTAGTAAATCTCATCATTCAATACTTATGCTTGATTATCTTAGTTAATTGTAAATCTCTTATGATCAAGTTATCATCCTTGAAAGACTTTTACAAAATAGAAAACCTTAATTGAATCTCACTTATTCATTATGAAACCTTACATGTGATTTGTAAACACAATTGATTTGTTATAAGTCAACTTCGCAAACTCAAAATTCAATACCCACATTTAATCACCTTAATTGCTTGTAAACGTGATCAAAACCTGATGCAACCTCCACCAAAAATCAGAGCTATTAAATAGATTTCCTATTCTTCAAATGACAAAATTATGCTCTTCAAAAAGGAATGAAATATCCAAGCTGCCATTCATTGTGACAAGTTCGCCCATGGCCAAATGTTGAACCTAGGATGAAAGTCACTCATTCGTTCATTTTTAGATTGCCCCAAAGCAAATGTGTAGATTAAAACCGAATGTCATTTAATTTTCACAAAGTTTGAACTATGCAAAAATTCCATAGTAACAAGAAAAAGAAAGCAAAACCATTAAATAAGAGAAAAATGCTTGAGTCCTCATATATTAGCTTTCAGCCTTACTCAGATCTTGATACCAAAGTTCGTACATGTGTGTTTGCTGTATTTAAACTGTCATAATTTGGGAGATCTATCATCATCTAAGGGTGGGGTTCCATGGAGGGGGGTTTCCTGAAAACTTTCAATGGGTGCTATTGAGAAATTTTAGGAAGTTTTTAAAGGTTGTGACCCCATGAACTTAAAGAGCAATTCAGCTTAAAATATTAAGCTCCAGATTTTAAGGAAGCTGGTGGTCTCATCAACTTATTTACTGTGGAGTTCAGCTTAAAATATAAGTTTCAAAATTTAAGGAAGCTTAAAAGTTGAGATGATTTACAGATGGCAAATAAAATTGCTAAACTGTAGGAGCAATCTCCAGCCCCACCCCATTTTCACCCTCTCAATTCTGCAGTCCTAAAAGGTAGCAGCTACTATTCTTCAGGAAAAGATTCCAAATTGCTAAAAGGTAGCAGCTGCAGGGTCTATTTTGAAGGAACAGGAGGTCCCATGGATTCACAAAAACAATGCTACGGGATTAAATGGAATCTGCCCCTGAAAAATAGCTGCTGCTATATTTTAGGGCTGCAAACTTGAGGGGTGGAAATGGGGTGGGGCTGGAGCTCGCCCCTACAGTTTAGCAAATTTCTTGCCAGTTGTCGGCTATCAAACTCGAGTTTCTGATTCCCGCCGGAATGAAATTGGAGGGAAACGTGCATTTACAAGTTGTTCATCTCTATGTTTTAATACAAAACTTCATCCACACTGAATAGCCTGGAACAGAGCAGCGGAGACCTTCCAGCAACAGAACGAAGCATTGAATAGAGCAAAGCAGCCACAAAAAGAGGTATGAGAACATAGATATCATATTCGTCCTCTGTTTGTATTGTTTCTGTTTCGCATTTGCCTCCTTTCTGGTCTGTCATTATTTTCATTTGAATCTTAGCGTTTTTTTTTTTTTATGTGAGACGGAAAGTGACACACGGGCGGGACAAAAGAAGTACTCACAATAAACAGGAAACCTAAGCAATAAATCTCCGCAATAAACAGGAAACCACTACTTCTTCCGGCAGTGAACGCAATAAACAACAGAGGGATCAAATGTCTCTAATACCTGTTCCTAGCAAACCATAGGAAGATCTTGCAATCGCCATCGCTAGCATGAGGAGAGCAATGCCAAAACAATCTCTAAAAAAACATAAACTCACTTCGGCAAATCAAAAACCACATTTTTTATAGGATAAAGACCTCATTCAATTCTAATTAGTTTCCATGTTTAAGAAGTAAAAGCCTAAAAGATAATGTGAGTTTTTAACATGAATAGAAAGCTGTATCTTAGACAAGACGCCATCAAGGTATATAGGAAACTTTATCTCTATTTGTTCTTTATCTTGTTCTTTAGCACAAAATATAGTTACATTATAGCACAAACTGACCAAAAGGGAACTAATATAATCTATTTATAGTTACATTAATTTAGATCATAATAACATACATATGGGAAGTTATACATAGAAAACTTCAACGCCGCCATTAAAGATCGAGAAGACCAACATCACGACCCCAAGACCAAGACAAGAACAAAAGGCCAATATAGACTGCAAAAGTTATCCCAACGGTATTACTAGCATTGTTTCAATAGTAAAAACAAAAAAAACTAAACAAAAAACACTAACATAGTCACAAGACTTGCTTGGACTCACATATATGTATTTCTTTCAATGCTCACATATCCTACACAAACAAGGCTTAGTTTCCACGTCTAAGAAGTAAAAGTCTAAAAGATAATGTGAGTTTTTAGCATGAACAAAAAGCTGTATCTTAGAGAAGACGCCATCAAGATAATCATAGTCACAAGACTTGCTTGGACTCACATATATGTATTTATTTCAATGCTCACATATCCTACACAAACAAGGCTTAGTTTCCATGTCTAAGAAATAAAAGTCTGAAACATAATGTGAGTTTTTAACATGAACAAAAAGCTGTATCTTAGACAAGACGCCATCAAGGTATATAGGAAACTTTTAACTCAACGACTAAGGAAGGAAAATTGTTTGCACAATAAGGGCTGAATGCAGGCAACTTATTGAAAATTGATCTTTGAACTACAAACTGTGGTATATTAGTTGTTTTCATGAGCAATGTCCTGTGTAATGTGGCCTGAAGTCTAGGAAATTCATATCTATTGAAGCCAATAACCCTGGATTCATCATGGATCTATCACGGATTCAGCAAGTGAGGAGAGAGCCATGATACCACTTCTAATATTTCTACAAAGGTCTAGTACACTGAATCCCAACTCTATTGATCAACCTTATTGATCATCTCCAAAGGAGCAAACTCCACATGCGTTTGGAAGGATTCATAATCTTGATTTCCAAGGCTATATTTATCTTTAAATTTTGGTCAAGATAACTAGTGCTTAGTGGCTTAGAAAAAGAGGTCTACAATATAACAAATACCTTTTTTGAAAGAATTTTAAGCACTAATCCAAGGAATTTTGGCAAGAGGTCTATCTTGGTAAGCGATCACAAGGGACCATGTAATGGTCTGCCCCTATTTGGTATACGAGATTTTTTCAACTTCAAGATTTCATGTGAAAGAACATTCCTTCAAACAGTTCATTTATATTCAGGTGCAGATTGCCTTTGATTTAAGTGTTTCTTGATGCTTGCTAATTGGTTTTCAGAACACACTGATATCACATTGGAATTGATGAACTTAATTTTCAATGTCCATAGAAGTAACAGAACAATATAACTAATTATTTACATACAAGCTATGACAGAGAATATTAAATTATTATAATAGAAATTATAATGCGCATTTGAAACAAAACATTCCAAAATTTCCCATTGCATAATCGAAGAATTATTTCATTTATACAAGTAACGATTTCATTTCAGAGTATTTGTATTCATTGATTTGTGTCTACATAAACTCTCTATTCTTTCTTTTTGTTTGTAATGCTCTATTTTTTAGCATAAATCATAAATTTTATATGAAACTGTTTGATGCTTTTGCTTCTCTTCGAGTGTTGTACTTTTCTCCCTCAACACAGTATTTTAACTTTTGCATGTATATTTTACTGCAGTTTGTGAGGAACCAGTTTTTTGTTTCATTGTCATGGATAGGAATGTGCATCGTCCGATTCCAACAAAGACTGGTTTTAGGAGGTTCAGTGCAATGTTATCACAGAATGACGTAGAATATGAAGATATTTATTCAATAGATGATGAGCTCCCCGATTTTGTCCCAAGTACACAAATAGCCAATGAACCAATCATACCTAATTTTCCTCCATGTACAAATAGGGAAAATGAAGAAACATTCAGCTCTACTCCATTTGAGTATTATCCTAATGTTTTGTCTCCCAATGAAGTTCAACTACCATCCAAACAATCAGATGGACAAGATAAACCACCTTTCATTCCTCTATCACAAAAGGCAAGGGCACGCTGGAGTATACCAGACACCATGGTCCTCATTGAAGCAAAACGCATTGAGAAAGATGCACTAGCCAGTGGTGGGGCAATGAAAAAAACTACAACTTCTGTTGAAAAGTGGAAACTAGTTCAAGAGTATTGTTCTCGTCATGGTGTCCTTCGGACAACAAACCAATGCCGAGATCGATGGGAGCATATTTTGCCAGAATATAAAAGGATCAGAGATTACGAGTCACATATTCCCTCTGGCCATGATAGCTATTGGAATATGACTAGCAGAGAAAGGGCTGATAAAAAGCTTCCACCAAACTTTCCTATTGAATTGATGGATGCAATGGAGATCAAATTTGGGACTGATAGAGCAATTGATCCTGGGAATATTAGTATTGATACTTCAGAGATAAATTATACATTTAGTCAGAACATTCCGTCTCCGAATGAAAATGTTGATGAATTTGATACAGTGAATGCAACAGGTCAAGGCTCACAAAACACTGACAGTGAAAGAGAAAAAGGGTACACTGGTAAAAAAAGAAAATCAGCATTCAAAACTATAGCTATGAAGGACACTATTATTGAAAACAACAAATTAGTTGTTTCTACATTGCAGGTTGCTGATGAGGGACGTATGAAACGCCATGAAAAAGATTATGCTTTGATGGATATGCGGTTAAGTGATCAAAAAATATGTGATGAAAAAATGTTCAAGTTGGAGGAGCAAAAGGTCAATGATCAATTCAAGTTGGAAGAGCAAAAGCTCAATGTTCAAACGAGCTTGGTTGCTGCTCTAAATTCCATTGGCCAAGCGATGCTTAAGATTTCTGAATCATTTTCAAATGAAAAATGATTTGGTCATTATTTGTACGTTGTTAAATCAAACTTTGTATGACAATTTAATAACTATGTAAAAAACAGTTTGATACTGTTGGATTTGTCTTATTAGATTCAACAATGATGTCTTGTTAGATTCAGCAATGTTGTTAAGTCAAACTTTGTATGACAATTAAATAAATTTGTCTTATGAGATTCACCAATGTTGATCAGCTCTTTTGAATATATATTTTAAAAGAATAATGGCTTAGTTTGATACTGTTCTATTTGCAATCACATGGGCTTAATTGTTTTGGGAATCTTAATTGGTCTGTAATAAATTCTAAAATGAATTTATCATAATTTAGTATAAACAGTCTAAAAAATCTATAGGCTAACAGAATAAAAGTTTTCTATGGGCTGCAGAGTGTTAAAAAATTTCTGTGCAGTGCATGCTGAGTAACTTCTTGTATGATATTGATTGGCACAAAAAAATTCAGAGATTTTCATTATTTTTATCCTTAATTATAAGTCTCCTTTTTCAAATAATGATCAAACAGAGCCCATGTGTGCTTGGAAGATTTAAATATATTGTTACATGTTATAAAATTATTTAACTTTACAACTCACAGCTTACCAGAATTAATCGATGTAACTATAAATACTAGATGCTAAAATTACATCAAAGCAACAATGACAGTAATGGTAGTGATTATTATCGTACAGCTATAGTCTATTCAGGTAGCCAACTTAAAAGATGCATTTAAAATAAGATGAAGTGGTAAGGCACAACTGATTGCTTCTCCTCTTGAGACTCAAGAGGCAGGAGGGAAGGAATATGCAGATACATAAAATCCATAATTAAGATCCTGTAATGTTGTGAGACAATGAACCACAGCATTTGACCTAGGTCCTAGGTCCAACTTTGATTTATCGTCCATATTTCAAATTGCCAGAACATCATCACACTATCTTCTGTCAATTGCCTGAACAATACAATCATCTTCAAATCTGATAAAGGGGAACAATACTGAATTTTAACAAGATAAATAAAAAGTTTGATCTTGGCTTCCTTCAGAAGCAATTCTAGGCAGTAATCTTGGGCTCTCTTCTTTCACTGACTGACAAAAAATCTGACATTGGTTTGTGTTTTTCACTTGTATTCAATAATACATTCAATGGATGGATTTGTCTGAGATCTAAAAGAGCTGCTAGACCCTTCTGGTAACGATATGTGTTGTACTTATCTTTCTTTTGTTATTTTATTTTTCTGTTGCTCTGTATGTCAATCTCCATTTGTACAATAACAGACTTCCGTGACAAGTTAATGGTTTGACAGAGGCATTTGAAAAGTCTCTGTTGATCAGAACCTGATACAATCCTGAGGTTTTTTTCTTACATTGAAAAATTTAAGAGTAATTAATTGTTCAAGTATAAAGCAATCCATATAGTAAATCATTCCCCAAATTAAATTGTGATGAGTCATGATAGGTTTACATGTAGTTTTATTCAATATTTCCATGCTCAAGGTGGAAACACTTAAAATCATTTCTTGCCAATGGTCATTAGGAAACTGATATGACAATGTGTATGGCTGCAACAAAATATTTCTGGATTTAAACTGCATTGAAAAGGCTTCTATATCCTGACATCTAAATATGGAGCAGTTTTGTGCAATAAGGATGTGGAAAGGACATTAAAACGGAAATCTAAAAATTTCAAACACATTCAGCAGCAGCCTTTTTACAGTCAAAGTAAATTAGTAGGACAGACAGAACATTTTCCACAATTTGCCTCACGAATAAGGAAGAATACTAAGGCAACAAGAATGTTTGCAGTGAATGTGACTAATTTTGATTGGTAAATTGAGGGATCATTGGGGTCCTAATCCATATATGAAATATGGAACAGATACATGTTACAAAAAAGGGCCAGTAAGACCCACCACTGAAACTACCAAGAAAAGCAGCTACTCTGCTATGAACTCTCTGGCCAAAAGAAATTCACAGCGAGATCCAAATGGAGCTACCCAACAAAAAAAGCCTACAATGGTAACTGTTATTTGATAAACTACACAACATACCACTAAAAGTCCATACAAAACCCTAAATACTGCAGAACCACCAACCTTCTGACATAAATTAGTCTAGAATCAGTACTTATGAACTAACTGAAACATAGTAAAATAAAGAGGACAGTCTTCATGTATAAGATAACGACAGATGTAGAAGACTAATAACTCCTGCAATGTCTTCTTCTACCGTTGGGCTGTGGAGTTCCACTATGGTTTCTTAGCTATGAGTCACATGGGTTGTTTTTTCCCACCATTTCTAATTTTCTACCATTCTATGCTTGTTTAAAGTTTAAAAACCCATAAAGTGAATCTGGGTCATATGGCAATTCAAACGGGGAACTAACACTAAACTTAGTTTTGGGTATCCTTGTGCCTATTAAATTTCTGAAGAAAATAGCAATGAATTGAAGAAACCTAGCAAGGTAGATTGTTTCCCAATCTTGAAGTTTCCTGATGCCATGACAAACATTGCTTGTAAGGTGTTTGTCACTAGAATGTCTGTTTCTATTGGTATGGATTCTTCAATAGAAAAGAAAGGCAGCCAAGTTTCTATCTACAGACAACTCTGTGCTCTCTACACTTGACAAGTTTGAACAATAAGAACACCCAGAAAAAGGAAAAGCACAACACAAGAGAAATAGAGTTACCAGCAAAGTGCACAACGTAACAAACAAATTAGCAATTGCTCTCAATTTAAAATAACTATTACTAGAGGAGAGGAGCCAATAATAGAGCAAGTTCCAGTAGTTGTATAGTGAAGGAGATTGTTGATATATTTAAACTTTAAAGTAACTGATTCACATTTGCTGTATATTTCCAGAAATTTAAGTATTGCTATATAACTATTAGTTTTGCTGGAGCAGTAGACATATGGCCGTGCTGCATAATTCTTTGCAAACCTTGGTTATTCGATTCATTATTTTGGATAGGTTTTGATTTAATTTGATTGCAGGCACTTGGAATGGTTCTGATTTTTTTTTATTCTATGGTTTTGTAGGGAGGACATCACTATTGCATAATGAATTCTGGTTCAATTAAAAAGCTAAAATTCCTTCTTGCCACTGCATCAAATATTATTCAGTTGGCATTACAAATTTGGAATGATCTTCAAAACTCAAACATCATACAACAAAAACATAAGAGACCAAGAATAGAGTTATCTGAAATAAGACAATCATCAAATATGGAATTAGATGACATGGAAACAATGCTTCATACAATAACTTCTGAGGTGGAAAGTGACATTGTTGAAACATTATCTATTTCTCAGTGGGAAGGAAGGATTCAAGGGGAGTGGTATGTGAAACCACGCTCTTTGCATTGGTGGAACCACTACATTTTTCAAGTTAGATGTGATGATGAACGTTTCCGCAGCATTTTCAGGTTGCCATATGCATTATTTCAAAATATTTGTGAAACTTTGAATGATGATCTAAAACAAGGTGAAATACCATATTCATTTGCTACAACTATTAAAAGTAGAGTCCTTCCAGTAGAGAAACAGGTTGCCATTGCAATTTTACAATTGTCATCTGGGATGACAATGCTTAACATTAGTGAATTGTTTGGTTGTGGAAAGTCAACTGTGGTAAGAGTTGTGAATAAGTTCATCAATATCTTTTATATTCGATTTCGAAGTCATATCCAATGGCCTAGTAATCAGATGAAACTTGAGCATGTAAAAGAAGGTTTTCGTCTAAAACAAGGATTTCCAAATTGTTGTGGAGCTATAGATGTAACTCACATTCAGTTTCATCTTCCACCTAATGAGTGCTCTACTGATTGGTATGATCGTGATCATAACTATAGTATGTCATTACAAGCAATTGTTGATAGCAACATGCATTTCATGGACATTTTTACAGGGTGGCCTGGTTCAGTAAATGATTCTAGACTTCTACGGAATTCTTTTTTCCATAAAATGTGTGAAGGTGGACAGAGATTATATGGTCAACCAGTGTCAATTGGCCCATTAAATATAAGAGAGTATATTATTGGAGATGGCGGGTATCCATTGTTGAAATGGTTAATTACACCTTTCAGCGGAGGTCTAACAAGTAGTCAAAGGGAATACAATTTTAAGTTGTCATCAACACGTATTGTGGTAGAGCGTGCATTTGGAAGGCTAAAAAAAATGTGGCGGATTTTGGAATCCAAAATGTGGCATCCAAATTTGGAAGTGCTTCCGAAAACCATTATTTGTTGCTGTATATTGCATAATATGACATTAGATGTTGTGCAAGGTGAAGATGAACCATGTGATGATGCTTTTGTAGATAATGGAACAAATATGCCAACCAATGAGTTAGCTGATCCAGTTGCAACACGTGCTCGAGAAGCATTAATGACTTTTGTAAATGGTGATTAATTACTATCTTTTAAACTGTCTTTTAGTTGTTTACTGTCCTTTCATGGATTTGTATATTTTATTTGTAATATTTTGATCAGTATTGGACTGTTATTATTGTACGAACACTCTGCAATATGCTAAGGTATGCAAAATATTTCACAAAAGCAAATGCCTTTTTCTATTGCTTTTGCTATTTGTGTGCCACTCAGTATGCTTCTCCATTTGTGTGATATTGGATATCAATATTTTGTAACATATAAGCATCATTGTATTCTAGTTCATTCAAATAAGAATGCTAATGTAAAATAGAAATGCGTTCAGATCCAGGAAATATGCTATCATGATTCACAGATAACTATGGTGGCCCGGTCACTATTACAAATCCAGTTTGTCATGACATTTAGCATGCATGTTGTAATTCTTGTTGTGGTTTACAGTTGGTGGACTAAATTTCTCACATCTGATTTATATTGATGAAGAGAATGCATGCAATAATTCTTTGTGGATTACAATTGGTGGATACACTTTCCCACTTCTGAGAGGATTTGTGTAAGGGTGTGAATTTTATTGAGGCTATTGGTGAAATGAACTGCAGATCTTTTCTGTCAATTGAAGGCAGTAGCAGTAGACCAATGAAGATAGATATGGTGTTTTTGATGGCTAAACAGAAATTGCAAATCATCTCAATTGTTGCACCCAGCCATGGACAAATGCTGTATTCTTGAGCTGTACTTTTTCCTTCAATGTTATCTATCAATTGTTATAGCTCTTCCATACTTCCATGTATTCTATTGTAGAGATATATGGTCTTCTTCAAAATATGATTCATGGACATGGCTTTGTTTGAGTGGTTGGGCCTTGGCTCAATAATGGGTTTTAGATGTAATAATATGTTAATTGTCATTAAATGTAGATGATTAAAAAATGATATGGTTTGTACATCATGGAAAGAGAGCACTTTCTGTTGCAAGTCCCAAAATAGGTTATAAATGGCATCAAAACTTAAGTGTCTAGCATTTTTGGATTTCTCTTGAGAAGCTGTGTTCTGGCAATTGGAGGTATATTTGAAATTGCATACTCTTAATTTAAAGGAATTTTTTTCTATGCTAACTTATGACTAGCAAGTAATTGCTTTCAAGTAGTGCTAGTAAGTTCATGGGACCCCAGAGATATAGAGGAGTCTGGCAGAGGCACTGGGGCTCATGGGTGTCTGAAATTCGCCACCCGTACTTGTAAAAACTTACTTCTTTGTTCACTAGAATATCCTGTGAATTCATGATAGCACTTTCGTATTTTCTGCACTTGAATTTTGAGCTTTCACTAAATTGGTGTTCATAGTAGTCGAACCCCATATTGTTCTTCTTGAATCTTCTGTTGCTGCAGTGATTGGTATTTTTATGACTCTACTTGTATAAATTGTATGAACTAACTCTTAGTGTATATTCAGAAGCCAGCCCCCTCCCCTGTTTTTGTTCTGCTTATTTTGGTGCCGTTGTGTCAAAGGGTGGCTTTCCGCATTTGAATCATAATCACTTTGTGCTGATATGCTTTTCCTTGGCATTGCATTGTTGTATGTATAATTCGCATGCCCCATACTTGTTCTTAATGCTACATTCTGACGAAGTGTGGTATATCCATGTAGATTTTAATGTTATAGTAATTAATTTTGTATCTGTTGCTATTGCAAAAGTGTGGAGATCCTTGTTATTTCCATATTCTTGGAAATTTGTTTTTTGTAATTGCTAAATATAATTTGTCTAGCTTGTTGCAAATTATTCTGGTGTTGATTTGAATGGCCTTCTAGTTGGATTTGCTGTATCACTTATAGTTTTTGCAGAATCCTGAGCAATTTTGCGTCCATTTTCATTCCTTTTTATCAAAGAGACCTTTGAATTTCAGAGTTGGGATTTTGACATCTACAATTACAACTCGAAAATTCTTCAGTGACAATCTCATTTGTACAATATTTGTACGTTATTCTCAGTTTGGGGGGGTTCATTGTCCTATATTCCTGATGCAAATATCTTAAATGCTGGATTTGCTGCACAAACTTTTAACCCCATTGTTGCTTAAAATTGTTTACACACATTCAAAGCTATTTTTTTTTAGAGTTTTAGAAACTTGAACCGTATTTAAAGCATATGCACTTTCTGTTGCAAGTCCCAAAATAGGTTATAAATGGCATCAAAACTTAAGTGTTTAGCATTTTTGGATTTCTCTTGAGAAGTTGTGTTATGGCAATTGGAGGTATATTTGAATTTGCATACTCTTAATTTAAAGGAATTTTTTTCTATGCTAACTTATGACTAGCAAGTAATGCTTTCAATTGGTTTCATAAGTCTCTCAATTTCTATAGCTATTGGAAATACAATCCTATCATATCTTGGGATAAAATTAAGGATATCAAATACTAAACTTTGACCTAAAACCACAATAGGTCATCATAAAAAGAGTTGATAGAGAAGGTCTGAAGTAATTCACCATCAATAGTCTGTCCATTTTCCAAGTCTGTCCAACTTACATTGTTAATGAGATAGGTAAGCTTCATATGTCCCCATCTACATTTATAGGTCTTAAATAAAATCACAAGTCTAGTCTGTAAGACAAAACCACAAAAAATAAGTGCAAGGATATGCAGTGTTGGTAAGCACAGTGTACACAGATTGGTTTGTAGTAGTAAATCCATAAAACTGACCACTCAAGGTAGTGTATTTCCATCATAGTCTAGTATGGCAATGTGGAAATCACAATCTTATGTTTCTTGTAGAACCTGAAAAGTATAATGTATTAAGTGCAGATATTTGAAAGTTGAAAAGCCATAAAAGGAGTAATTATGTAATAGTTGTAACCTTTGTAATTTTGGAGAGAACAATGAAATTCTTTTATAGAGAATTTGAGCTTTAGGATATTCATATTTTTTCTACATTAAAAAATAAACTATTGCAAAACCATTCTCCATCCCATCTTAGGTCTCTGCTAAGTTTCTAAATAATGAGCTGTGAAATAAGGCTATTTATGCACCGACTCACTTTAACAGCATGTATCTCAGTGTATCAACATTTCATTTCAGAAAAGCAGTTAAAGATGACATAATTTTAAGAAATTTTAAATAACCTATTATTGGATCTGTGTGTGAAATACAATGATATGGTGACTTTATTTCCATTCCTCTAAATTCTTTGGGAGATTGTATTTATTTTGTTATACATTGCACAATTGTTGGTTTTGTAAAATAAGTTTTCAAAGATATATTAATAATATATAACAATAATAATTAATAATTTAATATTAATAATATTTTTTTATTAATAATTTAATATTAAGGATAACAATATATTTATAAGAATAATATTTCTAAATAATATTGATAGTAAAAAAATGTTGGACATAATATACACAAACCTTTTTTATTTATTGGACCTTCCACTCATCTATGGCGTAGCCATTGCACGCCAATCCCAATCCTCAGTTGTAAGTAACTTGTTGACATAGCTAAAATTTCAATAGAAGATGATAAAAAATTTAATAAAATAGATATATGCACAAACATAAACAAATACCACCATGTAGTTTTCAATTGATTAAAATATTTCATTTTTTATTGTGAAATAAAAAAATACTAAAAGCAAAATTCATGAGAACACTAGCTTCCTTAAACTATGGAGGTTAATGTTTAAGCTGGGCCACACTTCATGGGATCGCCAGCTTCCTTAAAATTTGGAGCTTAACATTTTAAGCTGGATAGTGCTAGTAAGTTCATGGGACCTCTAGCTTTAAAAAATTCCTAAAAAATCTCAGCAGCACCCGCTGAGATTTTTGAGCAAGCGCCTCCCCATGGGACCCCACCCTAAGCATCTCATAGCAAAGCAACTTGATGATACGCAAATAGGGGAAGAGAAATATTATTTCATATTAAAGTGACGAACAATGATGAAACCCACTAATGGAGCTGGTAACTAAAATCTTAAATACAATTTATCTTCCTTCAACATTGATATTTTGTTCTGTATTACACAGCATAATATGCTGTTGGAAACCCAAATCGGGGAACCAAAGATTGGGATTCGAAGTGACTGAGTAAATTCTTACTTCCAAAAACACTGTGCTTAGGTAATGAACAAACATTGAGGTTTTAGAGAGAGTTTTTTATTAATCTTAGGGACTGAACTGAATCAGATTCAGGCTGCTTGTGTGTCTAAATGGTCTAAGAATGTAATTGCCTTGAAATTAGTGGATTTAAGTGAGTAGTTGGCACACATTTTTCTCTAGTTTTTCCTCACTCATGGGTTTCCCAGTGTAAATCCTTGTCTCCATTTCTGTGATTGCTTACTCTCATATCCTTGAAACTCTGAGTTAAATTCTTTTGCTAGCAAAATCCAGTCTTTATGTCTTTTATTCGGATTTGTATGTTGGTGACTACTGTATGGTCTAACCATCATAGTTTGCGGATCAATGATCATATTAAAACTCAAGAGCTAAATGAACAAAGCATCATAGTGCTCTTTAAGCAATTTGTTCATTAGAACCACATACAGTAAGACCAACAGCAGTTTAATTAGTGGGGTGTTTTTCTAATTTTTAATGCTTTCATTAAGACTCTCCTACATGGATCGCTATTGTTTTTTTAATTATGTTTTTATTTTAACTGTAAGTAACTAGGATATAAAAGAACTCAAGAGCTACCCGGACTGGATCTAAGTCTTTTGGCAATTCTTTTAGGGGTGAAACTTACACAAACAGAGTAATGTACCCTTTCATTGTGTTGTACACTACTTAATTTTCTGGCGATTTTGAATGAGATTATTTTGAGTTAATAACTGCAAATTTACGGCTCAACTATCTGTCAAAATATTGTCCCAAGCTGCCAGCAATTGTACCTTATGATGCAAATGAAATTAAAGTTCTTAAATTATATTAGCAGCCATTCTAAATATAGTAGGATACCAAATAGAATTCCCGCCAACCAAAGATTTAAATAGTTGAATATGAGAAAAGTATGCAACCTCTATAGTCCTTTGGTTTCTAAATCATAACTCAAGGCCGCTGATACTTGTAGAAGAGACTTAATTCTAAAGAATTGACCTCATCTTCAGTGCCCTGCATGCCGGATGACCTACACATCTACAGGACAAACTTGTCTTCTTAAACCAAAGACAACTTTCAAACCATTATTGAGTGTTAGGTTCATCTTTATCAAAAATGTAAGTATGTCTTCCTCCCGACCCAAGAAAGAGCAGAGTTAGAACCATAGAGTTTGATTATTTAAAGCTTTTTAAGTGCCTTGCCATCCAGTAATTTTGAGATTTGTATTGTGAAGAGGAATTAGGAATAGCAAAAACTGAACTTGCTGCACCTCATGTACACTGGATATTTATCTGGTTTATCATTAAGGTTATTAGATTGATGTTTCTTCTCAATTACCTCTTCTTCTTTTTTCTCGGTAAATCACTGTTAAGGGGCAGCACCTTGAACGCTTTTGACTGGAGCTATGAACCAGTGAGGTCACATTCAGGGGACCTCATCCCCGCCATTCCGAACTGCCACCACCATATCCACTGCTGCCACTTCCTTTGTTGACCCTGCCGCAGCGCCCGCCAAACTCGACCATCGTTCCACCCCCTCTCCTTGAACACTGAATGATGCCGCTTTCTCCCTACGGAAATCCCACTATCCACCGTGGGATTTGAACCTTATACCTTGAATTCATAAAAAGGAGATCATGTCCCATTCAACTTACAATTGAGTGAGGAAGACGGTTAGTTCGTTAGATATTGGTGCTTTTAAATTGCTGCTAAGTATGGTAGTTGACAAATTTATGTACTTCTAACTGATGCTGTTGTTCATTTAGCGCTCAGCATAGGAGTGGACAGAATAATGTAGTTCCAATATTGAGTTGAATAATAGAAGAGGGAGGTTGCAGATTCTAAGATGGGCTTAGATCAAGTCCATTGCACTTACAACTAAGTTAACAAAATAGGTTTTATCTTTGGATAAGAGTTACCATGGGAGCAATATCATACAACAAAAGTGAAGGTCGGTGTAGATCATACGAAAATGGATTTCTATTGAGTAGACAAAAATGAGGACTGCATCATTGGATAGTCAGACAATTTGTTTGATGTTACTGCTCGATTACTTCCTAGCATGGGAGTTGAAAACTTTATATAGCTTATAATTGTTTTAACACAAATAAGGGGAAGGTTACATCTTTAGATACATCCTATGGGACATAATGAGCTGAAAGGAGATTTGCATCATTAGTCTCGCAGATGGGAAGGTGGGCATATATCAGTACCAATTGGACTATTGAGCTCCACAAAGAGGTTACATCTTTGGACTTAAATTCCCGGCATATTATCATCAGAATTCCTCCCCAAATTAGCAAGGTTCTGCGTGTTCATCTGTTGACTGTGACCATAGAAAAAATCCTTGCGAACAGGGGCAAAATTCCAGTCAATACAGAAGAATAGAGAGAAGAATTCTCTCCAAGTCCCAATCTCTGGAATAGTATAGGAGCATAGAACAGCAATGGCTTGTTACAAGCCAAAATGTGAATGCTGGCATCCAGATTGCCATTACTAGTTGTTGACGATTTGTTCTTTTTAAAATGTTCCTATATGTAATTTTTATGACTTTAGCCAATTCTCTTACATCCATCATGTCTTCATATTCAGCTTGGACATTATTTGTCCCTCTAATCTTTTCCAAACCAATCCTGCCTTTCTCCACATGACCTTGCTCTATGAGGCAATTGGGGGTCTCAGGGAGAAATAATATCCCTCCAACAGTCAATAGAAGTGCAGGAAATGCAGCCAAGCCCAAAGAGAGACGCTGTCCCCAAGGGTTCATTTTCTGGGTTCCATAGTTTATCATGCTTGCAGTGAAGACTCCAAGGGCTATTGCTACTTGGAACGTCATGTTCAATCCACCCCGGAGATTTGCAGGGGCTAACTCTGAAATGTAAACTGGGATTGCCTAGTTCACAAATTCAAATAGCAAAGCTTGACTAATCTTTACAAACATTTTGAATAAAATTTGTTCAAAATCACTATTTAATAAAAATTAGAAACTCTATGATCTTCAAAACTGTAAACAAAAAACATTGGTACCAGATATTTCGCAATGCCTGGTTATAATTTTTAAGGGTCTGATGTTTGATTATACTAGCCAGATACACCAATGTCAGATGTTTGTGGTTATATGACAGAGAATTCAATGGATCCGGAAGAGTCAACCTAAAAAATGAATGTTTGAACCAAAGAATATAAAGAACACATTTTCTGAACATCCTCAAGAGATCTACAGGATTTGTAGGACAGTATAAGGTGCAATAGAATTTACACAAGATTTCTGCAGTTAATATAACATTTGCATCATTGATGTAAAAAGATCAGCTTCCATTTACATCAGATCTGTCTACAAGATGCTTGTAAACTACCAATACTTATTTTCTCCAACTTCACTCTGAAACAAAGAAAAATGATAAGGTGCATAAGAGAGTTCACTGAAATGGGGTTGATGAACTTAATTAGGGACCTATTTTCCTTCTATTTCATTAGGAAATGAGGTCCACATCATGAAAGGATTATCAACTTTGAGGTGAGTAAAGTCAAAGTGTGAATGTACAAATTTTCTTTTTTTTTTTTTGCAAGAACGAGGGCCCTGATTAAACAACACTTTGGGGAAAAAGATTAAAAATAGCAAACAAACTCCAAAATGCAACCTACAACTTGGATCTTGAAGATTAAGCTCAATATTGTTGGAACCAAAAATTAAAAGGCAGATCTGAGAGAGAGAAAATGATGTGTACCAGTCACCAAAAGTGCTTTTCTGAAGCTATTGGAGGACTCATTCGCCCTATGGCGAATGGGTCCTAGCTAGGGCTCTGTAAAAATGGTTTCTAAGTTCTCTTCTCCTGTGTCTGCACTCCTAGATCCCCAATTTTCATAGTCGGACCAACCGGAAATAAATCCTATAGGTGAGCTTCCGTGAAATTGCGACAATGCTGACAACAAATGCAACTTTGACAACCTTTTCAATTTTGCTCTTCAAGAGATCTTCCACCTGAAATTTGCAAACATAAATTAAGAGGGAAAAGTATTTTGTGTTGGTGAATGGGGTTTTTCCTTGGTCAAACCTCATTTTGATAATTAAACCTTGTAATGAAACAATGAAACATGAAGGAATGATGAATGAACAAAGCAATGTCACAACTTACCAAACCTTTGAATGAACCTTGGAATGTAGATCTGCAACTTGCATGAAATGGCTTCAATTGATGTGTATCTTGATCTTGAAATTTGATTTGAAACAATTGCCTTTGAATACTTGAATGGATCTTGAACACTACATCAACATATTAGCTCAAATAACATGCATGATGCAAGAAGAATTTGACATAATAATAGGATCTTGATTGCTGCAATAATTCTTCGATAAATTTTCTCTTGAATGCCTTGAAATGCTATTAAAATGCTCACTTTAGCTCTTGTAATTGAACACTTGAAAACTTAGATCAAACATAGTGAAATGACCTTATATTTAAAGGTATGTAACATTAATTTCCCGAAATTCAAATAGCACAAGCCGACATGTGAATATGAATTTGAATATGTTAAAATACCGCCAAAAACATAATTTAAATTAGGGTCTTGGGTCTAAGAGAGGACCCATTCGCCCTTGAGCGAATGGGTCCTAGGTCACTTACCTAAGACACACATTGCTCAATGATAAATGTTATGTCATGGCATTAATGAATATCAGATTTTCCTCTTCGTAAATTACAATTAATTAGGCTTGGATTTAAATTAAAATGGCCAATTAAAGAAAATTAACCTCAATTAATTAATGAAGCCCTAAATAAGTGTGAAAGTGTAAAGAGGTGCACTCTACAACACCACATTAAGGCACAATTAAGTACATTTTAATTAATAAGGCCCTAAACTTAATGTGAATATGTAAAATACATACTACAACACTAAATTATGGTATAATTTAATTCATTTTAATATTTAATTCCCAAATTAAGTGTGAAAAAAGTATACTTTTTCCTACACTACACACCCTTTTCTTGCTTCAATAATAAGCACAAAGTGCTCTCATCAGTATCTTTTTCAATCTCACTGTTTTAGCTGCAATATAAAGAGACCTTCACCTGAAATGAGATACTGTAGCTAGTTTGTGAAGCAGATTTCTTCTTGGGAGTATTAGTATTCTCATAATTACAATTCTCTTCTAATGTGGACTCATAATCAAGAGTTTGACTCTAATTTACAAAAAAACAAGAAGACTAAATTCAATTCTGAGTTATTTCCATATTTTTAACCCAGTGCCAAACCTACCATTAATCCTCAGCTAGTTGAGTTCCTTTTGAATCAAAATCTCATGACTAATTATATTGTTTTTTCCTTACCTTTTAATTGTTAAGTTTTCATAGAGTAAGGGTACTGAGTATAAGTCTGGCTACTATAGTTGTTATGTGACCTTAATCAAATGTGAACTTTTTGTTATGTATAAGTTTGGCTACTACAGTAGTTGTTATTTCTCCTCTGCATGAATGAGCAATTTTCTCCTCTCCTTTAGTCCACCTTTTCACCTTTTGCAATATGATGCATACTTATTTATAGAATTCATTTTTTAAAATTTTGGATTGGTATTCGTATAACTGACACAAGATCATATTGTCAATTTTTTTGATTCAATGTAGGTACCAACTACTTATTATTTTTCATGGACGATACTACATACTATCCAATTCTTCAATGTGGTTTCGTAAATTTCACTTCATTACTTTCACATGACAATGTAGGTGAATTTTTTTTCTCTTCTAATGATGAATATTACCCAAAGTTTGTTCCTAGTACACAAGGGATCAATGAAGAAGTGATAATTGAAAATGAAATTCCAACCAATGAAGAAGTCGCAAAAAATAGTTTCATGTAACTCCTCAAGCAAAAAGTAGAGTATGTTGGAGCATTGCAAACACAATGGTTCTAATTGAAGTTAAAATAATTGAGAGAGAAACACAATCAAGTGGTGGTGCAATGAGAAAAGCATTAAATTCTATCGAAAAGTGGAAAATTATTCAAGAATATTGCTCTACTCATGGTGTTCCTCTAACAACAAACTAGTGTCGAGATTGTTGGGAGCATATTCAACCTAATTACAAAAAAAATAGAGACTATGAACATAATATTCTATCTGGGCATGACAGTTACTAGAATATGACAAGTCGTGAGAGGATTGAAAAGAAACTTCCTACAAAGTTTATTCTTGAACTTTATGATGCAGTGGATACCACATTTGGTAAAGATCAAGCCATCAATCTAGGAAATATCACTATTGACTCTTCTGATACAAACTATACATTTGATGAGAACAATCCTCCAAATGAAGATCAGCCATTGCATGAACCTAAAACACCAAATATGGACAGTCATGACCAGTCTAAAAATGGTAGTGATAGAGACAAACAATGCATAGGGAGAAAACAAAATCAATTTCTAATGTAACAAGCATGAAGGATGTTATTGTTGAGAACAATAGGTTGTTGATTTCTACTCTACAAATAGCTGGAGAGGGACACATGAAATGACATGAACAACACATGATCAAGGAAGATTCAATTGAAGAAAGGCTACTGAAACTTGAAGAGCAAAAAATTAATGTCCAAATGACCATGGTTTTACCACTAAACAATATTGGCCAAGCAATGTTGAAAATCAACCAATCATATGAAAAGGAAGATTGATTTTGTATTTGTTAACGTCATAGAGCTATGAAATAAAATGAATAAATATATGAAACTATTGAATGAACAAGACTGTTACACCCCAATTATGTAATTACTATTTACTATTACTATGTAGGGTAAATATGAATGTAATTCGTATTTTGATGGTGAATAAAATGTGCTTGCACTTTGTTATTGATGCATTATGAATGAATGTTATCTCATTTAAATGTTATATGAAGAAATGCATATATGTGAATGGATGGTTATTGAATTGATATTCTAACCTTGGAGATGTTTTGCGTATACTGCATATGTTATGAACAATTGACTGTCATGTGCATGTGTTAGTGGTTGTAGGTAAATGTTCATTCCTCCAGGTAGAGGGGAAGTATCACTCAAGAGAAGTGATCGGTTGGATAACCAGTAACGTAACCTATCCGAGCTAACATGCACCATAGTAGAATAATTGAGTTGGGTTATTATGTGGGAAGTAGGTAAATCATCCTTAGCACAATGTGTCTACATTAGTATGGGTTTTGTTTACTACCGAGTACATTATTGGGTGATGATTATTTGTTTGAGCTTGTGAGTTCTTTCCTTATATCACTATGCTTGATTTTGTGGTTGATGAGTGTTGATATATATATATATGTACACATGAGCATTCATGCTTGGAAAGAATGTATATATCTATATATATAAATATATATACATAACATCTATGTGTGTTTGACTACCAAAAAAGTGGTCTATACTTGATTATCATTTTACTATTAAATATATATTTATATATATGTGTATGAGAGTGCATATATGTATATATATAATAATATGTACTATAAATATACATATTTATGTAATGATTGTCATGCATTCGAGATATCGAATGAGGAGTAGTTATTGTCATAAGGGTCAATGTATATATACACACACATACATTTATTGCTTATACTGTATACATACGTATATTATATGTTGCTAAATTACATAGTGTTGGTTATATAGCGCATAAGTAATATGAATATAGATAACACTTATACGTGGAGGGTCGTGCACTTCACTATAGAATGCAAAGAACTTAAAAGAGTCTTAGCTAAGTCAAAGACTGCATTATGTGGCTTGCACAAGTCATTAAACTTGGATTATTTGAATGAACTTTGACCATCGCATCAAACACTACCTAAACGAATTGAATATAGTTGGATGCATCATTGCATATCAACATAGTATGTAGAAGCCAAAGGGAGTATTGCACATGTGTGGGTAAGTGAACTTTAGAAATATTTAAATTCTTGGAGGTCAAATATCATAAAGCATTTCAAAGGCCAATTATAAGATGCTTATATGATTGTATTTTGAGAGGTCGGGTTTTACTCTTGCTACCACGCTTTATGGAACATGTATATTTCATTAAAGCTTGTTGCATTATATGTTGATGCATGGTGTAGACTTAGTTGACGCCTTTAGTAGGATCTTCTTCAACTTGGTAAAACTTAAAGTGTCATGTCTTTGAGCTTGAACCAACATCTGTTAAGCCATGAGAAACTGGTCGATGACTTGGTCAAAGAGAATAAATATCTAAATCGAATCACACCCAGACTAATTCAATGAAAGCATGGTGTGGCAAATTGGTTATTGACTATTTCTAATTGAATGGAAACCACACCAACTTTGAGAATATTGTGGAAGCTTTGGCGCCACCTTTGATTCCTCATACCTATAGATGTCTATTGTTGAAGATAATTCAAATTATCCATGTGCAGATTTGAATAAGTCTCTATTTGTTGTTGATCAAGCAAGGTCGATCTGTAGATTTTTTTACTGAGCATGAGCTTACATATTTTCCACTTTTTTACTAAGTTGAGTGAGTAGGTTGTGCATGGTTTTGCTGTCCATATCCATGCCTAATCTGTAGGATGTAAGGTCTCATTGTTGTAGTATAAATAGCAAGACAAACTGATTTGTGAGGACACATTCTTGCAAGCAATTTTACTCTACGTTGTTTTCATCTTTACGTAGTTTTATTGAGAGAAAGAGAGAGAGTTCAGTTATATTGAAGGAGAAGTAGTATTTGGGAGAAGTATTCTACCAACTTGAGTATCAGAGGTTTATTGTGATGTCTTTTGGGAAGCTATAATCAAGCTTGTTGCTGTTTGGAGAGGTTGCATTACTGTCAATTGATTGGATAAGCGAAAACATGCATGGGGATATTTCTTCTTTTATTGTTTTAGCTTTTGAAAGATTGTTCTACATGAATGATTTGAAGTGTCTTTTATGAGTACTTTCATTTAGGGTAACTAGAATGTCTTTGAAATAGAAGCTTTTATGTTGTTTTTATGATGTGCTTGTATGTACTCCATAATAGGAGGTTGGTGTTTATCATAGGTATTACATACTAGATATGATTAAACATGAGTGGCATAAATGTTACTCTCAGCTAGGTTATTGATTTATGTCAGATAGCTAGTGTCTACTCCTAGGATTGTTTATCCTAAGATTAGGAAGGGAATATTGAGATTGGTATTCTCCCATGTTGAAGTGTAAATCACTTGAGCTTATGGAATTCTATATGATTGGAAACATAGGTGGGATACCTAGTGAGTTAAAGTAGCTACTTGGTTAATTACTTTATACTCTTGAAATGAAGTCACATTGTTGACAAGACTCTACTTTGACTAGCTCTTTTATTAAAAGGGGTACACTCTCGAAGGGAAGCATCTATTGCTATGATTATGCTTTGATTGAGGTCAATCACTATGTGGCTATTCTCTTTATGGGAACCAATTATTAGTATGATATAGTGCTAATTAGAGTCAGTCATTTATGAATAATCAGTCCATAAATAGAAGAAGCTTATACAGCTACTCTCTAGATTATAGAGTTACAATTGGAACTAGATTGTCTTTTATAGTGGATGGCTTGTCTATGTTAAGTTAACTCGTGGACTAGGAAATCTTATTCCAAGGGTGGTAATATCCATAAGATATCATAGAAGGTATTAGAAAGAGAAATAGGCTATTTCTGAGGTTAGGGATTACCTAGGGAAGGAAATTACCTATACATAGTATATGAACAGTCAGGATCCAAACCAAGCTTGTAGAATTGTATGTGAATAGATTGACCTTCATTCAGATTACAGCTTGAGAACACTTTGGCCAAAGTAGTGTAAGTAGCCACTGTTTACACTGTCAAATTCACCATGATCTAGTTTACATGCTAGTTCCAGATTGTGGGTTTACATGTTCTAGTCATGTAGGACACAACACTAAGCTCAGATAGGCTATGGATATGAGGTTTACCAATCAATCTCTTCATCGAAGGGTAGGGCCATCTATCTTTGATAGATGTGCGAGGGAATGCATATGAGTTTGTGGTTTGCAGAAAATTACTTGAGTGATGCTTCTCCTCACTAGTTGGCAGCCAGGGTTTGTAGATGTGTATGCTAGTATCAGGGACAACTGGAGTTTTTGCACCAGCGAGCAAAGACATTTAGAATGTATGCACCGATGCAGGGACATCAGGACCAGTTTGTATAGCTATTTCCAGATAAAGCTCAGAGGAGCTATGAACATATCATGTACTCATTTATGTAGAAGGATGTAATCATGAATGTTATACTTGAGTTCATTCAATATGATATCTATGTATTTGGAAGATTTGTGAAGTTACAATGAAATGCAATGAAAGTTGGAAATAGTGTTGTTTCAATTATGCATGTAATTTACCTTATGGGAAGAAAAAAAATTATTGCTATGTCATGACATCATGGAATATTCACTTAGCTTGAAATATTGGAAATTTACTTAGTAGAACACCGGAGTTGTTACAAAAAAAACTAAGAGGGGAGTGAATTAGTTGTATCTAATCAAAACATCAAAAACCCCCAACTGTAATCAAACCCACATGCATTCAATAAACCCTTATTTTGTTAATGTGATTAATCATGAAAGTAGATAATTTAAATTGAAATAAAAACACCATACACAAGAGAACACCAAATTTACGTGGAAAAACCAATGAGGAAAAAACCACAATAAGGAGTAGCTTACAATATAAGTAATTGCAAAATTGATCCAAAAAGGCTCATTGCCAGAATAGGACACACTATCCACAAATGCTCATAGCCATGGCTCACTTCCACAGAAAGAAATACAAGAAGTTAGAAGATAAATGTTACACCACAATGCTCCAACACGTTCGACGTAGTCTAGCATAAAATATTTTGGACACCTTCGACTCATTGCATTCAGGAATCCAATACTTTGAAATTCACACTACTCTACTCAAATTCACATAACACGCATCACTTGAATTGATCTTGCATCTATCTTTCTTCTCTCTTCATTATTTCTCCCATTCAACTCTCAACAACTCTACTCTTATTTATATCAACCTAAACCTTAAACATCTTCTCCAAGGTCAACATTCTATCTGTTATATTTACAAATTCAAATTAGGTCGGCACATAAACATTCCCGCAGTGGATAGGAATGAAAGGGGACCAAAACAACACTTAACCGAGACCCAAAATTAAGTCTCACATGCCACGCTATGCATCCATTAATACTTGAATATTTCCAAATGTAGTGTAGACACTAGGTCAGTCGTTACCTGTGAAAACACATTAAACATTAAGTACATGCTTCCAAAACTTCTGATACACCTAACCATGAATCCTCTTGACACAAACAAGAGAAAAACACCATTAACTCTCCTTAAAAACCACAAGTCCTGAAAAGCAATTGCAGAGATATGTGGAGAAAATACATTTCTCCCCAGCACCTCTGTACAACATTGTAAAACCAATTCACATATTGGTGAATACAACTTCCTTTCACCAATGATCCAAAACCCAAAATTCTAAATATAGAAACCTCTAACAACCTCGAACAACATAGTAAATCTGTATAGGCATAGCATCAATACACAAGAAACACAAAGCACAATCTGAAGCACATTCTAAACACTTGCACAACACTATTTTCTCTGTTTATCAAATTTTCTCAAAAGCACTTGGAAATCAAGTATTAAAGACATCATCTCAACTCATTACTTCACTCCAACTCATCCATACAATGCCGCAAAAGATAGCTCCATGTGCTCACAACACTTCCTCAATATCTCAACTACACATGCACAACTTGCAACAACCTATTTTCCTCTTTTCCACAATTTTCTCAATATCCTCGACATTTTCATTATGTAACAACTTCCTTAACAAACAGTTGACATCAATGGCAATGCCAATAAGTACACTTCCTATTGAAATCAATGAAAACACCTTCATACTTGCAACAATCTCCCCCTTTGTCATTTATGGCAACACATGATGTGAAAAACCATCAAATACAATACAAAAGCTCTGAATGCACTTTTTTTCTTCCTAAATGATTTGACAATATACACAAATTTCTCCACTAATACCTTGCACTTCTTCACGTGGTACTTTCTCCCCCTTTGACATCAATGGAAAAGGATAAAAGTTTTAAAATATTCTCCCCCTTTGAAACTGAACCAACATACCTGCTCTGAATACTCCACCTTAGGAGTATACCCAATCAAATCAGCAACTCAATGACAACACATGACACTACCTACTCCCGCTGAGAGGTAGCCACCAACATCAGTCCAGACAAGGAATATATCCATAGATCTGTGTCAGATTGATGCATCTCCATATGCATCTAGTTCAATGAAGGATGGGTCATAACCCCCAACCTCTCCCGAAGATACTCAAAAGTATCCTTAGGAAGAGCCTTAGTAAATATGTCAGAAATTTGATCCTTTGTAGGTACTATGACCAAAGTCATAGTGTGAACTAAATATGATAGATCCAAATGAATTTAAACCCTATTTAATCCCGTAAGCAATGATCCCAATAAGATATTCAAAATTTCAAAGAACAAGAACCCATAATTAAACTAACATGAAATCAACATGAAAAAATAAGGGAAATATATTCTAAGACATCAAATATTATCCTATTGGGGGACTGGTGTCACATTTATGTGGAATGACGACCATTTCTCAATCCCTTGGATAATATGAGCTTGTTTTGATTGATTTTATTGAGGAAAACTAATGAAACCGATGAGATATGAACAAAACATGATAAATTTCTAGTTTAGCATGATAAAGATGAGTTCTAAATGCTGAAATTCTTGATAAAATGGGTGGAATCTATGCTATATGGAAACAAAATCCAAAGATGTAAGCCATGGATGCAAGCTATGCTAAAATTAATGTAAACTAAGTTAACACAGAAGCCATTAATGGATGCTTAAGCTAAATATGAGTGAACATTAAACTAAAATGCTAAATGATGCTTAATATGGATGCAAGTGAATATGAATTTCAATAGCATAACTTTGCTATCAAAATATGGATCCATTTCTCTGCAAATAGTGGTGTATTTATAGAAAAGAAAATGAAAAATCAAGGGCTCAGATCGATTTGGTCGATCAATGGTCAAGATGAAAAGGAGGGTGAAACATGGATCAAGGATTCTCATCAATGAATGAGAATCAAAGATCGCATGGATCAAGGAAAGATCAAGGGATACGAATGATTCAAACAAACACACTTTGTAACAACTTTGAATTTTTTTTACAAAGTTTGTTTGAAAGAAATCATTCCAATTTTAGAGCCAAAGAGGAGAATATTCCTCTGTAATATTCCCTATGCAAGTGGATTGGAGGGGAAATTAGAAATTTAGTAATTAAAACTAAATTTGAATGTGCAAGATGGAGAATAATATGATATCCATTAAATAATCAACTTATTTAATGAAAAAGGAGTTCAAAATGACATTTAATTAAATAATAAAGATTATTTAATGAAATGAGAGGAAATAAGGTTCAAATTAAATAATTTGATTTATTCAATTAAGTAGGGTGAAATGTTAGTGAGAGAGGGGGTGGATTAACCCAATTAGGTCACTAGATTAATAGGTGAAAATGGGACATTTGATTAAATAACTAGGTTAATTTAATTAAACAAGCGAAAAGAAGACGGGTTTCAAGACGAAATGATGTTAATGTATCAGATTCAAGTGTGTAATACCATTCAGGAAATTTTTAAGTGTCTACATTTTTCCCCTCTTTGAAGTGAGGTACATGTTACATTGGTTCAAAGACTAACACTCTTCAAATTAACTTTGCTTCTTAGATCAAAAATTTAAAAATTCCTGATTTTTTGGGTTGATCTCTCGACTAAGATAAAACATTAATTTAGGTGGCAAAAAAGGCTCTGAGATGCAAAAACAATCTTGGAAACATAAAAAATGCCTCAAGATATGCACCATAGGTCAGGATATGTGCCACAAGTCAGGAATAGGTGAAACTGGCGAAAAACCCTAGCTACACTCTCAAATTAGGGAAAAATTCCTTAATTTTTAGGCATAAATATGTGCTAAAGGGTTACATTCAATTCATTTATGCATTCACACTCTAGAGAATTTTTGCATTTTGAGCTCTGACACCTTGGCGAGATGGTGTGACATGTGCTCCCTACCCACCTTTATGACCAAGTGTCAGAGTTCCAACACCGAGCAGACGTAGAACCCCAGGTATGTGACTCAAAAAAATTCTTGATTGACACATTTTGGTGCATTTATTAGGGTTTCAAAACTAGGTCATTTAGGGTGTCATTGTATTGTGACACATTAGGAACTGGTCAGCATCACTATTGATTTTATAGCGATGCACTTAGTGTATAATGACACGTCAGGCTATTTTTGTTTGGCAACGTGCTTAAGGTTGGGCAACGCATGCTTCAAAGAGCAGTGTGTGGGGGTTTTTGGTTTAACATCACCATCTAGAAATGGTGATGCATTATCTAAAGGGTGATGTGCCTGCCAATTTTGGCAAAGCGATGTGTCAAAATACTGACATGCTATTGAGTATAGTGATGTGCATTACAAAATAGCGACACACCCCAAAAAGAATATAGTAACACACTTTTGAAATAGCGACACTATTGATGTTCTAGGATTCAGACACTTAGATGTTAACCAGTTTCCAGATTTTAGGAAAATTGACATTGTGTGAGTGATGCATGTAGGAGGATATTCATCCCCTTATGTCATGGGAACATCGATTTGGCCTTCTATCAACGGTAAGCGACTTCGATGAGGTGGCATAGGAGTGCCTGGGAGATCCTGGATTAGTGTTCATTACCTACATGTTGAAGATCTGTACCCACTTAGCAATGATGATGGCATTGATCGAGCGATGGCACAGTGAGGCCATGGTGACACTCGAGGACATGTGGTGGATCCTTCAGCTTCCCATTCATGGGGAGCATGTTATTTACGACACACATGCTAGGAGGGATGCATGTTGTGATCTTCTGCATTCAGATGATACCATTCTAGTGAGCTCATAGATCGACTTGGACCTATACCACATAAAGGTTCCTATTTTCAAATTGGTCATGGCCGCTCTGATTTCTAGTGTGATTGCCCCAAACCAATGGGGCAGAGGTTTCGGTCTGGGTTGGGGGATGGCATGGCATGGTATGATTCACAGGATGATTATGTATTCCTGGAGGTCAGTTATGTTGGCCCCATTGTATCACGACATGGATCAGGTAGTCTACTACTAAGGGAGAGGTATTGGAGCTAGTTTCATGTTGCTACATATCTGGGCCTATAAGCATATTGCAGTGTTGAGACCCATTGCATTTTTTGCGGATATAGATCGGGATGAGCCCATTATTTTCTGGCATCAAGTGGCCATGACATTGTAGCACACTAGGCCCACAAGGATTCCTTACTGGTGGAGGGTCACAGATGATATGACTGAATTCAGATGGAGACCATGGCTACAGGTCTTGACATGGTATTATGAACAACAACTCTTCTTTGCCAAGAAGACCTACTACATCCAGGGGCAAGAGTATACTATGATCAAGCAGTATCTTCCAAACCATGTGGCTCGACAGTTTGGGGAGGTTCAAGATGTACCCCTAGAGGACTACACAACAATGTTTTCCCAATCCTAGAGAGAGGTAGAGTGGGGGTAGTATATTGAGCTATAGGTTGTGATCAATGATTTTAGATAACTTATTTCCCACCCATGGGCATATGATTAGGCGTCATTGAATGCAAGGATCACCCTGACATACAATGCATGGTGGAGACTGTCGACACGATTGATAGACCCAATGGGGGGGGTACCCCTTGTGGCAGAGGTCAATAGCAACTAGACCAACAACCTGCTCAGTAGAGGGTACAGGTTTCAAGTCACAAAGAACAAGTACGAAAGGATCCTGGTCAGTAGGACCAAGGGCATCAATCCCAACAACAACCAAACTAGCCACAGTAGCCACTAGGGCTGGATCTAAGGGATAGAAAGATTTTAGCCCTTACTGTAGAGAGAGACTAGCTGTGATAGTAGCTACAAGCTATGAAAGCAGAGAGAGATCAAGAGGTTCAATTGTGATAGCAGCTGGACCTATAGATAGCCTAAGAGATTGGGAGATGACAATAGCTAGAGGCTATTATAGTTGTAGTGCAAGGATAGGTGGTGGCTACTCAAATGTACAGGGATGCAATTTTAGAGGTTGTATACTATAGAACTTTATTCCATTGAAATGTTCCTCAAGAGATGCAACAACCATATTATTTGCACAAGATTGGGGTCATACTGAGGGCTTTAGATGGTCCTCCATCTGTTAGATAGCCAGGAGAGCAAAGCCACCGGTAGGATGCATCCCATCATGGGGATTAAGGCAGCAGAGGATAGCCTCCATATAGACACTTTTTGTATAGCCTGATTTATTATACAGATACACATTCATAGGCTCATTTTTTATAGCCTCCTGTATATGTACATTTGATGATAGTGACACACACTGATTTTAATGTTTGTACCATGACAGTTGTTATTTTGAGATATATATGAGATGGATCAATTTTATTTACGATGTGGTGCATTGATATGCTATGTGATGTGATGCTTTATTTATTTCATGTGTTATGATTATGTATGGATGCAATGGATGCAAATGTTTATGTGATGGATGAATGTATTTATTCATGCTATGTGATATGAGATGATCTATGATGTGATGCTCATGATATGTGATGTACAATATGGATGCAATGCTATGGATTTGTTATCTTCTTTTTCAGTATCTTTCTATGACATGCCATGAGATGGATATACTTTTCTTTTCATGTATCCCATATGATGATGTCATTCTTCATTATATGTAGATGATATGATATGCTTATGCAAGATGTATGTATCCTAATGGTTTTTGGATGCAAGGAAAATGCATTGATGATTTTTGGTTGACTGTCATGATACCATGTTAGCGTGGAAAGAAGATAGAAGAATAAAACGAATAAATTGACCATTGACTTTGATATTGATTTAGAAGTCCAATAAGTCCATGATCCATCGAGACTATATTTGTTTATTGTGATGAGATGGATGATTTTTCTCATATATGGGATTGGGACTTTTTGTCATTCCTTATGTTTGATATAACACATAGACATGATGCATCATGGTATTGAAAACCAGGATGGCGTTGTATCTAGTGCAATGGACTTTGACTCTGCAAACAAATAGGATAATTCTTGTTCACACCTTAGCATATTGAAACCTTGTTGGAATGTAGTTTAGAAGTATAGAATATATCAGACCAAAGCATATGCAATAGTCAACAATCTACTCCAAACAACCTCCCTACACACAATTAAGCAAGTATGCACCAAGATTATTTTACAAGAATACCACAAGCATAGAAAACAAAAGATAATGCTCGATGCCCCATTCCTTTCTCTCTAAATAATTTATACATCATCAAGAGGTCTTTGTAATAGGCCAATAAGATAAATCATAAGAAATGATAAAAAAAAAACAATCAATGTTATCTATATCTCTTGCCAACGTAACATAGCTAAGGTGATGTTTGATGTTGATGTCCATTTTCGAAAGGATGCATCCTAGGATATGTTTATCAGATGTTTTGACTAAGACTAGTTGTGTGATAGGCCATTGATAAAAACACCACTGACACATTTACCTATGATCTAGACTTTAGATTTTGACTTTTAGGTTCTCACTTTATGACTTGTGACACTTGTTTTCTATTTGTGTTGCCAAATTTTGAAGATGGTGATTGATTTATTATGGATGAAGGTTTATTGTGGGTGAAAGCGAAATGGGATGGATGGTTTTAGATTTTCTAGAATATTTCAATGTTTTTAGTATTTTGAAAATGTTTTGAGGTTGTTTTTGGACTTTTTGAATGTTTATGTGAATGTTTTGGTTTTCAATTATTTGAGGTTGTTTTAGGGTTTTCTCTAAGTTTTCCAATGTTTTGGGCTTTTCAAATTTTAAATGTTTTTCTGTTTTTCTAATTTTTTAAATGTTTTTGGGGTTTTTTGAGTTTTGACTAAGATCCTAACCTAAAAGACTATCCTAGGGGCCTTGAGGGCTTATCAAAAATGAGCCTTGCATACATTATACACGTAGAGACCATGTAGTTCAACTGACTCTGACTTAGTATTGATGAGATATGAACACTTGATGCATTGTAAATTTATTATGACAAACTCCTAAAGGACTGACCTAGGCTGTCTCGGGGGCACATCAGTGATTGCCTTGCCTACAATCAAGCTCAGAGACAACGTAGTTTGACATGGTTTTGTTTTTGGATTTTCGATGTTTTGACATTTTTAGGGATTTTGATGTGTTTTGGATGTTTTGGATTTTGACTTTATAATTTTCTAAATGTTTTTGGATTTTAGTTGTATAAGATTTTGATGTTTTTCGATTTTTTTATTTTACAAGTGTTTTTGGATTTTGATGAGGTTTTCAAATGTTTTTGGAATTTTTGATGAGATTTCAAATAACCTTAAGATATACAAGAACCCGATCCAATGCACAACAAATTTCCCCCAGCGTGATGTGATAGACTACCTCGATATAGATAGGAAAAACTGACCTTAGGAATATGCCAAGTAGTACTAAAGGGGAATATGCTAATTTACAATATCAAGCTATGATATGAATGTGGATGGGTGATGGAATAAATAGGATGAATGATGTGATGTGATGGATGGAATGCAAAGCATAATAAGCCAAAGAGCTAAAGATAGATGGAGGCTTCTATTTACGCAAGGCGCCTATTTTACAATTTTTCACCAAGGTAATTTCCCAAAGCGCCATCGAAGTGGTTTTCACTAGAGGATGATTTTTTTATTTACTGTTTTTAATCCTTTTTCTTATTTTTTTGAATTTTTGATCATTTTTTGATTTTTTTGTATTTTGGACTTACACACTTCAAGCCTAGGCATAAATTTTTTGAGATGTATACTATTGATTAGCTTTTGAAAGGGTCCACCTTCAGGCATTGATAGTTGGTATGCTCTTGATCCATAGCTTGTTGCAACAACAAATGGGCCTAACTAATTAGGCTCAAACTTTCCTTTATTGTCCTAATCTGGAACATTCTTCTGATTCTGCTTTAGGACAAGATCCCCTAACTAGAAAGACCAACTCTTGATCTTCTTGCTATAACTCCATTTTAGTTAGTTTTGCAATACTTGCAAATGATTGAGGGAATCGAGATGACACTCATCCAAGAATTCTAACTCATTTAGCCGAGATACTCTATATTCTTCATTAGTGATCGATTCTGCAGTGACACTCACAGCAAGGGAAGCTTGACCTCAATAGGTAGGATAGATTCTAATCCATAGACCAAGGTGAAATGGGTTACACCTGTAGGCATGCAGATACTGATTCGATAAGCCTAGAGGGCAGGGTTTAACTGCGAATGCTAGTCATGACCAAATTCATTGAGCTTCTTTAGGATTTTAAAAATGGTCTTGTTTGTAGCCTCAGCTTGACTATTGCCTTGGGGGTAATAAGAGGTAGAGAACCAATGTTGGATGTTAAATCATTAGCATAGTTCTCTTACATCTTGATTCTTGAAGGGTGTTCTATTATCTGAGATAAGGGCTTACGGAACACCATAGCGGAAAATAAGATAATTTAGAATAAACTTGGAGATTTGCTTCTCCGTTATGTAAGTCATAGGATGGCTTCGACCCACTTGGTAAAGTATTCATTGGTCGTGATTATGAATTTGTGGCCATTAGATGAGGTGGGAGTAATATTTCCTATGAGGTCAAGCCCCCATTGCGAGAAAGTCCAAGGTGTGACCATTGGTTGTAACTCCTGAGTTGGAGCATGGATAAGATGTGCATGCTATTGAAATTGCACACACTTGTATGCATACTGATGGGATTCTCTTTCCATGGTTGGCCAGTAATACCCCATCCTCAATAGATTCTTGGATAAGGCTATTCCACCAGAATGGGAACCACAAATGCCTTCATGTACTTCTATTAAGGTGCTCAAGACTTCCTCTTGGTTGAGACATCTTAGTAATGTCCCCTTGATGCTTCTACGGTATAAGGTATCACCTACGATGATAATTTGGGTGACTTTTTAACAAAGGTCTTCTTAAGATTGGAGGTGATATCATATGGGAGGGTACCTCTATTAAGATAGGTAAATATATCGTGTTACCATGGGTATCCAGGACCAACGATTACACACATGAATTTAGATTTAGGAATTTCGAAAGCCGGTATGAGAAGTTGTTCTACCAAGAATTCACATTCAAGGAAATTGTGTGGCATGTCTAACAAAGACCCAATTGTCGCCATGGCATTTGCTACTTGATTGTTCATGTGTGGTATCTACTCAAAGGTTATATCAATGAAAATTCCTTGAGACTTTCTACCATCTTATAAGGAGTGAGTTTATCATCCTTGGTTTGGTAGTTGTCATTGACTTGGCTAACAATCAGTTGTGAGTCCCCATAGGATTTTAACTCTTGTATCTACTATTGGACTTCTATCCTTAACCCTATTATTAGAGCTTCATACTCAGCAATATTGTGGGTACATGGAAATGACAGCCAATATGACTTTGGAATATAGTCACCTTGAGGGGTGATAAAGAGAATACCTTCCCCTGATCCAAGTTGGGTATATGATCCATGGAAGTACAATTTCCATTGATCTGCTATGTTGAGAAGAAAGACTGATTCATCAGGAAACTCAGATATGAAGGATTCTCCACATAAATGGGTGCTTCAACTAGTTGGTATGCAATAACTTGTCCTTTGATAACCTTGTTCTCCACATACTCTATGTCAAATTCAGTCAAGATCATCACCCGTTTGGCCTTTCGCCCAGTGAGAGTTGATTTAGATAAGAGATATTTCAATGGGTCGATCTTGGCAATAAGCTTGATTTGGTGTGAAAGCATGTAATGTCTAAATTTTTGTGAGGAAAAGACCATTGCTAAGCATTCCTTCTCAATAGATGAGTAATTCATTTCATACCCTACCAAGGTCTTGATGTAATAGATGGCTATTTCCTTTCCCGTTTCATCATAGTGGGCTAGAAGAGCACCTAGTACTACCAATGTAGCTTAAATGTATAAGATCAATGGTTTGTTTGGTATTGGTGGAATGAGAACTAGAGGTGACAATAGGTAGTCCTTGATTTTTTGGACGGCTTTATCGCACTTCTCACCCCACTTATAATTTTTTCCTTTATGGAGAAGATGCAAGAAAGGGTGGATTTTGTCTGATAATTGTGCTATGAATATTCTAATGGATTGCAACCTTCCTTGTAATCCTCTCATCTGTTTCAATGTTTTTGGTGGTTCCATGTCTAGGATTTCTTTTACCTTTGTTGGATCTATCTTTATTCCTCTCTATGACACAATATAGCCAAGAAGCTTCCCTGATGTAACCCTGAAGACACACTTTTTCGGATTCAACCGTACTTTATATTCTTCAATCCTATCAAAGACAGGTACCAATACCTCTATGTGCTCCTTCCTTGTTTTTTATTTGGCCAAAATATCATCCACATAATCTTTAACTTTTTTATGGATCATATCATGAAAGATTAGGGTCATCACCCTTTGATAGGTTGCTCCTACATTGTTTAGCCCAAATGACATATCATGTTCCAACAATATGTTCCCCATGGACAAGTGAATGCATTTTTATGTTGATCCTCCTTGGCAATCATGATTTTGTTGTAGCTTGAAAATCCATCCATGAGTGATAGCATTCCAAGTACTGTTGTTAAATTGACAATGATGTCGATGTTGGGAAGAGGGAAATCGTCCTTTGGACATGCTTTGTTCAAATCCCTGAAATCCATGCATTTTTTGATGCCCCCAATGGGTTTGGAGACTAGTACTAGGTTGGAAACCCACTTAGGATAGTCAACCAATTGGATAAATCTGATGTCAAGAAGCTTTTGTAGCTCTAGTTTAACCAAGAGTGCAATATGAAGGTGCATCTTTCTCAATTTTTGTTTCACTGGTTTGGTTGTAGGATAGACTGCTAAGTGATGTACTACCACCTCAAGATCAAGCCCCAACATATTTGTGTATGACCATGTGAAGGTTTCTCTTCTCTCTTTCAGGAATTCTACTAAGTTTTTTTATTCTTCATCTATCAATGATTCAGCATAAAAGGTTATCTTGGGTTCCTCTTCTATTCCTAATTTCATTAGGGTGGCCTTCTCTACTAGTACTACTTATTTTTCTGGATGCATTGCACTAAGGGGGAGATTGAACCCCTCATCCTTGGGTGCCTTAGATAGGTTTTCACCTTTAGATATGTCCTTTCTTTTTACTATTTTGTGATCTGAAAGTGTCATAGTGTGGTTTTCACTTAAAGACCTGCATGTGATTCTCATGTTGTCAATTTTGCGACTATAGGATTCAATTGTTTCCCCATAGTACGCATGTGTGTCTAGCTCTATATCAAATCCTACTTTGTGATCCCCACATGGTAAGTTGTCGCAGAGTCCCAGATTGCTTCATCATTTTCAAATATATCTAGAATCGATGGTCCTCATTGGTCCTAGTCAATGAGTTGGGGATATACTAGGCTTAGTTTAGTGGTTTGGTCGCTTGGGGTGAAAGATGTTGTGGATATCATAAAGATAGAGTTATTCTCAAATAGGTTGGCGACATCAAAGGGGAAGCCATCTAGGGTAGTATCTTGTGATGTTGGTAACCAAGAGGAAGCCTTTGTCTATTTAGCAAAAGTACCTTTTCCAAGAATGGCCACCTTGCTAGTAGTACATCCTAAGCCAAGATTATTTGGACATCTCTTAGGAATGATGGGTTCTAGCAAACCATTATCATTTTGTCCAAGCTTTTCATTCTTGTTGTACCTGTAGACATTCAAATTATCCTGATTGATATCGTGCACTCAATCCTGATTTACTAACAATAGTTCTCCTTGAATCACTTTACTAACCAATTAATTGAATAATCCTTATTTAATTAATTCATCAAGATTCCTCCTTTAATTAAATAAATCAACTTTATTTGATTAAATCATAATTCCTCTTTGGTTAAATAAATCAATTTTATCTAATCAAATCCTAATGATCCTCTTTTGATTAAATAAATCATTTTATTTAATTAAATCCTAAAGGTCATCTCCTTTAAATTGAATAAATTAATCTTTATTTGATTTAAATCTAATGCTCTTCATTTAATTGAATAAATCAAACTTTATTTAATTAAATTACTAATGTTCATTATTCTTCTCATTTGATTTAAATAAATCTAAAAATCTAAATCAAATGTCATATCAACTAATTCCATCTAAAGTTAATTAAATCTTGATTAACTCTAACTCTAGTCCTCAAATCCTCTAGCTTTTGCAACTTGCACATATAAATCAATTTGTTTGATTTATTAATTCTTCTATTTCCATTCAAAAATGGAACCTCTTTGGAATATTCCCTCAATTTGAAATCTCCCTCCCAAAAGGACTTATCCTCCAACATGGCATTTATAGCTCTTACATGTCCTTTTTCTTGAGCCAAGTGGCATTAACTCATCTTTCAACTCTTCCTCCACAAGCCATATTTTGAATTTCAAATTCCACCTAATTACATTAACTTGCACATTGATCAAAATGTGCTCCACCTCTCTTCAATAGAATGTTGACAAGTGGCACAATGCCATTGGTCTATCTTTAATCCCACATTCTCCCTATCTCTCATTTATCCATCCTTCTTTCCTATAAATAGAAAGCTTCTCTATTGATTTGGGATCCACAACTTTATGCAAGATTACTATCTACAGATTTTGAGCAAGTTCATCCATATTTCATCCAAGTTCTCATAGTTTTCATCAATCTTAGCTAGGTTATTGACAAATTTCATCAAGGAGCATACAATCATCATCAAGATCATCAAAGCTTTGCAAGGAATTGGGAAAGGGCTTCTTTCCACATCAAAGAAGTACCAATTCCCCCATGGGATGTTGGTTTGAATGTTTTGAAGAAAATTTAGTAGCTTTCATTTGATTAATTTTGCTTTGTTTCTTGTTCATTGTGTTTAAATGAATTGCATTGGGAATGTTTGTTTTAGATCTGTTTATTGGCTAACATTGGATTGTTTGATCATGTTGGAGCAGGTCTAGACCAACCATTCACATTTTGGCGCTAGGAGGGCACACTTTTCAAAATTAACACTTTTTTTGTCAAAATTTGTTGTTTTTTTTTTATTTTTGTGTCTTCAGGAAAGAGCGACGCTGGGAAGGTCAAATAGCGACGTTATTAGTCCAGTGTCGCTATATAGTGACATTGTTTGCACTCCAAAACACGACGCTGGAGTAATTCTCTTGAGGTCAGACCAGTCAAACTCCAAAGAGCGACGCTAAAGAGAAATAGTGATGCAATCGTAGTCTTTATTTCTCCACAGAGCGACGCTGACCTCACCAAAGCGATGCTAATTTCTCCAAACAACAACGCCTCAGTGGATTGCAACACTGGAGTTGGGTAAAAGGTCATTTTTTAGTTTTATTTCAACATGTTCTTTTTATATTGATCACCTTTGACTTTTAACCTCTCTAGTGGCACTGTTTCCTGTAGGCTAACAAGCGTTTGTAGGTGAAGGTGATTAAGAAGGAAAGGAGGAAATGAAGGAAAGGATTCTTATGGCATTATCACATGATTGTAACAAGTGTTTTTAAACACTTTGGGAACAATTATAATCCCATCTTTTAGGATATTGTTATCTTAAGTTTTAGGACTCAAATAAATTTCTTTTGGGTTTTAAAAAGAACAATCAAAGGGTTAAAAAGAACGTTAGGAACTTACTAGAGTTGGTTTTAGATTTTAAGAATTAAACAAGCAACTGCAAACATTTCAGCTTAGTGCTATAAAAAGAATCCATTACTGCTTTTGAGGTTTAAAATGAACATGTGTCTTCTTTGTTTTGTAATCTTTTTTACAAATTAATATCATTTAAAAGGCATATGTACTTCTCTCGCGCTTCACGACGATATTGAGAATCAAAAGTCTTTTGGTGATATTAGGTTGTCTAAAATATTACCTCCACACTTCAATTTGGGCTTTTAAAATTGAACAAATCTTGCTAGTGTGATTTAAGTATATCGTGTGTGTTCTCTCTTTGTTCACGCAAACAAAGATTGATCAAAATATGGATGTGCGTGCTCGCTATGGTTTACCTTTAGAGGGGCCTACCTAAGACCAATTTGAAGGTGACTCCAACCGGTTTTTCACTTGGGCTAGTATACAAATGGATAATACTAAATTGTCAAGTCCTCATGGTATGTAGGCCTTAGTCGTACAGTGTCTTTCAGAAGGGGGTACTACTATAAAAAGTATAAGAGCCCTAGTAGGATTGATTAAAGTCTTTAGTGGCTTGTTGGATGCTTGCAAGGTGCCATGTCTCTGATCACCCTAACTAAGAACCAATTTGTATAGAGGCCAAAATCTTTACTATTTGTTGGTCCAAGAATGGTCGTTCTGAAGTCGTCCCACATTTTTGTGGTTCTTAGTAGAGATGAGAAGTTTGTCATGGGAGATTCATGAGAATTGAAGCTTGGATGACCTCAGAAGTGTGTGTTATGGAAGGGAGCCAGTGTGGTCAAGCCTCTAATCATCCTCTAAGAATAGGCGCACCTGGTTTATCCAAGTGGGAATTCAACAAATATTGTCTCTTTCTATTCTAGGGTTGTGCATTATTTTGGAATCAAACACTTTTCTTCAATCTAAAACATTGGAAAACAAACATTCAACCAAATCATCAGAATTTGAAACCCTTTAGGAGGAGCAAATACGTTTAAAAAATCCAAGTGCTACTGCTTGTCCCTAAGGATTCTATCCTTAAAGGCTTCTAAGCATTTGGATTTATATCTCAATTTTCTCTTACTAAAGTTAACATTAGGGAACTATTGCCTTGATTTTCTTGATTTCCACATAATGGAATTTTTTGGGATGAAAAGAAATTGGGACATTAGACATTTAGTTTGAAAAACTAAGCAAGAAAGTGCTTGTGGTAAAAAGAACTCATTAAGCAAAGATAAGAAATAATTGGACCTCACACATGTGTTTTCTCAAATGATTTCCCGAAATATCAAAATCCAAAGGTCTTAGTCCAAGAGCTCTCAAGAAACGTCTTTCAACACTTTACAAATTTAGAGAGAGATTGGCTTTTAATTTCTACAAACGTGCTTCAAAGAACAATCCCAATTTATACTCATTTTATTATTGCCAAAATCCAAGTATTTTTCAAAGGTTTGAAGTTCTCACATAAGAATTATATCATGTTCTTAAATACTGAGGTCTTGTAAGAAAAAGTCTCTCTAGGTTCACTTAGGATCAAAATCAACACTTTCATCCATCCTCAAACATCAATCAAAACCCATCTCACAAACAACTCTTAAAAATCTTGGAAAAAATCCTTCATACTAGACTTTTGGCAAATCAAATCAAAATCATCTTGTTTGACTAGGTGTGTGTAGATGAATCCTTCTTCATACACTTAGTTAAATTATCATCTTGTGGACAAGTTTATTCCAAGACAACATCTAACCTCTTGGAGTTTATGAGTTCATTATCCAATCCAAATCAAATCCAAAATCAAATCCAAATCAAGTCAAAATCAAATCCAAATCAAATCCAAACATCAAAAATCCAAAAGTTCTAAAGTCTAGTATCTCCTTCAAGGTTCCTAAGAGTTAAATCATTCACAATCACCCATCTTTCACTATCCCATCATTATCCTTTGATCCTTAACACCGTAGACTTTCTTTTTTGTACCTAAAGTTTAGATCAATCTAAGGAGTTAGAGGTTCACCTCCCACATTCCTAAAAATTGATCCTTATTTTATGGTCCAAACTAGATCTCAACACAAGAACATGGAAACAAACAAAGAAACATCTACTTCAAGTGACTTGAGACAAACCGCTCTTGAAATCAATCCCATTGGATCTAAAAATCCCCCACTCAATCTTCCTTAACTTCCACAACATCCTCAAGAGGAAGGTTTCCAAGAGGAGGATATTACCAACAATGTCCTAGGAATGACTCAACATGAAATCATAGAAATGGTCCAAAATCCTGAGACTCACAAAATTGTCAATGCCATGATGAGACTTAATCCTTCACAATGCATGCTAGAATTAACAAAATAAGGGGCTAAACTCCCTTCTGATTATGATGTAAGCACTATTGTGGAGAAACCTCTTGGGATTATGCCACCAGTCTCATTCACACCCTCCTTTCAAAGCATCATTCAACCCATCCGACAACCCACATCATCCCTTGCTCCAACTCAACCTATTGTCAGCAAGGGGAGTTCATTGCTTCATGCTCTTCAAACACATCCCCTTGTAAACACCCAAGACTTGGATGCAAACACCATCTTTGGTCAATCTATCCCACTAGATCCAAAACACCCATACATTTTGCTTGTCTTTCATGACACCAACAATCCGTTTGCCTTCTCCGCAACACCAGCATATCCTCTTAACACACAAGTCTCTCTCCCCATGACCTCACAAGGAGAAGGTGGATTATTTAGACAAGGGGGAATCTTTGATCCCTCATCATCATCATTTTCTCAAGGGAACACACCACCCATCTTCCCACCATTTCCCCCTCTACCACTAACATCCACACCAATCCTCGGTTTAGGGCAGCCCCCTTTAGCCATCCTCAATCAACAAAATCAAAACAATCCTCCAATTGTAAATCAAATCAACATACCAAATCCTCTGATCATGCCACCGATATTGCAACACTAGGTGGCACCAATCCAAACAACCCAAACAATCAACACATCATCTACAACACTCCAAATACCTCAAAACATGGTCTCCTAAGGGTCTAGCATATCAATCGCACCATCTACCATGCAAACTTCTATCATCAATCTAACAACACCTCAACAACCACTTCAACAAACTCTCATCACGACATCTCACACCATTTTGAATCCTCCACCACCACCACCACCAAAACCAAACATGGCAAACCAATATAGCATCACATTGCAAGCATCTCAACAAGCCTACCAAAAGGCACTTCAATAATTTCAAAATCAACAAGCTACGTTGCATAGCTAGCTGCCCAACAAGCACAGACACAACAAGTTCCACAACAAGCACAACAAGTTGCACAACAAGCACAGCAAGTTGCCCAAGCCCAAGCTTTATTGAAACAACAACAAGCCACACAAGTTGCATAGGTTGCCTAAGCTGCATAGGTTTCCCAAGCTGC